>CM074300.1:2585857-2683357 GCA_037194245.1 Opsariichthys bidens | reverse complement strand
GGGTCGAAATAAAAAATAAAATAAAAATAAAGTAAAAAATAAATTTTTTACATTTTTTTACAAAATGTAAAAAATAAATAAATTATAAAATGAAAACAAATAATAAAATAAATAAATAAATAATAACATAAAATATAAAATAATAAATAAATTTAAATAAATAAATAAACTCTACAAGGAGACATGTGAGATTAATGGGGTCGAAATAAAAAATAAAATAAAAATAAAGTAAAAAATATTTTTTTTTTACAAAATGTAAAAAATGTAAAAAAAAATAATAAATTATAAAATGAAAACAAATAATAAAATAAATAAATAAATAATAACATAAAATATAAATAAAATAATAAATAAATTTAAATAAATAAACTCTACAGGAGACATGTGAGATTAATGGGGTCGAAATAAAAAATAAAATAAAAATAAAGTAAAAAAATAAAAAATAAAATAAAAATCAAGTAAAAAATAAATAATAAAATAAAAACAAATAATAAAATAAATAAATAATAACATAAAATATTAAAAAATAAATTAAAAAATAAATAAATTTAAATAAATAAATAAACTCTACAGGAGACATGTGAGATTAATGGGGTCGAAATAAAAAATAAAATAAAAATAAAGAAAAAAATAAAAACAAATAAAATAAATGAATAAATAAATAATAACATAAAATATTAAAAAATAAATAAAATCTTTAAAAGTTAAATCATAAAATGAAAATAAATAATTAACTAAAATAATAAATAAAATAATAAAATAAAATAAAAAATCAGAAGCAAATGAGTCAAATGTCATATAGAAAAATAAAAAAACAATATAAAACTAATATTATATAATTTTGAGTTCACACTAGGATCGCTGACTTTTGTTTGTAGACTTCCGAAGAGATGGATGGGATCCCTTCTGAAACTCAGTGAGATGACTGTGCAGGAGAAGCGGTAGACTTCAGCAAAACTCTCCATTTAATCTCACTCCTGTCTAGGAGACGCAATTGAAAAATTAAAGAGATCTCACATGTGATTCGATTTTCCTGCGGGAAGAGGCAAAATAAGCCTGCGGATTTGCTCAGCGCTGCAGAATCTCCAGGAAGCCGGAGGAGAGATGGAGAGGCCACGGGATTGGAGCTTTCAAGAGGAACGAGGGACAAATAGACTGAATAAAGGGGAGGACGGAGAGACGGAAAAGAATGATATTGGACTGTGGAGAAGAAATGGAGAGGATGTTGGAGGCCGGTAATGAGACGCGAGGAGGAGTAAGAGTGGCAGAGGAGGACGGCAGCAAATAGGAAAACACACGCCGAGACAGAGAAACAGTGACTCATGAGGGATTAGAGAGATGCAACTGAGGGAAAAAAGAGAAAGCTCAATTAAAAGAACTGGGTCAGAGGAAACATGAGGAGGCTTTTTGAAGTGTTGAGTGCTGCATTTCAAAGCTCACTGCAACGGTCCTTATGCAAGACTGAAGATCTGCGACCTTCTGGAGGCCGAGAGCAAAGAGACTGAAGAACACTTTACATGTCTGAATGTCAGTGCATTAGAAAACAAAATATGCCTTCACTCGCAACAACTGCTGTTTTGGGGATTTTTAGTTACTGTATATGAAGGCAGTCCAGGGTTATTAATATTTTGAATTTAGCTTATATTCTTTTAATGATAGTTTTCATGTTTGCTTGTTTTGTAATATTGCTTCTTAGGTTTAATTTATTTCCAGTCAATAATTGTAGTGCTTCAACTTCAACTTTATTGCCAAGGCAACATTAGTTTAAGTTTTTCAACTGCTATTTATATTTTATTTGAGCTATTTTATTTAATTTATGCAAAAGACCCGACAATGCTATGTCTGACAAGCTCTCTCGCGCCACACATCATGTTCTCACGCGGTGACAAATGCATCCTGGAGCAAAGAGGACAAAATAAATATTGAAAATATTGTAATGTTTTAAAGAAGTTTAATCGATAAATAGCGTCTAGTGTGTGTTTAATGTGTCCTCGATCATCTCTTCATACTAGTGGCAGATTCGGGGTCATGATTGGTCAGATCGCCTGTCAATCATGATACTAATAGGAAATATCATAGAAATATGACACTGTTTCAAATGTCTGTCGACGTGTTGTCAGTATGTATTTTTCACTGCGTGAGAACATGATGTGTGGCGCGAGAGCGCATGGCTTGTCGGACATAGCAACAGTAACTAAAGGGGGCGGGGCTTTTGCACAAAGTTGCTCTGAGAATTCTGAGAAGAAGCTTTTCTTTGGACATGCTACTTTTGGTTTGATATTTTGATATTAATGAAATTCATTTAAGTGTTACTTTTTAAGAAGTTAAAAGTATATTTAAAAGTATCCAATGCTTTTAATTTCAACACTGCACGATTTATTATCACAACATTTTTCCTTTTCAAATCAACTTAAATTATTAATGTGGTTCAGATAACATCAAATTTTGAGTTTCTGTCGATTAAACCAAACGCCAGCATTGTATCAACTCAAATTTTTAAGTTCAATGCACTCAAAACTTTAAGGCAACCAGGTAACTTACTTTTTTTTTATTTTATGTTAAATCAACAATTCTGAATTGTTCATGTACTGAAAGGGTTAAAGTCTGTCTGTCCAAAGCTACATTTTTCAGAAAAGTCAAAATCTCGCAGAACTGGAAGTGTTCGCAACGCGTGTCTCCTGATCTCTATATTCGTAGCAGAAACTGATGCTCCACCCAACTCGATATTTCATCAACTTGTCTGCACCATTGTTAAAATCTCACCAGCCATCTTGCTCACGCTCTCGTCACCTCCTGAACCGTCTGATGAAGTATGTAAACATTCAAATCCGTCGGGAGGAAGCGGCAGGAGCTGCGTTGACACATTAAAGAGTGACACATTAAAGTTGTGTGCACGTTTTGCTTAAATTCAAAAAGTGTTTTTCACTCAAGTGTTTGGGGACTACTCTTGATATGTCAATCAAGCTGATTTTGAAGTGCGCTGGGGGGGTTGGGAAGGGGCGGATGGGGAAAAGGTGGAAGACCAAAAAGGAGCGCGAGGTTTCTGATGTCTCTAGCTCATTCGCCGCCTCCTCCCGAGACACGGGAATCGAGAATTAATGGGTCGGAAAAGAAGAAAGGATGGAAATTTAGACAAGAATTGCAGGCAATAAAGAGAGAGGGGGAAACTCAGAACTTAATTAATTCTTCCAAGACTTTGGACAGAGATAAAGACGAGACAATGTTCAGGGGAGAAGTTTTATCAACATTTAAAGGAATAATTCTGCCAAAAATGAAAGTTCTGTCATCATTTGCTCGTGCAGCCGCCGCATGGCCTTCCAGACTTCCTTTCTTCCAGCTGAACTCAAACGGTGCATTTTTGAAGAACTATATTCCGTGACAGTTAATAGTGATCACAGCAGTCGAGCATTAAAAGGGGTCCTTGATTATGATTTCACTTTTTTTTTACTTTAGTTAGTGTGTAATGTTGCTGTTTGAAACAACATCTGCAAAGTTACGACACTCAGAGTTCAAGATATTTTCTTTTAAAGAATCGCCCTTTTCTGGAAAGGGGGCCGGGAGCAGCAGCTCATTCGCATTTAAAGGGACGCACACAAAACCGGCGTGTTTTTGCTCACACCCAAATAGGGGCGAATTTGACAAGCGATAATAAATGATCTGTGGGGGATTTTGAGCTGAAACTTCACAGACACATTCTGGAGACACCTGAGACTGATATTGTTGCTGTTTAAAACAATATCTGCAAAGTTACGACACTCAAAGTTCAAGATATTTTCTTTCACAGAATCGCCCTTTTCTGGAAAGGGGGCGGGGAGCAGCAGCTCATTCGCATTTAAAGGGACGCACACAAAACCGGCGTGTTTTTGCTCACACCCAAATAGGGGCGAATTTGACAAGCGATAATAAATGATCTGTGGGGGATTTTGAGCTGAAACTTCACAGACACATTCTGGAGACACCTGAGACTGATTTTGTTGCTGTTTGAAACAATATCTGCAAAGTTACGACACTCAAAGTTCAAGATATTTTCTTTCACAGAATCGCCCTTTTCTGGAAAGGGGGCGGGGAGCAGCAGCTCATTCGCATTTAAAGGGACACACACAAAACCGGCGTGTTTTTGCTCACACCCAAATAGGGGCAAATTTGACAAGCGATAATAAATGATCTGTGGCTGAAACTTCACAGACACATTCACCTGAGACTGATATTTAAAAAAGCAACAACTAAATAACATTAGTAAATACAGCTTGTGCACTATATTCTAAGTTGTGACGCATTATCAAACCTTAACTCAATTAATTTCAACCCAGACTCACTGAGACATTTATCTTGCATGTTTCATGAGACTTTCAAAGTGAGTGACGATAAAAACATATTCAGTTTTATCTATTTGAAAGTGGCAATATTGGTTTTTGTATGCACCACAGCAGCTCAGAACTGAAATGTATGTTTAGTGGTGTTAAAAAATAGTTTTATCTGAGACAGATCAGGAATGTGCCAGCATTTTATTACATTGCTTGTTGTATGTGTTGCAGAAGTTCTACATTAAATGTCCATTAAGTGGAGCTAAAAAGTTGCATTTGAAAATAATGCACTACACTAAACCCTAAAAAGCAAATGTAAGATAAAAACACGTGTTGGATGATTTTTCCCTATAGCACATTTTGAACTGTTGCTCAGATTTACCAAGATACCAGCGCTGAGATCTTTTAAAATTGTTTTCAGGAGAAAAATCTTAAAAGGAGGAGCTTTGTCCTCCGTTTAATCTCACTGCTGTCTAGGAGAAAAAAATTGAGATATTAAAAAAAAATCATTGCAAGAAAGAAAGCCCTGAGTCTGCATGAAAAGTCTATGCTCTGATTCACAACAGGAAATAGGAACAATCCAGCCAAATTTAAAGGGGTACTTCACCGCTGGCGAAATGGGTTTTCAATAAAAAATATGTAGCAGAAAGGGAAACATTTTTTATTTTTAAATCAGTGAAAACAGAGAAAAAAATGTTGTTTTCTATTTCGTCAAATAATGGGCATGTTGCCATCCAAGGCCACTCCCATCAGTCGGCCACGGATACACCAACCAATCAAATCGTGCTTTAATAGGAAATATTCCTTTTTTGGATGGCTACAAACTAGGGCTGGACGATTTATCGTGTTTAAATCGCACGCGATTGGACAAAGGCTGCGATTATTTAATGCGCAGCTTGTCAGTGAAGCACGGCTCTGTGATCAGTAGTAAATGCTTCTCAATCTGAAGGCCAGAGGGCGCTCTTGCGCAGAACTCAAAATATGCCCTGCAGCAGAAGAAGAAAACATGCGTCATATCGCTGTAGCTGAATAAACAGAAGATTGAAACATGACTAATAAACACACTGTGTAAGAAGCCACATCATCTCTCAGAAGGACGCTCAACTGTCCTTATGAAGTAAAAACATGTTATTAAATGCTGTCTTTTGTTGGACAAGATGTTAATAAATGCTTCTCGTGTCTGGAAAGACGTTTGACACGTTGCTTTTTCAAATGTATTATAAGCGACTCAAAATCGCAGTGCTTTCAGATGGATGAGCATTTGGAGCCGTACTTCACTGACAAGCTGCGCATAAAAAAACATTTGCGAACTAAGTTCAATCCCATTTTTCGTATCGTGCGATGAATCGTGCAGACGTACTACAAACACTGTGTTTTAAGGCACCATTGATGATAGCTATAATGATGTAGCTCTAAAAATATCATTCTAAATACACCACAAATACAATGAAAATGACAGGAACGATATCGTTGGAATCACTTTCAGAACAATCCTTTCCTCCAGCTGATGAATGATAAAAACCTTGACAGCCAATCAGAATTCATCCTGCGTGTGCTTATAATACACAAAACGAAATTGGACGCTAACATAGTTATCGTTCTTCGTGTAAACGGGACTTCAGGCCAAACTGAGGGGAACGACTGAGAGAAACTTTGGTAAGTTTGCTTTAAATAATAAATGGAAAGCAAGATTATTTTCCAACCCTCCCCGATCGGTGGATCAAAATCCGTAAAATGATCCGAAAAGTGAGTTTTGTGATCCGTTGAGTAATAAAACTATAACGTTTTATAGAAAAAAAAAACTACAAAACAATACAAAATACATTTTAAAATTAAAATTAAGAAAAAAAAATATTATAAAAATGCACAAATGAAAAAAATAAATTATTATAGTATATTAAAATGTAAAAAAGCACAATAAAAAGAACACGAAAAATGAGTTTGATATTATTTATAGCAAATAAAAATTTCAAAAATAATCTACATTAAAATAATACTAGGATACAGATAAAATTCAAAAATAGTTAATATTATTAATTAAAATGTATTATTATAAAAATGTTATATTTATATTTATTTAATATTATTATATTTAAATAATTGAATATTTAATTATTAAAAAATAACTATTAAACGGAAAATCTGATCAATTTAAAACATAACCACACAAAATAATTAATATAAAAAAAAGAACAGTACCAAAAATCATTTTTGAAATCAATCTAAAATAGAATTTCCAGAAAGCAAACTACACTGCCACAAATAAAAAATGACCTTTCATCAATATTTTATTTTATACTAACCCACTAACCCTCTGTTGATCCGCCTGTCTGTGGGCGGAGATGCAAAAACGTGAAGTATGATCTGTTTTCACGAGGGTTTTGTGCCATCTGGAGGACTTTTGCGGGCAAATAAACAGAATTTCTCACATTGTTAATTTACACAAACCACCATCATTTTAACAGTACAAAGCGGTGAAGTTGCCCTTTAAGGAAGTTAAGCATTATTAATAAAGCATATTTTGCATGCTTCCCATCACTTATTATGGCAGACAGCACGTCTCACTGCTGCTTGTGATGAAGAAACTGAGAGTGTCACATGAGTTCTGCTGTTCAACCCAAAACGACAAACACTTCAGTCACATGACGTCTTCGTGACGAACCGTTAACTAGCTGCTGCTGCTGCTGCTCGCGCTCACATCCGTACGATGACGCGCTTTTTAAATCATTTTTTCATCACACAGACCTCAGTAAATTCACAGGACTCTCTTCTAGACTTCTGCTCTCTCTGTGAAGTGACCTTGAGCTCCATAAAGCTTCGTAGCTCATTTCTGTGAACCCAGATGCTGCTTCTGAAATAACTGTGTTGATATACCATGAGCGTACAGAGATAATGATACTTGCGTTCACATCAAAATCTACAGCTTTTCTTGGACCGTGCTCAGATTTGCGAAGATACCAGCGTTGAGATCTTTTAAAAAACCTTCCTGTCCTCCATTTCATTTTATTGCTGTCTAGATATTACAAAAAAAACATTCTCCTCTTATTTAGAAATAAAATTTGATAAAAATAGACCCAGAATGAGTCAATAGTAAGAGTAATACAGTAAGAGTATAAAACTGAGATGTGTTCTACTGTAGATTTATAAAAAAAAATTGTTAATTAAAATAAATATTATTTCTAGCAAATATAAATGTATAAAGTAAATATTAATATTAAATATAATTTATTAAAAAAGATTATGATTGTTTCTGACAAATAGAAAAATACACTACTAAAACAATTATATATATATATATATATATATATAAATAAAATATAAAAACAAACATTTTATAGAAAAAATATAAATAAAATAACATGAATGCAAAATGAATTCATTTTACAAATTAAAAATTAAATAATCAGAATTATGAAAGCCAAAACATTTTATATAAAAAATATAAAATTAAATGAATATCTGATTACACTGATAAACCTAGAAAAAATATAAATGTCTAAATATAATTTAAATATTAAATATTAATTTAAAAATATTTTTTTAAAAATACAAATGTAAATTATAGTAATAAATAATAATAATAATAATAATAATAATAATAAAAATCAATACTATTTCAATATGTTTTGTGTCCGCTTGCAAAAATGTTCAGTTCTTTGCATAAAAAATGGAAAAGTTTCTCAGGAGAATGAAAAACTTTTGTGAGCAAACACAAAAAGCATTGAAATATATTTTCCCACATCTTAACATTTTTTCCATCACAGTGGCCCTTTAGGGACTCCGTAGTTCTGAAACTCAAGTTCTGTGAAACTACTGGGGTCTGAGCAGGAGATTTCAGCAAAGTCAACAGAAGCCCGTCTGTGTTGGCGAACCTTTGACCTGCGCCGAGCCGGAGGCCAGGAGATATTTACATAAGGAGTCAGTGCTGATGCAGCTATCGGCCCCCCGCGGTGGACCCGCACCAACACCGGAGGAGGAGCGTCCACACCTGCTCCGGTCCACTCCTCCCTTATTATCCACCGCCACTCTGCCCGCCCCACTTCCTGTCAGATTCAACTTTTCAATTCCAGAAAACCGGAGCTTGTTGCTATGGCAACAGCCACAGTGGGGAGGGAAAAAAAATCTGCCGCATTGCTGGACTTGGCATGAGCATGGTGTGTGTGTGTGTGTGTGTGCTCACATGTTTATGTATGCCTCGCACACGTGGTCTCAGCAACAGTCGGACCGGTCGCGTTCAGGCGCTCTGGCGTGGGTGTAGACACACTCGGCGAGCAAAACACGCCTGTGGGATACTGCACGTCAACGTGAAGCTCGCAACCCATTCACTTCCGGAATCTGATGTGTAAAAAAATTGAATATTCAATGAGGGGGAAATGTGAGGCGGGACCTGATTTATTCAATCCAATGGTTAAATGATTTATTCATGTCATTCCAAACCCGCGTGACTGACTTTACTGTGAGGAACACAAAAGAAGATATTTAGAGTCACTGTTGTTTGAAAAAAAAAAAAATGATAAAAAAATTGTGAGGACTTATTAATATAAAATCATATAAATTTAAAATATAAAAATAATATTATGAGAATTTTATAGAAAAGACTGTAATAATACGAACATTTATAAATATAAAATCGTATAAATATAAAATATAAAAATAATATTATGAGGATTTTATAGAAAAAAAACTGTAATAATAAGAACATTTATAAATATAAAATCGTGTGTAAACATAAAATCACATAAATATATAAAAATGATCTTATTTTAAAGAAAAAAACTGTAATAATACAAAAATTTATAAATAAAAAATTGTATGAATATAAATATAGAATCGTAAAAATATAAAAATAATATTCTGAAGATTTTATAGAAAAAAAACGAATAATATGAACGTTTTATAGAAAAAAATACTAAACAATACAGAAAAAATATTTCGAGGGAAATGCACAACATAAATGAAAAAAATGTAAATTAAAATCTTAAAAAACACAAAAATACATACTAAAAAGAAATCGAAAAGTACATTCAAAATTGAGTTTGATATAGAAAATATAAAATGCACAAAATATACGATGATTAAAAAGATCAATACAAGATAAAAAGAATAAAAAATAAAATGAATATAATATGTTTAATTAAAATTAATAATGAAATAAATAATTGAATATTTAATTAAAATGAATACATTTAAAACAAAAAATAAAACAAAACAGTTTAAGCGTCCTAAAAATTATTTTAAAATGAACATTGAAATTAATATCAAATCTAATTGATAGAAAACATAAAACACACTACATCAAATAAACAATGAAAACGAATAGCTATAAATATAAAAAAAATAAAATTATATATTTTATTTTATAAAAAATACTGAATACTTGAATAATAATAATAATAATAATAATTATTAAAAAAATAAACAACAGAAGCACACATAAAATAAAACAAGCATACAATATATATATATATATATATATATATATATATTAAACACGATATATATATATTTATATATATATAAATTAAAAATGCACCGCTAAAAATGAAAAAAGCCATTGTCTTGTGGTACGGCAGGGCAAGTAAAAATCTGTACTGCACTGTGGAACAAAGTGTACTGATGAATAGTTCATAATAGGAGCAGAAACGTGTTCTGAAAGTAAATACAGTCCATTTTGATTCAGGTTAACTTTAAATCATAGAGTGTGCTGGACCAGAGAGGATCTCATCACGTCACCTGCTCAGTGTCATTCACATCGAGTTGTCAATGGTCAATTTACCATCTGCCTGTGAGGCTATACGGACGCTTCCAGATGGACAAAGTTTGGCCTCTCGGTTCCCCATAGGCCCGACGTGCTGTATAAGAACATCGGGGCGGGTTAGCGAGCGGAGCGCTGGGATATTCTCATTCAGCCCATCCCTTTCTCTATTGATCTCACTATCTCATCAAGCACGTTTCCTTGAAGATGCAATTTCCACCACATCAACACTGGGGTTGCAGCACTTTGTTCCAGACACGCAACGGCACGATTGATCTCAGCCTTTCACCACGGCTGCCGGCGCACACCTCGTCCTCGCTGCGCTCAAATGTGAAGCAGTCAGACGTGAACTCGTGTCCTCTGGAGGAATCTCAGCAGAGAGGGCGCGATGACGTCACGGCCGGCGAGATCCGCATAAACGCATGCGGACGAAATCACGCTCCTGCAAATGTGGTGTTACTGCGTTTCTGTGGCGTTTATTGGTGGCCATTTTGTTGATCGATCTTTGACAGTCACAAGAAAACTGTTCGTTTCTGTTGTCTCTTTATGCCAAAGAAATACTGACATAAAATATTCACAAAATGTAAATGTTGGGACGCAATCTCGTGAGATTGATCTCGCATAACGAGTTGTATTACGGCACCGCAATCAATCAATCAATCAATCAATCAATCAGTCAATCAATCAATCAATCAATCAATCAATCAATCAAAAATTGTTATGTAATTTATGTTTAGAATTATTAAATTCATGCAAACTAAATGAATTTTACTGTATTTATGTGTATATTTTACTGTATATACACAACACACTTTTAGTCAATCAGCAAAGGGGGCGTGTCCTCTCATGATGGGGGAGGAGATAGAGTGAGCCAATCAGTAGTAGGGGGCGTGTCAACTCATGATGGGGGAGGAGACAGAGTGAGCTAATCAGCAGAGGGGATGTGTCCTCTCATGATGGGGGAGGAGATGGAGTGAGCCAATCAGTAGTAGGGGGCGTGTCAACTCATGATGGGAGAGGAGACAGAGTGAGCTAATCAGCAGAGGGGGCGTTTCCTCTCATGATGGGGGAGGAGATAGAGTGAGCCAATCAGTAGTAGGGGGCGTGTCAACTCATGATGGGGGAGGAGACAGAGTGAGCTAATCAGCAGAGGGGGTGTGTCCTCTTATGATGGGAGAGGAGATAGAGTGAGCCAATCAGCTGTAGGGGGCGTGTCAACTCATGATGGGGGAGGAGACAGAGTGAGCTAATCAGCAGAGGGGGTGTGTCCTCTTATGATGGGAGAGGAGATAGAGTGAGCCAATCAGTAGTAGGGGGCGTGTCAACTCATGATGGGGGAGGAGACAGAGTGAGCTAATCAGCAGAGGGGGTGTGTCCTCTTATGATGGGAGAGGAGATAGAGTGAGCCAATCAGCTGTAGGGGGCGTGTCAACTCATGATGGGGGTAGAAGATAGAGTGAGCCAATCACCAGTAAGGGGCGTGTCATCTCATGATGGGAGCGGAGATAGAGTGAGCCAATCAGCTGTAGGGGGCGTGTCAACTCATGATGGGTGGAGAAAATAGAGTGAGCCAATCAGCAGTAGGGGGGTGTGTCCTCCCATGATGGGGGAGGAGATAGAGTGAGCCAATCAGCAGTAGGGGGCGTGTCAACTCATGATGGGGGAGGAGACAGAGTGAGCTAATCAGCAGTAGGGGCGTGTGCACGCATGATAAGGGGGGAGAGTGAGCCAGTCAGCAGTAGGGGCGTGTCCACTCATAATAGGGGCTCATGAGCCAATCAGTAGTAGGGGCGTGTACACATATGATGGGGGAGGAGATAGAGTGAGCCAATCAGCAGTAGGAGGCGTATCCTGCCATGATGGGGGAGGAGACAGCGTGAGCCAATCAACTGTAGGGGGCGTGTCAACTCATGATGGGGGGAGAAGATAGCGTGAGCCAATCAGCAGTCTATCTATTTGCATTTACTGCCAGGTTTTAACCCTGTAAAAGCATGTAAAAGTGTGGTCAAAAATGTAATCAAACAACAGTGTTAAAATCTCGGTTACCAGCATCAACCCTCAATGAATCTAATAGTGACGTATGAAGTGTTTACAGAACAGAACAGCGATTATAAACGGCAATAGCATTGTCAGAGCCCCTCCCTCCTTCAGTAATCCGTCTGTTTTCCTCTTTGTAATCGTGTGGCAAACACATTACAGATAGGACTAACACCTTCCTCCAACCATCGCAGCTCGGCTTTCTTCTCGCTCCCCCTCGCTTTCTCTTCTTAATTACCGAGGCAATCATATTCACAGATTCCCCTTCGCCCGCTTATCCTTCCCACTGATGTCTGAATGTTGCGATGATTTATTTGTCTTCTTTTTTTCTCCTTAAATAAAAATAATAAACTGTCAGACAGAATTCGTCCGGAATTTAATTGAGTAGGTCAGTGGCTTTGGGACACATTATTAAGCATGAAACAAACAACACAAAGCCAGTGTCTTTGGCACAGTGGAGAGCGGTGGGATTAAAGGGAACGCAAGCTTGTTATGCTCGTCCTTTACTCAGCTCCACCCGCCTTCCTTTCTTCTCATCGCTGGACATCAAAACTGTCCATCATAACCCTTTTTAGTCAAGCACTGTGTGTCTGTGTCTATTTAACACATGAATCGTGAGTTGTTGAGGTCTCTCTGGGTTAGAGAGAGACGGAGAACACGCACGCTCGCTGCCGAGTGACATGAGGAAACGACACTTTTCCATGCAAAGCATAAAGAGATGCGCTGATTTAAATACAAGGTAAAGATGTGTGATTAGTTACTTAAAGAGGACCAAACATGAAAATTCTGCCGTTAATCACTCACCCTCATGTCGTTCCAAACCTGTAAGACTTTCGTTCGTCTCAAATTACGATCATTTTGATGACTTTCTGTCCCTCCATTGACAGTCTGCACAACCACCACTTTCAAGCCCCGGAAAGGTAGTAAAGACATCATTGAAGTAATCATGGTTTAACCACAATTTTATAAAGTGACGCGCGTTTTGTTTGCGCGAAAAAAAACACAATTTACCACTTTATTTACAAAATATTCATCTTCAACGCGCATTTATGTTCTCGCGCCAACATGCGTCGAGGTGCTCTCGTGAATGACCGTTAATTGTTATTTGATTCATATTTTGTAGGGGTGTGACGAGATCTCGTACCACGTACTAAAACGTGACGAGATTTCTCGTCGAGGTGAAAATTTGTCTTGTCGTGCTATCAGCGCTACCACTTTCAAATCGTTTGTTTGGAAACATTTTGGTTTTCCAGTAAAAATAATAAACAGCGAAAGAATAACGCAAAAGACACAAACAATATGTAAACATTGTAAAAAAACTATGCCGTACACCTCGGCCAAGGTTGTACAGACTCTTAGGGGCCGTTCACAAATTGCGCGCATTTTCATTTGCGCAAAACGGAAGCGACGCGCGGTCGCGACGCGCTCGTTTTTTTCCTGGTGCGCCTGTGCCGCGGCGAGATGAAAACGTCCCGAACGCCCCGAGCTCCCGAGCGCTTGCAAAAGGAGGAGGAAGCGACGCGGCCGCGCTTTACACGCTTTTTTAGGCGCGATATGTGAACGACCCCTAAAGAGGCAGAAAGCATCGCTATCACTGCTGACGGCTGGACTTCTCGGTGTACGCAGAGCTTTATCACAGTTACAGCCACACAATCAATAGTGACTGGGAAATGGTCAACTTTGTACTGCAGTTAAAGTGACACTTGAAGTGTCATTTGATTTTTTTATTTATACTGTTTAATTTATGTTCAACTGTAGAAAGAAGTTCAGCGAGATTTCTCATGTGAAATTATGCAGGGCAGAAAACAATTGGTTGATTTTGTAGCAACATTTAGCAGTGTTTGCATGTTGTTTTACTGCAAATAATTCCTTAAAATAGAAGTGAAATGACATGCATTACAAGTTGATTTCAAAATGCACCGACATTTTTGCATTTTATGATTTTCAGTTGAATAAAAGACTATTTTCCCTTCATACGTTTCATTATTGAGGATTTCTTAAAAATACTATAAAAATCTCGTCTCGTGAACCCGATCTCGTGTCTCGTCTCATAGGGGTCTCGTCACACCCCTAATATTTTGTAAATAAAGTGGTAAATTATGTGTGTAAATCTCGCGTCGCTTCATAAAACGCCGCCGGATTCACATGATTACTTTAATGATGTCTTTACTACCTTTCTGGGGCTTGAAAGTGGTGGTTGCGTCAACTGTCAATGGAGGGACAGAAAGCTCTCAGATTTCATCAAAAAGATCTTCTTCTGAAGATCTTACTGGTTTGGAACGACATGAGGGAGAGCAATTAATGACAGAAATTTCATTTTTGGGTGAAAGTTCTGCCAGGAAGACTCAAATGTTACATCACTATTAGTTTACATTTACATTTATTCATTTGGCAGACGCTTTTATCCAAAGCGACTTACAAGGGGAGCAATTAGGGGTCAGGTGTCTTGCTCAAGGGCACTTTAGTCATGGTATTGAAGGTGGAGAGAGTGCTGTTCATTCACAATCCCCACCTTCAACTCCTGCCGGCGTGGGAATTGAACCAGCAACCTTCAGATTGCAAGCCCGACTCCCTCACCATTAGGCCACGACTAGTTTACATCTAACCAATCATTATCCAACACTTGGAGTATATAAGACCGGTACTTACACACCTTAACCTCCCCCCTCCCCACCACCACCTTCATCTTTAGGCAGGAAATGCAGAGTCTGCAACGGGGCCTACGCCAAAGAACTTTATCTTAGCATATTTTGCTCGCTGATTGTTAATAAATATCATCATCATGGCAAAATACGATATATTGACACACATGCATTTGCCTCGTGTGGGTGAAGTATGGAGAGAAATATAATCAGTGTTGGGAGTAACTCATTAAAGTAACGTAATCAGATTACTTTTTCAAGTAACTAGTGAAGTAACGCTATACGTTTTCAATTTACAACAAAATACCTAAGTTACTTTTTCAAACTCTTTTCCTGTCCCCATGTTGCGAGGAATAAAGTTGTTGTGTGAATATGTTCTAGACTAAATGTGAACACGCATTGACTCATCTCACGTGCACGGACACATAAGATGAATAAAAACAAATGCAATATCAGAATTGTATGCAAACATAATGAGCTATATTAAATGACACAAATATACTTTATGCATTTAATCTCACTTTATTGACTAATGTCTTTGCGGCTGACCTTCAATGATCTAATTCAACCATTCTAATTAGCAAAAATAACTTTAGATTAGATTTAGAAATAAAAGTGTCTCCTGTATCCTATTCTTCTTTAATCCAGGTTTGTTTGAGCAGCGCCCTCTAGTGTACAGGAGTGGATATGCATTTCCCTCAGCCTGAGGCTTATTCATTCCACTTTTGGTGTGAAAGGGCCTTAACATTTGCCAAAAAATAGAACTTTTTTGTTGTTGTTATTGAAACACAAACGAGCAAGCCCAGCCCACGTGAGAAAAAGTAATGAAAAAGTAATGCAACGCATTACTTTTCATAAAAAGTAACCAATTAGTTACTCTTTTAGGTGAGTAATGCAATATTGTAATGCATTACTTATAAAAGTAACTTTCCCAAAAAACTGCACATAGTAATTTTTAAAATATTTACCTCTGCTACGAAGAGCTGAGCATGTGCACAACTACAATCGCCTGCGAATTGAAAATGTGTTAAAAACTCGCGCTTCCCGCATCCCGTACGGTACTGCCGGCCCAATTTATGAACGGGAATTCTACCAATTCGACCAATGGTCTCTCCGGACCTGAGAATAATGTGTTCATTTCCGAGACAAAGCGCTGGACCAATCAGAGCACATTGTGCTTTTCAGAAGGCGGAGCTTCATAGAGACAGGAACTAAACAGAGCGTTACTGACAGACGGAGAAGAGAGGAGCTGCAACAATGGAGAAAAATTCAAGCATGAAAACCCGTTCTAGTACAACATCGAGACCTCATTAATGTAAACGTTCGTATTTTTTTGTGTTTTTCACCAAGGCTGCATTTATTAGATAAAAATTACAGTAGAGCTTATCGCGAATGAAGTCGTTTTGAAATGACGCGGCGCTTTGATTCCTCCAGCGCTGACTCCGAATGACTAGTGTTCATGTCAGCGTTTATTTTTACGCACATGCAGTTTCTGACGAGCGACTTGTCATGAATGAAAAAGGGAAACAGACAGCGAACACACAAACACACTCTGATGTTTGACTGCCGTTACCTGACGGTAACTTTAAATGAGACGTTGAAGGGATTAAATAGAAAGTCTGCCAAGGGAATTGATGATGGATTTCTCCAGCGACTCGCTACCAATCTTACTATGAAGACATTCAATTAAAATGGCCTTTAAAGTGCAGGAGTCTTTGCCGATGAAAGGCAGGCAAGCGCTACCCAATAGAGACGACACTGGCTGTACAAATTAGTAGATGATCCATCTTGATGATAAATAATATAACTGTCAATATGATGAACGACCGAGGTGATGCAGACACCGCCGGGCCTTTTACATTGAAAATTAAGCATGACGCAGACATAACAAGTCCATCATCCGCAAATATCATCAGTGACAAATTCTATCAGGAAGGGAGAATAAATAAACATGCCGGGAGTCGGAAAGCAGTTGAACGCTTTGACTGGTTAGTTATAATGTCGTCGTGTTTTGCTACAGCGTGACCTTTAAATCTGTGCAGTAATATGAACCCAAAGACACGTTCGACGCATCCGTTACAGCCGCATCAAGGGAACGACTTAAACTCACGAGTGCATGGCGACGAGGCGACAATCAGCGTGGCCTATGAGACAAAAGTGGTCTCAGAAAGCCCGATCCCCCAGTCAAATCTCACACCGCTTTCTCCTCGAGACATGTGTGCGCTCAAAACAACATTAAATCCTGTATGTGCAAACGAAAGTCCTGTCATCTCGGTCAAATGAAAAATGTCTAGGTGTTAATTCGCCACCAGAATATCGACACATTAGCAGACAAAATGGGCTGACCAATCAGAGACAGCGCTGCCCTGCTAAGCCCCGCCCAGATCCTAGTTAGAGGCAGAATCTGTCTGCGCACTGCAAGAGAGCAGGGGGCGTAACCTGAAGTTGTCCAAGTCACACCGAACCACGCGAGATGTCAAAAAGACATGCTGCACATGCGCACATCAATATGTAATATTTATTTATTTAATTTAAGAACTGTATTTGCAGTATCGTAAGGGTAGGTTGAGGGTTGGGGTGGGTGTAGATGTTAATAAAACACAATTTGATAAGTAGCACATTTAATTTACTGTTATTTATCCATAGATTCTGCAGACACAATCGTCACTAGTACTAATCTTACTTTTCTTGCTTTTTAAGCTTCGCTATCGCCACCTAGTGATAAGGGATCGGATCGTATAACAACTGCAAGGCCACAGTCGTGCTGTTTGATTTCGTCATTTTTTAAGTATTTTAACTATGAAACTCTACAGTACATTTTTTATGGAAGGGGTAGGTTTAGGGAAAGCATTTATTAGCATGCATTTGTATTAATTTGATTGTATTTATTTTGTTTTACAACTAGCTTGTTTCATACTTAAGATTCGATAGCAATATAAGCTCATCTTACACACATTTCATTCATAAAACATAAAATAATTTACTTTAAAAGATTGTTTTAGTCAATGATGTCCACGCTTGTTTATTCGCGGAAGGCGTAACCTGAAGTACGTTGTAGTACCGCGGGATGCAGAACATGTCCCGGTCACACAGACTAGTGGTTTCAGGATGTTTTATCCCACTCTAAACCATGTTTTGTCCTGTAGCAAAATTTACACAGATTGTTCAGTCCCGGTCTGATTAGATTCTGTGTTGTTCCACACGCACAACTCTTCAGATCTCCAACGACAGACTTGTGCGTGCCGTTATTATTAGATAGATATAAGTCCCGCTTCCAGATATCCCTATCTTCCCAATTGAAAACTTGTCCCAGCGAGTCGCGTGGATTCCAGACCTCTGACGCAGGGCGCAAAAATCAAATCAAAATATATTTTGCATAATGAAAATGAAGTCTAATTTTAGGACCTTCCATTCAAGCCTAAAGAATGCATTATTTTCATACATTATTTTGCATTTTTGTTTTGTATTTCCCAATATTCTCAGAGGTGACTGTAAATTGATTCATCATTACTGTAAACATTATTTTTTATTGCAACATAAAAAAAAAAAATTAGCACAGATTAAAGATAATGCGGCAAATATAATCTAAACTTTGATATATTAATTTGTTGTTTTTACACTTTAAATAATATATAACAAATTGGGAAATGTGCTTAAAGTCACTTTTAATTTGTAATTTAACACATTTCTGAGTTAAATGGAGGATGAGACCGGTAATCGACTGGATCATGAAAATAATAATAATATTAATAATAACAATACATTTTATTTATAAAGCACTTTACTTTTTTTTTTTCAAAAAAATCTCAAAGTGCGAAAAGACCAGATGTGGGTTGCAGGGGTTTAACTAAAACTTTTTGTCACTTGAAATAAAAACATTAACTGAAATAGCATACAATAATACATACACTAAGTGAAAATATCAGTATTTTCTTTACACTACACAGTGTCATTTTTACACTTTATGTATCATATACCTCACATATTCATTATAAAACAGCATGCGATAACAAATTCAGTGTATATGATTATATTTAGTAAAACCAAACCTGGATGCCTTACTCTCCACGTCGCTGCTCCTGTTATCAGACAGGTTTCTTTTGTAATGTAGTCTGGCTCAATCAGATGACGGATAGCGCAGTAAGTGTAAATAGCCTCTGCTGAAAAGGCGGTATTAATACACACTCTGTACGATACTAAAAATAACACGTGGATTTGCTAAAACTATTTTTAAATATTTGGCTACTATAAAATGAGCCTGAAAACATGCATTAAGAAAGTAAAGAGGGCCATTTGTAATATCATGTTTGCTTTAATTGTCACAAAAAAAAAAAAAAGTGATTTCTCAGTATTTCCTTATGATTTTTAGCCGAAATATTCCAAGGTCACATTCTTGACAGGTTCTCCCGATTACCATTCTACCCACTTGTACTATCTTTGACACTCTGTACCTGTTCAGATGGTAAAGAGGGTTGTAACACTTCCTGTTCGTTCTGTCCTCTCCTGGCCTTCCTTTATTTTAATCAGTGAGAGACCAGGATTGGCCGCCTGTCTTAGGTAATCAACATCAGAGGCCATGAACTGCTGCTAATTGAATGCTATCCTCATTGTCATGCATGGATGCATGCTCTCCTCCTCTCTGCTCTTGTCTTTCCACCTTTTCCAGCTCCCTTCCCCTAATACCAGTCCTCTAGTGGCCCTCGATTGCCTGTTCTCCCACAGATGTAGGAAGAAAACAGGCCTTGTTTGAAGTACAGACGAGGGGGGGAGGGTTGGGAAATACAGGCCGTCGTTGTAGTGCTGGGGATTTTAATTCATCTCAGCGAAGCTTTTGAATCGTTTGGAGTTCACCAAATCAGTTTGTTCACTGATTCGTTCGGAGATTCTTTTTTCGGTCATAAGAGTGAGTCATTGAATTGTTCACTCAACAGATTCGTTGAACGAATGAAACTGTTGCATGTTTTTATATAGATATGAGTATTTATTCCCAATAATATATATACTGAAATAAATATATTTATATATATTAATACGATATTTATATATCGTTCCCCACCCAAAAGCAAATTAAATGCACTATTTCTTTTTTACACAATTAAATCGATTAACAGCCTTTGGAAGATCGACTAGACTCGTGAAGCGCGTATTTAACCAATAAAAAGCTTATAGTGCATGAATATGAACAAGAACGATTCATTTAAAAGAGTCATTCAAGACTCGCAGAAGAAGAAAACAGCCCTGAGAGTAACGAGAATGACATTAGACAGGCCAGGGCGAGTAAACCGTCGTACGAGTCTGTTACTCTTATAATTCCTTAATAAGTTTGCCTCATCTTTGCCCCGAGGTCACAGTTAAACCGCACTGAACTGTGACTACACTTATTTGCCCTTTCACAAACAGATGTTAGAAATGATCAGCTGTGCTGTGGGATCACACGAAAGGTCAGCGGAGATAAACAGGGCGCGGTGACGAGGCGAGGAAGGTTAACGTGACACGAGACGACAGAGAGAGAAATAATTGAGAACGCACGACAATTGCTGCCCTGGTTGCATTGAAGAGAAAAAACCCCAAAACGGCATCAGAATGAATAATGGAATACAGAGAGAGTGACATACGCTCTCAGACTACACTTGCATCCACTTACTGGAGACTATTTATCATTTATAGGGCTGCACATTCTTCTAATTAATTCCCGTGCCGTGCCCAACTAATGGGAACACTGAACTCGTCCCTCTGAAAATTACACCTCTGACCCCTTCATTACAAGGTCAGCACTGCATCTTGGGGACCTTCAAAACGGGCGTCACTTTGTGTTAAAAGTAGTGGAGACAGAGGCACTGCAATCATAAATATTAAATAAATACACTCAAGTGTTTTAATATCAGCTGTTTTAATAAGCAAATTAGACAATATGATGGGCTGTATGTATGTATGTATGTGTTTGTATATATATATATATATATATACATACAGTATACTTTAAAATCTGCTATATATATATATATATATAATTTTTATTTCATTTATTATTCAACTATATTTATTTTTATTATTGCATTTATTATTAACTATAACTTTTTTTCACTTTTGCAACATTTTGCACAGATATTGAGCCATTTCACTGTACAACTTTACAATTTTCCAACGTGCAATATTTATTTTGTGTATTCTATTTTGTAAATGTATTTACTTTTCTGTTTTTATATTAGTGTGTACAACTTTTTACCATGTACCCCTGCTGTTGCTAAATGCAATTTCCCCACTGCGGGACAAATAAAGGTTTTACTTACTTACTTATTTTATGTTTACTTTACAATCTATATTGTTATGAACCTCTTCCGTTGTCCTCCATCCTCTTGCCTCTAGGTGTCGCCCTCACATTTCAAGGACTCCATCATCCACACTACATTTCCCATAAGTCCCTTACCCTCATGTTAATCACTGCCCAGCTGTAGCCAATCTATGTCACTATTTAAGTTTACTCTGTAGCCCAGGTTATTTGCGAAGTCTTGTTAATCCTGTAACATTTCTGAGCGCTATCCTTGTCTTGTTTTGCCTGTTTTCGGATCCTGCCTGTGTCATCGTTCTGTTGTTTATCTGCCTGCCTTTTTGACCTTAGCCTGGATTATTTACTACGAGCTTGCCTTTTCCCTGCTATTACTGTTTGCTGTTGAGTTGACCATTGCCTGTATGATTACGTTTTGGAATATATACAATATATAGTACATTTTAAAATAAACAAAATCAAAAATAATCAAAATTTTTTTTTTTATAAATATATATATATATATATATATTTAGATATTTTTTTAAATTTTATGTTTACTTTAAAATAAAATAAATAAAAAAATAGGTTAATCAGGATTGCACTATATTAGTAGTTAATTTCCACATCTAAATGTAAACAGTTTAGCAATAACGTTACAAATAAAATATGCATTTGAAATAAAATTGACAAAATCACCTGCATAATTTCAGTTGCACATTAGGCATCTTTTGTGAAAGGATTATTATGCAAATTGTTGCATTTCGCATTCAAAAGTTTACACTGAAATCTGCATTTGCAACAACCTATGCAAGAACAATTTAAACTGAAATTAAATTGTTCTGCTCAAATTTCAAGAACAAGCCCTAATTTTACAACAAAAGGCGCATTCGAGATTCGAGGGAGCAATAGTTGAACCAATTCAAGTGCTGCATGAACTTCAAAAAAACATCATTTGATAACTTCATCCCTACATCTGCCGCCGTGTCAGAAATGACCTTTTGCTGTAGTGGTAACATTTTCTTTTTTCAATTCGAGAGATTCGGGAGTTGACAAGCGCAACGATGACTAAGTAAAACATTAAAAAGAACAAATTCAGTGCCAGATCGCCTCTCATCAGCACACGCTAATGAAACTACTCAAGCTGCTCCTGCTCAAGAATTAGAGATGCATTAGCAGGTGTGGATTACAGGACTTTGAAGGGTTCGGACCACCAATTTAAGGCTTGAATCTACAAAGGACGTCAAAAAAAAATTTAATAACATAACATGAATTTGAGAACGTATTCATATTTGATTTGTCTCTGAAAGACAGCAAGTGCTAAAAAGCATCATGCTGTTTCTTTCTTTTACATTTTTTTTTTTAAAATGCTACACTTTCAGTACAAATCGCAGTCAGAATATCAGATTGTCTGTGTAGTCTCACTGAAAAAAACTATAACACTTTACAATAAGCTTAAAGGGTTTGTTCACCCCAAAAATGAAAGTTCATTCATTAATTCCCCGTGTCGTTCTACACCCGTAAGACCTTCGTTCATCTTCAGAACACAAATGAAGATATTTTTGATGAAATCCGATGGTTCAGTGAGTCTCTATTGACAGCAAGATTTCTAAAACATATTCAAATCAGTTCATGTGGTTCAACCTTAATATTATAAAGAGACATGAATACTTTTTGTGCGCCAAAAAAACTAAATAACGACTTTTCAACAATATCTAGTGATGGACGATTTCAAAACACTGAAGCTTTACGAATCCTTTGATTCGAATCAGCGGTTCGGAGCGCCAAAGTCACGTGATTTCAGTAAACGAGGCGTCATAAGTGATTCAAAATTTCAACAGTTCACGTGACTTTGGCAGTTTGATACGTGAACCGAATCACTGGATTCGAATCAAAAGATTCGTTAAGCTATACGATAACAGCCGTCATGGATGTTTAGCAGGCCAAAATCCGACCGAACACATGTATGGGAAAAGAGCAGTAGTAGGCTAATTTTCATTTGTTATTTCATCTAGAATTCTAAAGCTATGATTAAAAAATGTGTTTCCCTCACCTTGTTTACATGTAAGACGTATATGTCCCGATATCGCATATGTATCTGATTTAAAACCACATTTGGAAGTGGCTCAGATCCGGATCGGATCTCGTGCGGATGATCTGTGTCACATGTGACCTGTACCACCTGACTGCTGCAGATGACTTCGCCGTTGACAGTGTTGCCACAGAAATGTTGTAGTAGCATTAGCTCGTTGTTTTGGTTCAGGAGGAACAGCAAAAGGCGGCTGTTGTTTGTTCGTGGCACTGTTTGCTTCGACCAATCACTGCATTCGGTCCCGAATGAACTTCCTTAGACTTCCGCGGAAGATTTATGTACTTTTTTAAATATTTACGCCACTTTTATTATAGAATGCTGTCAGGATGTGAAAAGAGTTTAAGAAAAACAGAATGATTGAAAAAAGACCCGGAAACCCCTGGAACCACATCATATAATTCCCACACTGCGCATTAGAAACCCGCCACTGTAAATAACACCAATTCTAAGACACAACAAACACGGACAACCTGCGTCTAAGAGGAGCTCTGCTGCAAAAATTGATTATTTTCTTCTCTTTTTTTGTCATTTTCACCTGGGTGCTTCACAAAACTGTAATCATTTGGCCGGACCCCTGTGCCCTTCTCAAACGCCCCCCGTGTGGCGGCTGCAGCTCAGTGAACCGTGCGGAGAAGCCCGGTGAGCCCTCATCCACTCCTGGTCCAGCACACAGCTGGTCGAGAGAGCGAAAGTGGATGAGAAATGCGCAGTTGGAACAAACGCAGCGGCCTTGTCCTTTATGGCTCATAAATTGTCTTTCATAGCGTCAGCGTTGAGCTATTGATCTGAGAAAGACAAACACACCCCTCTGAGCCGAGCGCGACTCCGGTCGCTCCCTTCGATGATGTGCCGGATCAGAGCGGAAGTATGCTGAAATGTGGAGGGAAAGTCTCTTCTGTGATTAGCTGTAATTAATGTAAATTTTTGCTGAATTTTCAATGAATTCAAACAGAGTTTCTACAGCTAAACTAGTGGAACATGGAGTCAAGGCAAAACTCATGGGTGTGATTCAAAGGGAATAGACTTACTAGACTTACTTCCCAATGTAATGTAATATTTTCATTGAATTATAACATTTTTATTATGTAGTATGACAACTACTACATATATATAGGGCTGGGTTACTTTTAAAAGATATTTCACTACAGAATGCTTTCAAAAGTAATTTGTAATTTCGTTAGATTACCCAAGTTTTGTAACTTTGTAACTAAATACTAATTAGTTTGTAACACAAAAAAAGGTAATTGTGAGTTTTTATCTCACAATTCTGACTTTTTTTCCCCGTAATTGCGAAGTTGCAATTAAGGAAAAAGAGTCAGTATTGCGAAACGTACTATTTTCCAGGAAAATTGCGGGGAAAAAAAGTCCAAATTTCAAGTTTTCACATTATAATTTGCAATTGTGAGTTTAAATCTCACAATTCTGGAAAAAAAAAAGTCAGAATTGTGTGATAAAAAGTCGCAATTATCTTTTTTTTTAACAATTGAACCTTCGCAAACAGTTTGATTGACAGGCGATCTGACCAATCACGACCCCGAATCCGCTATTTTGTCCATCAAAGCGGTCAGGGGAGTTAGTAGGTTGACGTTGGTGAACTTGAACGTCTTTCCGCGCTTGAAACAACATTCCTTCTGATGTTCATTCATGTTTATTTGATGCTATAAATGAACTAGTATGAAGAGATGATGGAGGAGCTGCAGCGACACATTAAACACACACTAGACGCTATTTATTCATTAAACTTCTTTAAAAAATGACAATATTTTAAATGTGAAACTGTTTCATACGTTGTCAGTGTCCTCTTTGCTCTTTTGCTATATATATATATATTATTTAATTCGTTTTTTTTACTCATTTTACAGATAAAATGTCTAAAAATATCTACACAAGTTGAACTGATATGAGAAGCAAGGTATTAAGATCATATCTTGGATTTTGTCTCACCACTTTTTGAAAACTTGCACTAACTTGTTTACACTTAAATGAAAAATCTTTCAAAGCAGTAAGAAAACATACAAAAACAAGTCTTAACATCTGCAGTGACGATTCTTAAGTAAACTGATCTTGTGTGAAGGATTTTTACATGTTAAAAAAGACTAATTAACAACTTTTCACTCACACACTTTCTTGTCTTTTTAATTATAGAATTGGTTTACGTTTAAACATTTAATGGTAACCAAGTACAGTTGAAGTATGAATCACATCTGTTCACATCTTTTGTTTGCATCCTCGGCGGTGCTTCACGGTCAAGTGACGGGGCAAACGCTGACAGGGTAAGCTGGCAGGGCTTTTCTATCTATATTTGTAATGAGATGCCTTGTAGAGTGTCAGTCAGGCAGCTGAAGTAGCGAGGCATCAGTCAAAGCCAGCCCGAGCGAATCACCCGAGGTGTCAGGCAGGTTAAGTGCAACACAGTCCAGTGTATATCTCCCATCAAGTGTCGCAAATCTTCACACATTGACTGAGATTAAATCAAACCCTGTGTTCGCCTAAGCAGCCAGAGCTGTTTATGACTCGCAGATCTGTCTGCGCTGTTGGGTTGGTGATGATATGCCCTTTAACTTCCCAGAGGACCGGCGCAATTCTTTCTTTGGCGAACAGTAAAGTCAGCCTGCTCTTTTACCAGTCTGCAGGAAAGCGTTTTGCAGAGAGCTCATTAAACACGACTGTGCAGAGCAGTTTGCACTAAAGTAGCACTCTATCTATCCGTTTCAGCTCAAAATCCTCCACGGATCATTTATTACAGCTTGTCAAATTTGGGTGTGAGCAAAAACACGCCGTTTTTGTGTGTGTCCCCTTAAATGCAAATGAGCTGCTGCTCCCGGACCCCTTTCCAAAAAAGTGCGGAGCTTTAACGGCTCAACAACAACAAAGCTGGAGAATCTCACGCAGGCAAAATGAGGATTTTACACTGATGGAGAGACTCAGGAAGACGTTTCTGAACGGTTAGTGGATAAATTGATGTAGTCGCTGAGGAGTTGATCTTTTTTCCTTGAATTGACCCTCGTTTTGCCTGACCTCAAGAGCTCCTTGTTAGAGCGTCCAACTCCCACGTTCGAGGCCCGCTCGGAGCGCGTCGAGTAGGACTTGGGTAGAGGGGTTATTGGTGCCGTGACCCGGATGGGAGTGAGGTTTAGGGGGCGAGTGTAACGGAGGTAGAGGGGTTACAACAACATCAACAACTCTTCCTCTTCTCTAAAGCAGCCCAACATGGCCCCGCCCCCTTTGTTGTGTGTTCTTGTGGGCGGGGTTTATGTAAATTTTAGGGTTAGGGATGTCACCAACCTGGGAAAAAGCTCACCGTAGTCCCTGCCCGCCGTTTGTTGTGGTCCTTAAAAAGTGATTTCTTTAAATGAAAATATCTCACTTTACATTGAACCTTTTAGGCGTCACTTTGCAGATGTTGTTTCTGCTCAAACAGCAACATTAAACACTAATTAAAGTTAAAAAGGTGAAGTCATAATCAACCACCCTTTAAGTCACTCAGTATGGTGTAATATTTATGAATTTGATTATGCACTTAATTTCGTTCGCGAGTGCAGTGCGCTTGCAGAGAGACTCCGCCCACGCGCCCTTCTGATTGGCTGTGATGATTGACTGATGTCACGTCTTGTGTGGACAGACAAATTGCTCGTCTCTGAAATCCATTCGTGCCGAGTCTGGTTAGGACACGGCGTTGGTGAATCCCTGTTTATTTCCTAGCGTGTGCATGTCTTTTTGTTTGCTCTCTGCACGTGGTTGGTGTAAGTGGTTTCCGGGGAGAAGTCTTGATTAGATTACGCCGTTAGCCTCGTAAGTAATCTCTAAGAGCCTGCTACTCTGTCATTTGGGCGTGTGTTCATAACCATACTTAACCTGTGTTTAAATTGCTATCCTGATGATGGGACTATGTTCAATAAGGTGAGGAATCATCCAGATACTTCCAATTCAATCCAGGTGTGACCGTCTCCGCCGAGACCGACATCGCTCGTCCCGTCTGACTCTTCCACTCGTCTTAATTACTGAATTCAACTTCTTATTCGTATAATCATTCAGAGCAGATGTTTTTTTTTTCCCTCCATCCGGTCGTAATGAGTTGCTAATTAAATGGTACCCATAAGATCTCACCCCTGGAGGACCAAATGAGCCCTATCAACAATCAGACGAGGCCGGCCCTTATCACAGGAAGTGCCAGCAGGCACCTCTGAGGTAGGCCTTACCCACAATCCCTTGCGGGAACGTGCCATCTTGATTGAATCAGCTGATACAGTCTCAGTTCCCTGCGTGTCTTTGTTCCTTGTTGATTCTTTTCCAGCGCGTTACTGACAGGAAAGTGAGAAAGAACAACTGCAGCAACATGTTTTTCTCTTTTCAAAGGTGAATGCTTCTCAAATTACTTCACGGAGGTGCTTTCGGATTTTTATTTTTAACTCACTTAGGACAGCAAAGTGTGTGACCGGATAATGTCAGCTGTCCAGGTCACATTTCATCCTAAAGTCAAACGGTAATGAAATGAGATGTTATATTTTAATTTATGAATATGTTGGGAGCCGTAAAATATTTAGCATTTTCATTACTGTAATGTTTAAAATTAGTAAAAAAAAAATATTAAAATTACTGTTCACCACATACAATAATGAAAATTACATAAATAAAATAAAATAACATAAAATAAATAAATAAAATAAAATAAAATATCCAGATGCATTACGGTAAGTAAGTGTCATTACCGTAATGCATGAGGATATTTTACATTTTACAGATAAAATGTATAAAAATATCTACACAAGTTGAACTAATATGAGAGGCAAATAAAATAAAATTTAAAAAATAAAAATAAATATATAAATAAATAAAATATCCAGATGCATTACGGTAAGTAAGTGTCATTACCGTAATGCATGAGGATATTTCACATTTTACAGATAAAATGTGTAAAAATATCTACACAAGTTGAACTAATATGAGAGGCAAATAAAATAAAATTTAAAAAATAAAAATAAATAAATAAATATATAAAATATCCAGATGCATTACGGTAAGTAAGTGTCATTACCGTAATGCATGAGGATATTTTACATTTTACAGATAAAATGTATAAAAATATCTACACAAGTTGAACTAATATGAGAGGCAAATAAAATAATTTAAAAAAATAATTAAATAAATAAATTACGGTAATGACACTTACCATAATACCATAATGCATCCGAATATTTTATTTTATAATTTTTTTGTAATTTTCATTATTCTAAATAGTGAATCTCTAATCTTGATGTCATTTTAGTTTGTTTTTTTATATATTTATCACATCTACATTACAGTAATTGTTTATTATTTTACAGTAATTACATTTCAGTAATGAGAATTGGGAATGGGTAAAGTGTTTTAATGTCACAAGGAAATAAAAAAGTATTATATATATATATATATATATATATATATATATATATATATATATTATATATATATATATATTTACATTCATTTATATTCATGTGTATTTGAGTTAATTTAACAATTCATCAGCTACCAACAAGAGCATAGTACTCTCATTTCCATTGAACATATTTCACTAAAGTTTTCACCTCAAAATCAGCTCTGAAAATTCAAAAAAAAAAAAAAAAAAGTCCACAGATTCTGTCTAGGCCTATTGAAATGTGACCAGCCATGTTCTCGACAGCTTTCGTGAGATTCGCCCGAACACAACGACGTGAAGAGAACAGCTCACTGACCCAGAGAGGCCAGAGTCCGGACAGATTGCGCTAGATGTCCTGGTTTAATTAGCCAACTGAAGTTTATTAGCCGGCCCTGCATGGAGATAAAGAGCCACACGGGCCAATTAGGACATTTGTTAACCAGCAGAATTTAAGAGGGAGCGCTAATAAAATGCTTTGTGATTTTACAGACCATGTTCTCTGTTGTTCCAGTCCAATACTAGACTATATACACTACACTCACCAGTCACTTCATTAGGTACACCTGTTCAACTGCTCGTTAAAGCAAAAATACCTAATTAGCCAATCACATGGCAGCAAATTAACGCATTTAGACGCATAGTCAAGACGATAGTTCTGAAAGCAAAAGGGGGCCCAACTTGGTACTAGCTAGTATAAAATGAAATGTATAAAAACAGTTGTCATATATATAACAACCAGTGTGTGTGTGTGGGGGTATTCCCTACGTTATGAGGACCAAAATGTCCCCACAGGTATAGTAATACTAGAAAATGTTGATCTTGTGGGGACATTTTTTTGGTCCCCATGAGGAAACAAGCTTATAAATCATACAGAATGATCTTTTTTGAAAATCTAAAATAGCAGAACATTTTGTGTGATGGGTAGATTTAGGGGCAGGGAGACAGAATGTACAGTTTGTACAGTATAAAAACCATTACGCCTATGGAATGTCCCCATAAACCATGAAAACACAACATGTGTGTGTGTGTGTACTCGTTTTGGCTTTACTTGTGGGGACCAAATGTCGTCACTTATACTGTGAAATACTTTCTTTACCCACTAGTGAGGAGATGTGACTGACCCTCACTAGATAAAAAGGCTTATAAATCAGCCAAAAGAGGTTTTTATTTAAATTTAATGTTATGCACATGTTTCTGTGATGGTTTAGGAGCAGGGTTTGAGTTAGGAGAGAGAAAATATCATTGACCTGAAATAAAATCAATGGAAGTCTATGGAATGTCCTCATTATGATAGCAAAACAAACCTGAGAGTGTGAGTGTGTGTGTGTGTGGGTATTCCCTACGTTATGAGGACCAAAATGTAGTAATACTAGTAAATGTTGATCTTGTGGGGACATTTTTTTGGTCCCCATGAGGAAACAAGCTTATAAATCATACAGAATGATCTTTTTTGAAAATCTAAAATAGCAGAACATTTTGTGTGATGGGTAGGTTTAGGGGTAGGGGAACAGAATGTACAGTTTGTACAGTATAAAAACCATTACACCTATGGAATGTCCCCATAAACCATGAAAACATAATGTGTGTGTGTGTGTGTGTGTGTGTGTGTTATGATAAGCAATGCAGAATTTAACACTATTAGCCAACCCAATACTATTTTCATCTTGAAATGGATCCAAATGAAAGAACTGATGGCATTTCTCGGCATGAGGATTATGGGATTGAGGCTGGAAAACTGAGTAGCAAAAAGGTCCTAGAAAAATATAGCTGTAAAAACAAATGACACATCAAACTGTGAGCTGTTCTGTAGTTGAGTCACCCTGTGATTCTAAAAACAGCTTCTCTTGAGGATTGATTCTGCGGCAAAAAGGCTTCCCGTTCCCGTTAGTGGCACCACTTCATTTTTTTAAATTTTACCGAGTCTTTAGCCACCGATACGTCTTGTGGAAAACACAACCTCCTTTCCTAATGAGGGCACGCACCTCATCCGGTGTGTGTCTGTCAGCATTAAATAAACTTTATTATGGCTTTAGATTCAGATTGATTTAGACTTGCAGCCTCCTCGGGGGACAGACAGTCAGTTTGGGTAACTGATAGAAGTGTCAACATGAACTACATGAAAGAGTAGTAATCAACAACAGCAGTCAGACGGATGATAAAATATAACAGATTTGTCAGAGCCATAGGGATTGGTGATACGGCTAAAAATATCTAGATATTTTTCATTCGTTTAACTAAAATATATATATATATATATATATATATATATATATATATATATATATATATATATAAGAAATTCTGATTTGAAATCACTATAAAAAATCTAAAAATAAATATGATTTAAATTTAATTCTATATAAAGATTTTTATCAGACACACACACACACAAACACACACACACACGTGTATATATATATATATAATATATGTATATATATAAATATATATTTAAATTGTCAATATATAAATATAAACTAATATTTAAAATTAAATAAAAAAATACAAATGACTTAAATTTAATTAAATATTTAACTATAACAATAATTTAAATATGTATTTTTAATATAATATTATACATAAATATAATATTATATTATTTAAAAATATTTATCAGACATATATATATATAAAAACACTTAAATATATATTTAAATTGTCAATATATAAATATAAACTAATATTTAAAATTAAATAAAAAAATTCAAATGACTTAAATTTAATTAAATATTTAACTATAACAATAATTTAAATATGTATTTTTAATATAATATTATACATAAATATAACATTATATATATATATATATATATATATATATATATATATATATGTATATATATATATATATTCCTAACAAAATTTAAATGACCAATCAAATGCTTAAAAAATACCGGTAAATAAAATGATCAAAATAACTTCTAAAAAAAAAAAATTATGTATATATATATATATATATATATATTGAAATATAGTTTTGAATCGATTCATTGAAATATGAACTGACTCACTGAAATGAATCAAACTTACAAACTCTAAAATCACAAATATCTTCTGAATATTCAATATATCAGCCAGTCCTCGTGCGAAATCTGCAACAACAACACAACACGATGTCTGAAGCAGCACAGCGCTGGATGTTAGGAGCTGACGGTTAGTAGAACGGACAATGCTTGATGCTGGAGATGGACGAGGAGAGCTGGACAATTCCACAGAGACTGTTCATCCGTTTCTCTCTTACACTTCTACACTAGGAAACACACTCTTGCTCTGTGTCTGACTGATTGGATGTGAGAGGAGTCCAGGCCCACTCTCAGTGCCACACATCAGACCTAATTAAACCCACTGATCTGTGAACCAGACCCCACCGCACCACACCATCTCATCCCCGCGGACGCCAGGAGCTCAGGAATACCGCACAGCGGAAGAGCAAACTTTTGTCCTGAACTGTTTCTGCACAGCAATGCTTCTCAAACTTTTTCAGTTGGCGGTTCAAAAAAAAAAAACTAATAAGAGAAACTAAATCGCCAAAACTCGGAGAAAACTACCGGCTACTTCAAAACAAACACCTACATGTTTCAGTTGTGCAAAAATGACTCTAACACTTTCAATAATTGATGTTTTCACAATCAGATACAGCATCCTACTGCTAGAAATAATATTAAAACGTAATAGACAACAAAAAAGTAATACATAAAAAAGAAAAAATATAAATACTATAATGAATCCAAAAATTAAATAAATGAATTAAATAGGCAATAATTACTTATTTCAATATTTTTTAAAAAACTTTAAAAATTAAAATAAATTACATAAAAGTAACAAATCAACGTTAACAATTAGGAATATATATATATATATATATATATATAATTTATTATTTCAGCATTTGATAATTTGATTTATCATTTATATGTATATATATAACATATATTTTACACGTAAAATAAATAAATAATTTAAAATGTTATACATACATATATGTAATTATATATATACATATATATATATATAATTTATATATGTTTAATTTATTTAGAAATTTATATTTTCAAAAAAAAATTCAAATTAAATTATACATATTTTAATTTAAAATTTCACATTTTAATTAAAACATTTTATTTATTATATGTAATATTATATATTTAATATTTATATTATAATATTACATATTTATTTATATGTAAATTATAATTTAGAATTTATATATATATATATATATACACACATTTAATTTAATTATAAATTTATATTTTCAAACAATTATTTCTTTTTTTGAATTAACAAACACTATCACGTGATGCAGCGGTCACTAATTTGTTCAGTCGTTTCTAAATGCACGACAACACAAAAGGCCTTCGGGTCTCTTTACCCCGAGTAATTCGAGACCCTCGTCATCACATTCGGCCGTCATATTTACGTTATCACGCCTTCATGATCTTCCCCGCGCTGGTTCTGAGTTAGCTAGTTTGTTGATACTCACATTTCCCCACAGACTCTGGTTTAGCGGAGCCCGTCGTGTGCCAACAGATTCGCAGTCAATTAGACGCAACACAGAGCACAATGCTGAAGCGAAAACTGCCGTTTTACAGATAATTTGCAACCGTGCTGCTGTTTGCTGAAGTTTGTCTCTCAAGATGGCTTATTATTGAGTTATCATTAAAAACAGAAATCCCAGCGCAAACGAGCCATCTGAATTCAGCTTATATAACAGCCTGCTACTTGTGAAAAACCCAAGCATGTGTGGGCGGGCTTATAGTCAAGTGCAAACATTTTGGCCTTGAGAGGGGCATCTGCCAGTGATGAGGCATTACCGACGCCTCCGCCGTTCCCTACGCAGGCTGGCAGCCAGAGCCCGTCAGAACGCTGCTTGGTTCGAGCGCGACTCGTCAGCCGTGCTGGAGCGCGTTCCTCCATCTGTCCACCCCGTACATCTCCCACATCCCTCACTCGACGCTGTCCACTGCCGAGCGCGCTCAAAAGACCAACCGCTCCTGGCTAACGACGTTCGCTTAGTGAACCGACCGTTGATACGAAACCGTTTTGCAGATCAGAATTGTTTATGCAAAATGCCTGGATGAGTTACACCCAGAGCTGGGTGGGTTACTTTTAAAATGTATTTCACGACAGATTACAAAATACATGCTTTAAAACGTCATTTGTAACGTATTTCGTTACATTACTCAAGTTTAGTCACTTCATCTAAATACTTTAGAATACTTTGGAATACTAATAAGTGTGAAACAAACACAAAAAAGGGAATTGTGAGTTTTTATCTCACAATTCTGACTTTTTTCCTCAGAATTGCGTGATATAAAGTTGCAATTGTGAGTTATAAAGTCAGAATTATGAGATATAAACTCGCAATATTGAGAAAAGTCAGAATTATGAGATATAAACTCACAATATTGAGAAAAGTCAGAATTATGAGATATAAACTCACAATATTGAGAAAAGTCAGAATTATGAGATATAAACTCACAATATTGAGAAAAGTCAGAATTATGAGATATAAACTCACAATATTGAGAAAAGTCAAAATTATGAGATATAAACTCACAATATTGAGAAAAGACAGAATTATGAGATATAAACTCACAATATTGAGAAAAGTCAGAATTATGAGATATAAACTCACAATATTGAGAAAAGACAGAATTATGAGATATAAACTCACAATATTGAGAAAAGTCAGAATTATGAGATATAAACTCACTATATTGAGAAAAGTCAGAATTATGAGATATAAACTCACAATATTGAGAAAAGTCATAATTATGAGATATAAACTCACAATATTGAGAAAAGTCAGAATTATGAGATATAAACTCACTATATTGAGAAAAGTCAGAATTATGAGATATAAACTCACAATATTGAGAAAAGACAGAATTATGAGATATAAACTCACAATATTGAGAAAAGTCAGAATTATGAGATATAAACTCACAATATTGAGAAAAGTCAGAATTATGAGATATAAACTCACAATATTGAGAAAAGTCAGAATTATGAGATATAAACTCACAATATTGAGAAAAGTCAGAATTATGAGATATAAACTCACTATATTGAGAAAAGTCAGAATTATGAGATATAAACTCACAATATTGAGAAAAGTCAGAATTATGAGATATAAACTCACAATATTGAGAAAAGACAGAATTATGAGATATAAACTCACAATATTGAGAAAAGTCAGAATTATGAGATATAAACTCACAATATTGAGAAAAGTCAGAATTATGAGATATAAACTCACAATATTGAGAAAAGACAGAATTATGAGATATAAACTCACAATATTGAGAAAAGTCAGAATTATGAGATATAAACTCACAATATTGAGAAAAGTCAGAATTATGAGATATAAACTCACAATATTGAGAAAAGTCAGAATTATGAGATATAAACTCACTATATTGAGAAAAGTCAGAATTATGAGATATAAACTCACAATATTGAGAAAAGTCAGAATTATGAGATATAAACTCACTATATTGAGAAAAGTCAGAATTATGAGATATAAACTCACAATATTGAGAAAAGTCAGAATTATGAGATATAAACTCACAATATTGAGAAAAGACAGAATTATGAGATATAAACTCACAATATTGAGAAAAGTCAGAATTATGAGATATAAACTCACTATATTGAGAAAAGTCAGAATTATGAGATATAAACTCACAATATTGAGAAAAGTCAGAATTATGAGATATAAACTCACTATATTGAGAAAAGTCAGAATTATGAGATATAAACTCGCAATATTGAGAAAAGTCAGAATTATGAGATATAAACTCGCAATATTGAGAAAAGTCAGAATTATGAGATATAAACTCACAATATTGAGAAAAGTCAGAATTATGAGATATAAACTCACAATATTGAGAAAAGTCAGAATTATGAGATATAAACTCACAATATTGAGAAAAGACAGAATTATGAGATATAAACTCACAATATTGAGAAAAGTCAGAATTATGAGATATAAACTCACTATATTGAGAAAAGTCAGAATTATGAGATATAAACTCACAATATTGAGAAAAGTCAGAATTATGAGATATAAACTCACTATATTGAGAAAAGTCAGAATTATGAGATATAAACTCACAATATTGAGAAAAGTCAGAATTATGAGATATAAACTCACAATATTGAGAAAAGACAGAATTATGAGATATAAACTCACAATATTGAGAAAAGTCAGAATTATGAGATATAAACTCACATACTAAATTCACAATTGCAAGAAAAAAGTCAGTATTGCAAGTTTATATCTCCCAATTTTGACTTTATAACTTGCAATTGTGAGTTTAAATCTCGCAATTCTGAGAAAAACAAGTCAGAATTGTGAAATGCAAACTCACAATTGTGAGGGAAAAACAAATTGTGAGAAAATACCTTTTTTACAATTATAAAACGACTCAAACAACTTTCACAAAACATGAAAACGGTGGAAAACAAGAAACTTAACTCCGCTTTTTCAGACGGTCAGAGTCAGAGAGTCAGAGTTTTTGGTAATTGAAAGCCGTCAAATGTGTCGGCAAAGGTAAAAATCCACCCACTCCTTTCTTTTAATTTCCATAAATCATAAACAGCGTCTCAGAACAAGCAGTGACATCACAAACGCTTAGGCCCCGCCCACAACCGCTTACGGACTCTGCTCTATTAGCATAGACTCCGCCCTCCGTGAGCTGTACCGTCTGACATGTTTATCTCCTCGCCAGAGTGTTTCACGGCAAGAAATGTAATCATATTAAAGCTCCTAAAGTGATTTCCAGTTTTTCTTTTGTTGTTTGTTTCATATTATCCACAGGTACTGTATGTTACGCTTTTAATATCTAATAAACACATGCGATTTCTGTCATTGATCTTCACAGATGAGCACAAAAACCTCGTGTGACCGTTTCAGCGACGAGAGCTTTTAGTTTCTGCGGTTCAAGCTCTTCTGGAAAGAGGGGTGGGGAGCAGCAGCTCATTTGCATTTAAAGACACATGCACAAAATTAAAAGACACAAATTTACAACACGCTATAATAAATGATCTGTGGGGGATTTTGAGCTGAAACTTCACAGACACTTTCTGGAGACTGACATAACATCCCTTTGCAGGAACTTTGCAGACACAAACGGCTACATTACACACTACACGAAAGGTAACATCCGAAAAAAAGCTGTCGCTATTGTTTCTGGTTGCAGGAAAACTATCCCTGTCTTGGCAGGTGTGTCGCGGAGAGAGAGCGCAGTCTGAGCCAAGCAAAAGTGGGTTTAGTCTTTAACCTGATCATGAAGCATCTTCCCACTTCATCAGAAAGAATAAGTAATTGGCCCGTCCCTTAAAGGACCGGGATTCGCTCCCACCCACCTTCAATTTACCTTTTCAAGCCTTTCCAAGTCAGAGCTCTAAAAGCCTGTCAATCCCGATAAATCTTCTCCTATCATCTTTGTCCCCAGCTTCGAGGGGAAGATGGAAGACGGATGAAGACAGAAGGGGAAAATACGGCAAATGGACAAAATGAGATGCTAATGGACAGTCCTGGCGTTGACGGGCCAAACTATTTGCTGTTTTCATTATGCTGCTGCTCGTAATTGATTAATTACTGTAGTTGAGCCAATTAAAAAGTCACCTCTCTCCCGGCGCCGCGCTCGGACCGGTCGAGGGTTTCTGTTGACGGAGGGCCAACCGTGGTTTCACTCTCAACATTTCCATTCGGATTGGATCCTGAATATCAGACAAATCGCAGTTGCTGTCAGAGTGCGACGCAACTAATAAAGCAATTAACTTATTTAGGGCTGTAATTGGCAACATGGCCACTCATTTGTATGAATAAATGCCGGTTTTTGCGTCCTTTTCAAGCACGCCATCTTTTTATTAAGCTGAAAGGCTAATGGAAGCATGCGTTCTCTTTTCACGCGGATCTGGCCGTGTAAAACAGGGGATTAGCATGTGTTTGTCTCGATGATGCTTGAAAAGCCTGTTTCTGCAATGATATTCAAAAGTAGCCATTGAAAAATTGCATAAAATCGTTTTTTTTTTTTTTTTTTTTGCAAGGAACACATAAATCACAAAAATTTGCAAAAAAGCGAGATGAAATTAAATAAATTAAAAGAAGTAAGACAATGTAAGACCATAAAAAAGAAAAAAAATATTTATTAAATAAAATAAATAAATATAAATAATATTAATAATAAAAAATAAAATAATAAAATTCAATTTAAATAAATAAATAAAATAAAATAAAAACAATAAATCACAAAAATATGCAAAAAATTAAAAGAAGTAAGAAAATGTAAGACCATAAAAATAATAATTATTATTAAATAAAATAAATAAATATAAATAACATTTAATAATAAAAAATAAAATAATAAAATAAAAATAAAAATAATATAATAATAAAAATAAAATGTCTGTCTTAAAACATAAAAGTAGCCATTGAAAAATAGCATAAAATCGTTTTTTTGGCATCAATCACAAAAATATGCAAAAAATGAAAAGAAGTAAGAAAATGTAAGACCATAAAAAATAATAATTATTAAATAAAATAAATAAATATAAATAACATTTAATAATAAAAAATAAAATTCAATTTAAATTAAAATAAATAAACTAAAATAAAATAAAAACAATAAACAATTATAAAAATAAAATGTCTGTATTAAAATATAAAAAGTAGCCATTGAAAAATAGCATAAAATATTTTTTGTAAGCAACGCATAAATCCCAAAACTGCAAAAAAAATGCAAATAAAAACAATAAAAAAATCTAATACAATAAAAAGGAAAAAATAAAAACAATACAATACAAATACAATAAATCAAATAAAATGAATTAAATAATAAAATAATAAAAAATAACAACTAACATAATTTAAATGAGTCCACACAATAATAACAATAACCAGTAGGACGTCACCATCTTGACCTCAAATGACCTTCCTCATTGAAGAGGGACTGATAAATGTGCAGACCGTCGGATGTTCAACCTTTCAGTAAGAGTGGGAGAATAACAAGTTTCCAGATGAATCCCATGAAGCAAAGACGACAGGCCATGTCACATGCAGTGACTCCTTTGCTGAAATACATAAATATGCTGGTTCAATAATCCTTACAATAGCGCAAACCAGAAAGGAAAAGCTGCACTGATCCGATCGGGCGCTGTTGGAATGGAGTTTCTGTTCTGTGACCTCTTCCGAATTCCATACGTAAATACAGATCCTTACATCCTAATGCTCTCAAACTGCAATCCATTCCACCAGCGAGCACTATCAGAGACCAGGAGCGCCCTCGAAAACGCAGTAATGAAAATGTTCCATACATTAAAGATGATAAGCACCGGGATCCATTACTGCCAGATTCGGCGAACTGATAGAGGAAATAGGCGAACACGATTTTCTGTCACCCCGTACCTGCAGCAGAAGTCACAGTTCCCGTCATAAAAACACTAATGCTAATTTGCTGCCTTGAATGTCCTCTTCTCGAAGCGGCATATGTCTGTCTGTTTGATGATTAATTTATGTAGATAATGGAGAAATACTGAACGCTGGTACAAAAAAGTGCACTGAATACAGACTCGCCCCTCAGATGGAGGCTGATCTGACCTGAATACACAATCAACTGAGAGCAGACAGAATCAATGCAAAGAAAACACTACATATCATTTAGAGGGTTCGTTCACTCAAAAATCAACAATTGTGCACCTATAAACACGAAACTGCAAATATGAGACTCATTTAAAGGGTTCGTTCACGCAGAAATTAAAATTTGATCACCTATAAACACGAAACTGCAAATATGAGACTCATTTAGAGGGTTCGTTCACTCAGAAAGTAAAATTTGATCACCTATAAAGATGAAACTTCTAATATCAGACTCATTTAAAGGGTTCGTTCACTCAAAAATCAGCAATTGTTCACCTATAAACACAAAACTGCTAATATGAGACTCATTTAAAGGGTTCGTTCACTCAGAAATTAAAATTTGATCACCTATTAACATGAAACTTCTAATATCAGACTCATTTAAAGAGTTCATCCCTTCAAAAATCAAAACTCGCTCATGAATAAACAATATACGACTCATTTAAAGGGTTCGTTCACTCAGAAATCAACAATTGTTCACCTATAAACACAAAACTGCAAATTTCAGACTCATTTAAAGGGTTCGTTCACGCAGAAAGTAAAATTTGATCACCTATAAAGATGAAACTGCAGATATGAGATTCATTTAAAGAGTTCATCCCTTCAAAAATCAAAACTCGCTCACGTGTAAACAATATACGACTCATTTAGAGGGTTCGTTCACTCAGAAATCAACAATTGTTCACCTATAAACACAAAACTGCAAATTTCAGACTCATTTAAAGGGTTCGTTCACTCAGAAAGTAAAATTTGATCACCTATAAAGATGAAACTGCAGATATGAGATTCATTTAAAGAGTTCATCCCTTCAAAAATCAAAACTCGCTCACGTGTAAACAATATACGACTCATTTAAAGGGTTCGTTCACTCAGAAATTAAAATTTGATCACCTATTAACATGAAACTTCTAATATCAGACTCATTTAAAGAGTTCATCCCTTCAAAAATCAAAACTCGCTCATGAATAAACAATATACGACTCATTTAAAGGGTTCGTTCACTCAGAAATCAACAATTGTTCACCTATAAACACAAAACTGCAAATTTCAGACTCATTTAAAGGGTTCGTTCACGCAGAAAGTAAAATTTGATCACCTATAAAGATGAAACTTCTAATATCAGACTCATTTAAAGGGTTCGTTCACTCAAAAATCAGCAATTGTTCACCTATAAACACAAAACTGCTAATATGAGACTCATTTAAAGGGTTCGTTCACTCAGAAATTAAAATTTGATCACCTATTAACATGAAACTTCTAATATCAGACTCATTTAAAGAGTTCATCCCTTCAAAAATCAAAACTCGCTCATGAATAAACAATATACGACTCATTTAAAGGGTTCGTTCACTCAGAAATCAACAATTGTTCACCTATAAACACAAAACTGCAAATTTCAGACTCATTTAAAGGGTTCGTTCACGCAGAAAGTAAAATTTGATCACCTATAAAGATGAAACTGCAGATATGAGATTCATTTAAAGAGTTCATCCCTTCAAAAATCAAAACTCGCTCACGTGTAAACAATATACGACTCATTTAGAGGGTTCGTTCACTCAGAAATCAACAATTGTTCACCTATAAACACAAAACTGCAAATTTCAGACTCATTTAAAGGGTTCGTTCACTCAGAAAGTAAAATTTGATCACCTATAAAGATGAAACTGCAGATATGAGATTCATTTAAAGAGTTCATCCCTTCAAAAATCAAAACTCGCTCACGTGTAAACAATATACGACTCATTTAAAGGGTTCGTTCACTCAGAAATTAAAATTTGATCACCTATTAACATGAAACTTCTAATATCAGACTCATTTAAAGAGTTCATCCCTTCAAAAATCAAAACTCGCTCATGAATAAACAATATACGACTCATTTAAAGGGTTCGTTCACTCAGAAATCAACAATTGTTCACCTATAAACACAAAACTGCAAATTTCAGACTCATTTAAAGGGTTCGTTCACGCAGAAAGTAAAATTTGATCACCTATAAAGATGAAACTTCTAATATCAGACTCATTTAAAGGGTTCGTTCACTCAAAAATCAACAATTGTTCACCTATAAACACAAAACTGCAAATTTCAGACTCATTTAAAGGGTTCGTTCAAGCAGAAAGTAAAATTTGATCACCTATAAAGATGAAACTGCAGATATGAGATTCATTTAAAGAGTTCATCCCTTCAAAAATCAAAACTCGCTCACGTGTAAACAATATACGACTCATTTAGAGGGTTCGTTCACTCAGAAATCAATAATTGTGCACCTATAAAGATGAAACTTCTAATATCAGACTCATTTAAAGGGTTCGTTCGCCCAAAAATCAACTTCGTTTGCCTAGAAACATGAAACTGCAAATGTGAGACTCATTTAAAGAGTTCGTCCCTTCAAAAATCAAAACTCGCTCACGTATAAACAATATCAGACTCATTTAAAGAGTTTGTTCACTCAGAAATCAACAATTAATCACCTATAAACACAAAACTGCAAATATGAGACTCATTTAAAGGGTTCGTTCACTCAGAAATTAAAATTTGAGCACCTATAAAGATGAAATTTCTAATATCAGACTCATTTAGAGGGTTCGTTCACTCAAAAATCAACAATTGTTCACCTATAAACACAAAACTGCAAATATGAGACTCATTTAAAGGGTTCGTTCACTCAGAAATTAAAATTTGATCTCCTATAAAGATGAAACTGCAGATATGAGACTCATTTAAAGAGTTCATCCCTTCAAAAATCAAAATTCGCTCACATATAAACAATATACGACTCATTTAGAGGGTTCGTTCACTCAGAAATCAACAATTGTGCACCTATAAAGATGAAACTTCTAATATCAGACTCATTTAAAGGGTTCGTTCACTCAAAAATCAACAATTGTGCACCTATAAACACAAAACTGAAAATATCAGACTCATTTAAAGAGTTTGTTCACTCAAAAATCAACAATTGTGCACCTATAAACACAAAACTGCAAATATGAGACTCATTTAGAGGGTTCATCCCTTCAAAAATCAAAACTCGCTCACGTATAAACAATATGAGACTCATTTAAAGGGTTCGTTCACTCAGAAATTAAAATTTGATCACCTATTAACATGAAACTTCTAATATCAGACTCATTGAAAGGGTTCGTTCGCGCAAAGATCAACTTCGTTTGCCTAGAAACATAAAGCTGTGGCAAGTCCAATGACAGACAGAAGGTTATGAAGGTCAAGTGGGTTTTAACAACATGTGCATGAGTAAATCACGGCAGTGTTCATGCACGATCCCTCGAATGATCCTTTTAAGCACCCCAACATATATCTGATGAAATGTCTGGGGTAAATCCTCCAGCTTTATTCGGCTCTGTTTTGGGACGAGCAAAAAACCCCAATGAACTCCGGCTTTAATCCCCCCCACTCCGCCTGCTGTTCAGACGCTGATGAAGAGGAGGCTGAGGAGGAACAGAAAATGGGCAGAAAGAGGATGAAAGGGAATTTGAGGCAGATGAAAAAGCCAAAGATGGAGTGTGATGGGAGGACACGGGACGGCTATGAGCACGAGATGCAAAGCGACGGCCGGTTGTTTGGAGCAAGAAATGGGAAAAGTCAAAGAAAATGAGGGGAAAGTGGAGAAGAGGCGTGGATAACGGGGCTGTGTGACAGAACTGAATTGAATTGAGATGCCTGTTTAATTACAATTCTATTAATAAATTTGAACTGAGCATGCAGAATGTACATTTAAGGAAGAACTAGAATTTAATTGAAATGAATACTTTTATATAAGTATTATATTATATTATATTACTAACTAATTACACATATTTAATTAGATTTATAATAAAGTTTTAACTTATTTTTATTATTTTTAATTCTAAAAATTCTAATATATATAATAAAATAGTTCATATTATATATATATTTATATATTTAATGAAAACATATTTTCATTAATTATATATATATATTTCATATATTTCTTATTATTTTATTATATATATATATATATTGATATATTTAATGAAAACATATTTTCATTAATTATATATATATTTCATATATTTCTTATTATTTTATAATAAATATATATATATATATATATATATTACATATATATATATATATATTGATATATTTAATGAAAACATATTTTCATTGATTATAATATATATATAAATTTTATATTTAATATATTTCTTATTATTTTTATTTTATATACATACATATATATATGTATGTATATGTTATATATATATATATATATATATATATATATATATATATATATATATATATATATATATATATATATAACATACACATTTATATTATTATATTTAATACATTAAATTGGACCAAGGGGACGGAACACTTATTTTCCCAGAATGCTATTAATATTTTGCGGCAAAGTCCTCAAAACAAACCCAAAAAACATAAAGCGACTTCCATAATTCCTAGAGACAGCTTGACTAATATCTGTTACTGATACTGATGAATGGTGTCATTTACTGGGTTTCTAAATGACAGCACACACACACACACACACACACAAAAGCAGAAAGCTAAAATAAAATAATTAAAAATCAGTTATGCGTATCAGTCGGTGGACACTTTAAGCAATATTAGTCTAGTCGCATTATTAAAGCTGGAATTCTTTTTGAGTTTCGCCTCAAATGAAAGTCCTCTTCCTGCCGTTCCACTTCAAACTCCACTTGAACAGGCCGTAGGTCGAGGCCGCGCTCATGAATTGTGAGGCGGTCGGTTCTTTAAGTCTCAGTGTTGTGACCCTGGCGCATAAGAAAGGCCTGGAGGCAAAGCAGGAGGGAGAAACACACCAAACTGCATAATTCTGACCTCATGTTTTTTTCCAAACAGAAATATAGAGAGGCAGAGAGAAAGAGAGGGGCGAAGGCTCTTTTTTCTTGCACTCCCTTCATTTATTTGCAGACAGTCAGCAGGTTTTGCTTCGGTCTGCTGGGAGCGGATCGATGCCTGTTTCTATAGGCCGAATACTCTCGTCCATCTCTGACACTGTGATAGTGTGATGATGACCAGAGAGAGACTGACACAGCATCCCTGACGCATCCCTCAGAGATTACAGGCAAATCGTAATAATAAAGCATCATTTTCACTTATTTAAAACAAGTCAATTATTAAACAAGGAAAGAGTGCTGCAAGAATAATCCATGGTTTTAAATAATGAAGGCAAATATAAGAATTGTAAAGAGAGAGATAGTCTCCCACACACTTTTAAACTCATTTGGACAGTGTGTTTCTTGCATTTCTGAACGTTCGGAGAGATATTGATGTGTGTAATAGTTTTTTGTATTTTTTTTTGCATGACGTATAAACGTTAACAAACGTTTATATTGCTTAAAAAACACTAACATTTAGGTAATGCATTACAACTTACTTACTGTGAAACACCGTACATGTGTTAAATTGTAAAATCCCTTGTATTTCACACTTGTTGAGCTCTGATGATAATTACATTCATCCATAAAACAGTGCAAATGATTTTACTGTTATTACACCCCGTCTGGATTTCATTATAAATAAATCTGGCATTAAAAAAACGCCTTTCTCGGAGTTTCTCCGTCATTTACTGGTAAATGAGAGTCCCACTATTGGTATTAAAATCACCTGTAGATGCATATGTGAGCTAGTTATTCACCAGATCAGTTCATTGAGGTTTGCATAAGGTTTGACTTCCTCTTTAACGCTCTATATTTATTTGCACTTGGTTTTTATTTCGGCCATTTGAGGTAGTAATAAATTTGAGGGGTGTACAAACTTTTTCCACACAATAAATGGGCATTTCTGCTCATTTAAGCTGTACACACCATAACAAAATGTATATTACAAGTGGCATTTGTTAAAGGAGACCTGTAATGCTGCTTTCACAAGATGTAATATCAGTCTCTGGCGTCTCCAGAATGTGTGTGTGAAGTTTCAGCTCAAAATCCCCAACAGATCATTTATTATAGCTTGTCAAATTTGCCTCTATTATTCGCTGTTTTTGTGTGCGTCCCTTTAAATGCAAATGAGCTCCGCTTTCCAGAAGAGGGCGGAGCTTTAGCAGCTCAACAACAACAAAGCTGGAGAATCTCACGCAGACAAAATGAGGATTTTATGAGGCCTTACATTATTCAAACCGACACTGAAAATTCAGCTTTGATCACTGGATATAAATTATATTTTAAAATATATTCACTTAGAAAACAGTTCTTTTAAATTGTAATAATATTTCAGAATTTTACTGTATTGTTGATCAAATAAATGCAGCCTTGGTGAGCATAAAAGACTAAAACATTTAAAGGGGACCAATAATGCCCCTTTCAGCTCAAAATACTCCACAGATCATTTATTATCGCTTGTTAAATTTGCCCTTATTATACGCCATTTTTGTGTGTGTCCCTTTAAATGCAAATGAGCTGCTGCTCCCGGCCCCCTTTCCAGCTGGAGAATCTCATGCAGACAAAATGAGGATTTTATGAGGCCTTACATTATTCAAACCGACACTGAAAATTCAGCTTTGATCACTGGATATAAATTATATTTTAAAATATATTCACTTAGAAAACAATTATTTTCAATTGTAATAATATTTCAGAATTTTACTGTATTTTTGATCTAATAAATGCAGCCTTGGTGAGCATAAAAAACTAAAACATTTAAAGGGGACCAATAATGCCCCTTTCAGCTCAAAATACTCCACAGATCATTTATTATCGCTTGTTAAATTTGATCCCAATTATACGCCATTTTTGTGTGTGTCCCTTTAAATGCAAATGAGCTGCTGATCCCGGCCCCCTTTCCAGCTTACGCTTCGGTTTCTCAACAACAACAAAGCTGGAGAATCTCACGCAGACAAAATGAGGATTTTATGAGGCCTTACATTATTCAAACCGACACTAAAAATTCAGCTTTGATCACTGGATATGAATTATATTTTTAAAATATATTCACTTAGAAAACAGTTCTTTTAAATTGTAATAATATTTCAGAATTTTACTGTATTTTTTTGATCAAATAAATACAGATCATTTATTATCGCTTGTTAAATTTGCCCTTATTATACGCCATTTTTGTGTGTGTCCCTTTAAATACAAAGGAGCTGCTGCTCCCGGCCCCCTTTCCAGCTGGAGAATCTCACGCAGACAAAATGAGGATTTTATGAGGCCTTACATTATTCAAACCGACACTGAAAATTCAGCTTTGATCACTGGATATAAATTATATTTTAAAATATATTCACTTAGAAAACAATTATTTTCAATTGTAATAATATTTCAGAATTTTACTGTATTTTTGATCAAATAAATGCAGCCTTGGTGAGCATAAAAAACTAAAACATTTAAAGGGGACCAATAATGCCCCTTTCAGCTCAAAATACTCCACAGATCATTTATTATCGCTTGTTAAATTTGATCCCAATTATACGCCATTTTTGTGTGTGTCCCTTTAAATGCAAATGAGCTGCTGATCCCGGCCCCCTTTCCAGCTTACGCTTCGGTTTCTCAACAACAACAAAGCTGGAGAATCTCACGCAGACAAAATGAGGATTTTATGAGGCCTTACATTATTCAAACCGACACTAAAAATTCAGCTTTGATCACTGGATATGAATTATATTTTTAAAATATATTCACTTAGAAAACAGTTCTTTTAAATTGTAATAATATTTCAGAATTTTACTGTATTTTTTTGATCAAATAAATACAGATCATTTATTATCGCTTGTTAAATTTGCCCTTATTATACGCCATTTTTGTGTGTGTCCCTTTAAATACAAAGGAGCTGCTGCTCCCGGCCCCCTTTCCAGCTGGAGAATCTCACGCAGACAAAATGAGGATTTTACACTGATGGAAAGACTCAGGAAGAAGTTCCAAATTTTAGACGTTTCTGAACGGTTAGTGGATAAATTGATGTAGAGTTGATCAACTCATCACCAGCATGTGTCGTCACGTTCATCTTTTTTCCTCGAATCGACCCTCGTTTGTGAAGCGGTCTGGCGTAAAATGACAACATCAACAACACTCGACTGCAACAACTAAAGCAGCCCAACGTGGCCCCGCCCCTTTTGTTGCATGATCTCGGGGGCGTGGTTAATGTAAATTTTAGGGTTCGTGATGTCACCAACCAGGAAGAAGCTCGTTGTAGTCCCTACCAGCCGTTTGTTGTAGTTCTCACACAAAGAAAATATCTCTCTTTGCAGAGGTTGTTTACACCGTTCACGCCGACTAAAGTTAAAAAAGTGAAATCATAATCAAGCACTCCTTTAAATTATAACGCCTTTTTTCTTTTAACACAGGTGAAATGCCAATGTCATATCCATAAAACCATTTATGCGGTGCACTTACTTTTCACAGCACCATTTATCTCTGAGTGTTTATGCTGTCAGCACTCAATACCGTCCATCTACACATGAAACAACATTTCCACAGGAAAATTATCCAGATGATCTGGTGTCAAGATCTGCGAATCTCCAGAGAAGCAATATAAAATTCTTTTGTACCTGCGACTTAATTGAATTCGGTTAATAATGCATGTGCGATTCCAGGAATCTCGAACTGTCAACGACATTTTTGTGAAGCATTAATATGTTAAATTGCTCAAAAGCCTTTTTGGACTGGCCTCGTCTGAGAGGTTTTACAAGGCTTATCTGCAGTCTAGGGGGGAAAAAAGCAGTGAAGGATATGCCAAAAACTGAGAGGAACCTGTAAAATGAGAGTGTCATAGATGCCCTTGAGCAAGGTCCACAACTCACTCCGCTCAGGCGGGACTAAACCGCTAATATGCACTGTATGAAAAATGTAAGTGGCGTAAATCGTATTAGATTAGGCGACCCGCTGAGTGAATAAATGACAGAATGAAACAATGACTCTCGATGGGAGAGGGCAGTGGGGAATGTCGCATCGCTCGGGGCTGAAATAAGCCTCCAGCTGTTCCGATCATCCTCCGTGTGCCACTGGCAGCCTCCTGGACCCGAGCCACGGCCAGGTGCACGCTTGTTACCAACTTTCCTGTGTGCAAACTTAGGTAAATGAACACAGCGAGAGCCCCTTATTGGCCTCCTAATATCTTTTTATTTGCCAGCAATTTTCCGGAGGGCCACACGAAAATGCAGCGCCGCCGATTGCCGTTCCCGCTCGGCCGGGCGGTGCGGCCGTGTATGGAAAGCCGTTTCGACTTTTATTTGTTCTCAGGATGTGAACTTGTGATATCAACAATGACATTTTCACTTGTTAAAATGTTAATTCCTGAGTTCAGGAATGAGATTTCCACTAGTAACAATGGCAATTTTTGATATCAACAATTCGATTTCCACTAGTAAAAACTATCATTCTTGATATCAACAATTGTGTTTTTACTAGTGAAATCTCGCCATAGGCTGCCATTCAAATTCAATTGTTGATATCAAGAATTCATTTCTTACTAGTTGAAATTCCAGTTTCACGTATCAGGAATACAATTCTTACTAGTAAAAATGCAAATTTCTGATATAAACAATTACATTGTTACTAGTGCAAATGTCTATTCTTGATATCAACAATTGAATTGCTACTAGTAAAAATATTGATTTCTGATATCTGAAATGAATTCCTGATATCAATATCATTTCTGATATCTAAAACGGCTTTCTTACTAGTAACAATCACATTCATGATATCAGAAATGAACATTTTTACTAGAAGCAATTCAATTTTTGATATCAAGAATTACATTTCCTCTAGTAAAAACTATATTTCCTGATATCAAGAATTCAATTTTTACTAGTGAAATCTCGCCATAGGCTGCCATTCAAATTCAATTGTTGATATCAAGAATTCATTTCTTACTAGTTGAAATTCCAGTTTCACGTATCAGGAATACAATTCTTACTAGTAAAAATGCAAATTTCTGATATAAACAATTACATTGTTACTAGTGCAAATGTCTATTCTTGATATCAACAATTGAATTGCTACTAGTAAAAATATTGATTTCTGATATCTGAAATGAATTCCTGATATCAATATCATTTCTGATATCTAAAACGGCTTTCTTACTAGTAACAATCACATTCATGATATCAGAAATGAACATTTTTACTAGAAGCAATTCAATTTTTGATATCAAGAATTACATTTCCTCTAGTAAAAACTATATTTCCTGATATCAAGAATTCAATTTTTACTAGTGAAATCTCGCCATAGGCTGCCATTCAAATTCAATTGTTGATATCAAGAATTCATTTCTTACTAGTTGAAATTCCAGTTTCACGTATCAGGAATACAATTCTTACTAGTAAAAATGCAAATTTCTGATATAAACAATTACATTGTTACTAGTGCAAATGTCTATTCTTGATATCAACAATTGAATTGCTACTAGTAAAAATATTGATTTCTGATATCTGAAATGAATTCCTGATATCAATATCATTTCTGATATCTAAAACGGCTTTCTTACTAGTAACAATCACATTCATGATATCAGAAATGAACATTTTTACTAGAAGCAATTCAATTTTTGATATCAAGAATTACATTTCCTCTAGTAAAAACTATATTTCCTGATATCAAGAATTCAATTTTTACTAGTGAAATCTCGCCATAGGCTGCCATTCAAATTCAATTGTTGATATCAAGAATTCATTTCTTACTAGTTGAAATTCCAGTTTCACGTATCAGGAATACAATTCTTACTAGTAAAAATGCAAATTTCTGATATAAACAATTACATTGTTACTAGTGCAAATGTCTATTCTTGATATCAACAATTGAATTGCTACTAGTAAAAATATTGATTTCTGATATCTGAAATGAATTCCTGATATCAATATCATTTCTGATATCTAAAACGGCTTTCTTACTAGTAACAATCACATTCATGATATCAGAAATGAACATTTTTACTAGAAGCAATTCAATTTTTGATATCAAGAATTACATTTCCTCTAGTAAAAACTATATTTCCTGATATCAAGAATTCAATTTTTACTAGTGAAATCTCGCCATAGGCTGCCATTCAAATTCAATTGTTGATATCAAGAATTCATTTCTTACTAGTTGAAATTACAGTTTCACGTATCAGGAACACAATTCTTACTAGTAACAATGCAAATTTCTGATATCAAGAATTACATTGTTACTAGAGCAAATGTTAATTCTTGATATCAACAATTGAATTGCTACTAGTAAAAATGTTCATTTCTGATATCTGAAATGAATTCCTGATATCAATATCATTTCTGATATCTAAAACGGCTTTCTTACTAGTAACAAACACATTCATGATATCAGAAATGAACATTTTTACTAGTAGCAATTCAATTTTTGATATCAACAATTCAATTTCCACTAGTAAAAACTATCATTCTTGATATCAACAATTGTATTTTTACTAGTGAAATCTCGCCATAGGCTGCCATTCAAATTCAATTGTTGATATCAAGAATTCATTTCTTACTAGTTGAAATTCCAGTTTCACATATCAGGAATACAATTCTTACTAGTAAAAATGCAAATTTCTGATATCAAGAATTACATTGTTACTAGTGCAAATGTCTATTCTTGATATCAAAAATTGAATTGCTACTAGTAAAAATGTTCATTTCTGATATCATGAATGTGTTTGTTACTAGTAAGAAAGCCGTTTTAGATATCAGAAATGATATTGATATCAGGAATTCATTTCAGATATCAGAAATCAATATTTTTACTAGTAGCAATTCAATTGTTGATATCAAGAATAGACATTTGCACTAGTAACAATGTAATTGTTGATATCAGAAATTTGCATTTTTACTAGTAAGAATTGTGTTCCTGATATCAAGAATTGAATTTGAATGGCAGCCTATGATGAGATTTCACTAGTAAAAATACAATTGTTGATATCAAGAATGATAGTTTTTACTAGTGGAAATGTAAGTTCATATCCTGAAAACGAATAAAGGTGAAAACGGCTTGCCATAGCCGTGGCCTATATATATATCACGGGACGACACGCCATCTAACAATGTGTGTCGTACCCTCTCTATCCCTCTGAGGCTCATGATCTCCACCTGAAACTCATCTGTAAAGGGCCGACAGAAAGTCATCGGGTACAAGGAGACGGTCTCTTGGCCATCATCAAGACGTGGAGTGAAAATTGCTCACTGTGTGACTGGGAATATCATGTAAAATCGTTAAAAGTGGGGCGGCTCGTGTTCACCTTGAAGCATTTTAAGTTCGCAAACATTCACGTCAGCCCCCCTAACGGGAGCCTCGGGCTGTTCGTGAACAACTGAGGGAGGCTTGCTAATGTATTATTTAGTATTCAGTATGAAATTAGTAAACTTGCAAATTGGGTTTGAAAGTGAGAACTGGTTCTTATGGTTACAGTGTCTAAAAACAACATCATTTTCATGACTTATGTTCTGTTCACCGTTGCAGGGTTTTCCGTGAAGAAACACACTAAAATACTACAGAATCTACAAGATGAATTATGTTTTGGATTGAGTTTGTGGAGTCTGAATGCGATGGGAGAGGAAAATAACATCTATCTTGTCTAAATAACAAATATATAACACAGTCTCAACTCATGAATCATCAGGTTGAATCGGTCGAATGATCCGAGTGATTCCTGAACGATTCACTAAACCACGAGTCACTGCCGTTTATGAAGTCCAACTTGACTAGAAGTTACTTTGAAATGTTCCTGTGATAAACATGCACTCTACAAATTCTGGGTTAAAAATAACCCAAGTTGGGTTGAAAATAGCAAACTCAGTGCTTGGGTTGGGCTGTTTTTGACCCAATCTGCTGGGTAATTTTATTTCACTCAACTATTGTTAAAAATTACTTTACGACTGGCTTTAAATGAACCTAAAATAGGATGGAAATTAAAAATTATATATATATATATATATATAGAGAGAGAGAGAGAGAGAGAGAGAGAGAGAGACAACAGTATTATACTGTATTATATATAATTATTACTACTATACATTATACTAGTATACTATTAATAAGCAATTTAATACAGTTTTGAAACATTTTTTAATTATTAAACTTATTAATAAATGTTAATTTATCAAACTTATTCATTTCCAACATACTTTGGGTTAATTTAAGCAAGTAATACAGTAATTTTTAAACAATATTAAACTGCCAAGCAGGTTGGATCAAACATATAACCCAAATGCTGGGTTAAAACAACCCAATCGCTGGGTTTGTCCACTTTCAACCCAACTTGGGTTGCCCAACATGCTTTTAACCCAACTATTGTTTAAAAATGACTATATATCTGGCTAAAAATGAACCTAAAATAGGTTGGAAATTAAAAATCAGACACATAATTACTAGACGCAACAATAATAACCAAAAGATTCATTAATAAGAAATTTAAACGTATTAACGACATTAAGCGTATTAATAAATGCTCATTTCCAACATACTTTGGGTTCATTTTAAGTGAGCAATACAGTCATTTTTAAACAATACTCGAGTTAAATAAAAACGACCCAGCAGGTTGACCAAACATTCAACCCAATCGCTGGGTTTGTTCACTTTCAACCCAACTTGAGTTGTTATGAAGTATGAAATATGATCATCAGTGTTTTGAGGAAGGTTCACATCTCTCTATCATTGCAGGTCACACTTGCTGGGTTAAAAACAACCCAAGTTGGGTTGAAAATGGACAGATTCAGCTGTTGGGTTAAATGTTTGCCCAACTAAACTATTGTTTAAAAATGACTATGTGTCTGGCTTTAAATGAACCTAAAATCGGTTGAAAATTAAAAATCAGACACATAATTACTAGACGCAACAATAATAACCAAAAGATTCATTAATAAGAAATTTAAACGTATTAACGACATTAAGCGTATTAATAAATGTTCATTTCCAACATACTTTGGGTTCATTTTAAGTGAGCAATACAGTAATTTTTAAACAATACTCGAGTTAAATAAAAACGACCCAGCAGGTTGACCAAACATTTAACCCAATCGCTGGATTTGTCCATTTTCAACCCAACTTGAGTTGTTTTTAACCCAGCATTTTTAGAAGTGTAGATTAGGCTCCAATTCTGCCTCAATAAACTCTTAATTTACTTCTTATTAATAGTTAGTTGTTAAGTTTAGGATTATGAGATATAGAATATGCAAATATCTGCTTTAATAAACAAACAATATCCAAGTAATATGCATGATAATAAGCAACTAATTAACAGAGAGAATTGGACCTAAACTGAAGTATTATTGGACTTACTAAGACTTGAGTGACGACTGATATTTATATCCATTTTGTGTCAGTATACTTGTATGTCTGGCTTTAAATGAACCTAAAATAGGTTGGAAATTAAAAATCAGACACATAATTACTAAAGGCAACAATTCACTGGTTCCTCCAACACGGTGCCACCAATCAGAAGATGATGAAAGCTCGTTATCCCTCCTCCTTCGATTCCCTCCGAGGATCGTCAAGATGAAGGGTATAAAATCGAGCAGAAACACGAACACTGATGGGAATCAGAACCGAAAGCGTCAACGATACCTCGTCGCTCTGTTAAGTGTCCTGCGCGGTTTGATCAAAGCTGTGGGACGGCCCATCGCTCCTCTTTAATTCCAGCTCATCTGCAGTCCGCGCACTATCTGCGTCCCGAAGACGAGTCTCTTATTTGTAGTCATTTCAGGAAATTCAATGACCTACTTGCCGGGGTCACGCGCAAAATGAACTAGACAAGCATCTTTGAAGATTATGATAATAGATTCGAAGGGAGAAATCGGGATTGTCTTGAAATTCACTAGCACGGATCCTCATCTCATTACCCTCTCGCGTGGCAGCCCGTATCAAAAGCGTGATAAAAATACACAGCAGATGACATTAGCATCGTATATTTGCAAGCATAATACCCTATGAAAAGCTCGCTCTTTCCTGGCTAAAAGACACTGGGCGCGTCTTTGAAACGCAGACGGAATAACACGGAGGGAACATCCTGTTCTCTAAATCTCCGAGAATTTGCAAAGAATGCCTTTGCCTTTGGATGGATTGGAAAATGGCGGCTTTTCCCGCCGCACGCGTGCGATCTGAAAGGCCCGACGGCGACTGAACACACTGCGGGGCGAGAGCGGCGTCCCTGGGGAAAAGCAAATTCATGCAAATGTGTTTATGTAGGAGGCGTCGAGTCGTGCGTTCAAAGGCGTGTTTACCGCGGACAAATTGACACGAGCAGGTAATGGTAGCGTTCTGGCGCATTCCCAGACACACGCTCTCTTTTCCCGAAGAAAACATGGACAGGAACAGCCGGCTCGGCTGCGAGAAAGGACTAAACTAAACTAGTTGTGAGTGTTTTGTGGGCGAATCTTCCAGCTCGCTGTGTGTAGAAACGAATGTACGAGAGACACATTATGGCCTTTGATCAGGTGGAAAGTTGCTAAACTTCTCAAAATCATATTTGATATTTTGATTTCTAAGACCACACAATCTGCTCCGAGCTAAAAAAAAAAAACAACCCAAGTTGGGTTGAAAAAGGACAAAAGTGTTCGCTAAACCTGCTGGGTAGTTTTATTTAACCCAACGATTGTGCAAAAATGACTGTGTTTCTAGTTTAAAATGAACCCAAAGTATGTTGGAGATAAAGTTTAATGCATAATACTTAAGCGATCAACATTTATTACGTTTCTTATTAATGAATCTTTTGGTTATTATTGTCGCCTCTAGTAATTATGTGTCTGATTTTTAATTTTCAACCGATTTTAGGTTCATTTAAAGCCAGACACATAGTCATTTTTAAACAATAGTTTAGTTGGGCAAACATTTAACCCAACAGCTGAGTCTGTCCATTTTCAACCCAACTTGGGTTGTTTTTAACCCAGCAAGTGTGACCTGCAATGATAGAGAGATGTGAACCTTCCTCAAAACACTGATGATCATATTTCATACTTCATAACAACTCAAGTTGGGTTGAAAGTGGACAAACCCAGCGATTGGGTTGTTTTAACCCTGCAGTTGGGTTAAAGGTTTGCCTAAAGGTTTGCTGGGTAGTTTTATTTAACTCAACACACTAAAAAATAACCCATAATGCGTTTTATTTTACCCAAATCCTGGGTTAAAAAGGGACCAACTAATTTCTGGGTTATTTCACCCCAGAAAAATGGGTTATTCTTTTTGACCCAAGTTATGGGTTAAATACCTGACCTAAATGTTGGGTTAAAACAACCCAGTTTTGTAGGTAATATAACCCAACCTCTGGGTCAAAAGAATAACCCCAATATCTGGGTTGAAATAACTATTAATAATAATAATAATAATAATAATTAGGCACTTACACCCTTCAAGCACTTTTACATTTTTATTGCATTAAATTAAATCAAACCCACACTTGGACCCCGATTAGTTTCCTATTTAGGAATTGGGTCAAAATATTAGCACTATAACCCAGAAAATGGTTACTCTCTGAAAAAATAACCCATACTTTTAACCCACCAAATGTGTTGAATAAATTAACCCAGTAGTTTTTAGAGTGTAATATTGTTTAAAATGAATTAAATAAATGTTGATTGTTTAATTATTATCCATTAAACTTATTAATAAATGTTCCTTTCCAACTTTTGGGTTCATTGTAAGCGAGTAATACAGTCGTTTTTTAACGATAGTTGAGTTAAATAAAACTACCCAGCAGGTTAGGCAAAACATTTAACCCAAACTTTGGGTTAAAACAACCCAATCGCTGGGTTTGTCCACTTTCAACCCAACTTGAGTTGTTATGAAGTATGAAATATGATCATCAGTGTTTTGAGGAAGGTTCACATCTCTCTATCATTGCAGGTCACACTTGCTGGGTTAAAAACAACCCAAGTTGGGTTGAAAATGGACAGACTCAGCTGTTGGGTTAAATGTTTGCCCAACTAAACTATTGTTTAAAAATGACTATGTGTCTGGCTTTAAATGAACCTAAAATAGGTCGAAAATTAAAAATCAAACACATAATTACTAGAGGCAACAATAATAACCAAAAGATTCATTAATAAGAAATTTAAACGTATTAACGACATTAAGCGTATTAATAAATGCTCATTTCCAACAAACTTTGGGTTCATTTTAAGTGAGCAATACAGTCATTTTTAAACAATACTCGAGTTAAATAAAAACGACCCAGCAGGTTGACCAAACATTTAACCCAATCGCTGGATTTGTCCATTTTCAACCCAACTTGGGTTGTTTTTTAACCCAGCATTTTTAGAAGTGTAGATTAGGCTCCAATTCTGCCTCAATAAACTCTTAATTTACTGCTTATTAATAGTTAGTTGTTAAGTTTAGGATTATGAGATATAGAATATGCAAATATCTGCTTTAATAAACAAACAATATCCAAGTAATATGCATGATAATAAGCAACTAATTAATAGAGAGAATTGGACCTAAACTGAAGTATTATTGCACTTACTTGAGACTTGAGTGACGACTGATATTTATATCCATTTTGTGTCAGTATACGTTTATAAAGATGATAAAAGCATTAGAATTTCATCTTACATAAATATCAGCATCTGCACCAAATTGCATATTTTGCTCAGCCTGTGAATAAAAATGAGCTCCATATTCTCTCTATCGATGGATACACATACGCAAACTTTTCCTTTTAGATTTTCTTTTGTCAAAAGGGTCAATAAACTTCCATTTAAAAAAAAAAAAAAAGAAACTCTTTGAAAGTAAATACAGAGGCAACAACAAATCAGAGGAGTTCATTTTGCTTTAGTCCCAGGGTTTCCAACACAATTGGGTTTTCGTAGCATCCCATAATTGGTCAAAACAAATAACCATATTTTCTGTAATATAAAAAAAAAAAAAAAAAAAATGGTGGGAAATTCCTGCATCAAGCCCAAACTGCACAACAAAACACACGTGTTTACAAACAATCAGATGAAAAATGCAGTAATGGAGATGGTAGTAATTAACGAGATAATTGCGTTACCGCAATCAGGCTATTGAAATGTAGTGGAGAAGCGTTTTTAAGTGGCCTATTCAAAGTATTTATGCCTTTACAAAACATTTGTAATGTCTGTTTGTTTCTCGTTTTGTTATGAATATAAAAAATAATGCAACTGTATTGCACCGTTAACATATGATAAAATAAATCTCGTCTGCTCACCAAGTCTGAATTTATCTAATAAAATAAAATAAAATAAAAATACAGTAAAATTCTGAAATATTATTACAATTTAAAATAGCTGTTTTATACACAAATATATTTTAAAAAGTAATTATTTATTCCTGCGATCAAAGCTGAATTTAATTTCTCCATTCTGGTTTGCTGTTAGGCCTCTTTCTCATCTGCGGCTCTGGGTTGAGGTACAGACGAGCCTCCAGAGAATAAGGCTGTTGACTGAACCCAGCGTCGGTCTGGTAGGTGGCTGGGTCGCACACTAGGGAGTATGAGCTCACTGCTGAGGGGGCGTAAAGTGCCCAGGTGCTGTGAAGCGTGAGGCTCAAGCACCCAGCAGAAGATTAAAGGAGGGCGTAAGAGTCATCGAGCCTCGGCTGGGCTCCAGCTTGTGTCCAGGGGCAGGATGCAAGTCGAGCTGTCGGAAAAGATGAGCCGGATCACCCTGACGCCGGCTTTGAACGCATTCCGCCATCTCAGTGCACTCAATCCTGCAGACGCAACTATGACAAATCAACACGACCTCTTTAGTAGCTGTAAATTTTTGTTACGTAAAGTGACGTTCCGGCAAACAAACAATTTCATGTTTGAATAGTCAATATATCTTTTACAAATACACAACTTTTTGTGAGGTTCAAAATTAATCATCAATTTCCTCTATAAATTATCATATTTAACATTATATCATTTGCATAATTTAATTGATAACTTAAAATATTATTTATATATTTAATATTAAATGAAAAACGTTTAGCAGCAATGCATTTACTAAAATAAAATATTATAAAATATTACTTTTATATTTGATGTTAACTTTTATGAAATTATATTTTTATAACTTTTATATTTAATATTAAAGGGAAACATTTAAAACCATAACAGTTCATGCATTACAATAAAATAAAACAGCCAATTCGAATGACTTTTATCCTCTGTATTTGACTTATAAAAAGTCTTTATAACTTAAAAAATATTATTTTTATTTTTACTATTAAAGGAAAATAACAGTTGATGCATTTACTAAAATTAAAATAATTGTATTAAATATTACTTGTATATGTAATATTAAAGTGAAAACATTTAAAACCATGACAGTTAATGCATTAAAATAATTTAAAAAATTAAATTAAATAAAACAGCCAATTCAAATGCATTGTATCCTCTGTATTTAATTTATAAAATATTATTTTAATATTAAAGGAAAATAACAGTTAATGCATTTACTAAAAATAAAATAATTTAAAATAAAATTGCCATACAAAGAGAATCCAACTGTATTTATTTTATAAATAAATCTGCCATTAAAAAAGTCTTTCTTGTTTTTATTTTTTTCCATAATTTACTGATACACGACAGTCTAAGGTATGTGTAAAGGTTTGCTTGTCTCTAAAGCGGTAAGGTTTGATGATTTAAATGCTGTCAATTCAAGTCTATCCAAACATTTGAAAATGCATGTTTGCACTTACACATGAATACGAATGAGATCATTCTGGAAAATCCTCAACTCCTCCAGCAAACTTCAACAGAGAAACGCAAGTGAGAATTATTTAAATAGTGCAAGCTGAGAAACGCTGAGCTTCTCCTTCCAGGATATACAGCCCAGATAATGCTAATGATGTCCTCTGGGATACGGCATTACCAGGACATCACATCTCCATCCTTGGGGAACCCCTCTTATGTTCTTTTCTTCTCTGGCCTGAGATAACATAAGGCAATCGTGTTCTCATAATGGCATTAATTTTTAGATAAGATGACTAACATGTGATGGCTATCTCTGTGAACAGTATCATTTTGCCATGATCCAAAAAAACCCTCTTCCTTTGTACTGAATGAGTGAATTAATTTGGCAAATGAACCCTAATAAAGTGTAAAATTACCCCATAGTGGGACAAAACCCCAAAAAACTAAAACATTTGACCCAGAAGATCAAATCTCAGCCTTTGCCCGCACACACACACACACACATCGGAAATCGCTTGAGAAAAACGCAAAATCCAAAGCGGATTACCTGAACTAACATCCAGAAGTCAGAAATAAAATCAAGTTTGAAAGGTACCAGGATAAAATAATGAGCTGCTGCCATTAAATTTAGGCCAAACACCATCAATTCAATCTCACAACACTGATGAGCATGTTCACTTTAAATACACGAGCATCTGCTCAAAGTTATATATGAAAAGTTGGGAGCCGAAAATCTTTTCAATTTAACTAAAGTCCCCCTGTAGTCAATAATCGTATCCCTTATAACTCACCAAAATGACATATTTAAACGTTTTTCCTGTGAAAAAAAAAAAAAAATTCTTAGTGACTTAAAATAGCTTGAATGTAACTCGACACCCTTGCTTCATTTATCACGCGCGGATCTATGAATATGCTAATTAGCCCCGCCTCCGCTCTCTCGGACGAATAAAACAAATTAAAATAATAAAAATAAAACAGCCATACGATGCTTTATTTATCATTTATAAAATATTACTTTTATATTTAATATTAAAGGGAAACATTTACAACAATAACAGTTAATGCATTAAAATAAAATAAAATAAAACAGCCAATTCGAATGACTTTTATCCTCTGTATTTGACTTATAAAAAGTCTTTATTTATACCTTATAAAATATTAAAGTCCCCCTGTAGTCAATAATCGTATCGCTTATAACTCACCAAAATTACATATTTAAACTTTTTTTCCTGTGGAAAAAAAAAAAAATTCTTAGTGAAAAATTTCTTAGAATATGCTAATTAGCCCCGCCTCCGCTCTCTCGGACGAGCTCAGAGATCCACTTGGTCAACCCTGAGGTAAACACGGACACAAAATGGTAATTAATAATCTCAGCGTTTCGCTTGATTACGCCATAAAACAGCTAATAATGTTCCCGAGTCAGTGAACGTCAGTGGAGAAAGACGAACTCATCTCAACATCGTGATGTACATCATACACCTGCTAAATCTACCCGATTTTTTATACCAACAGAAAATATCAGCCCCTCCAGAAAAACGCGATTATGCGATCGCCTGATTTCATGCATCATCGGCCGGGGTCGCATTTTTTCAAGTACGACGCATAAATTGCCGATTTCAGCAAGCGAAATATGCGGGGCCAGCATGATTTCATAATTTCGTTGGAAAAAAGTCACATATATCTTAGCAGAAAGTTGCATTTACTTCACACAAGTAAAGCGCCGTTATTTCCCCCTGTTGCCATGGGAACCTTATGAAGTGACGTAATTACGCGACGTGAACATCATCCGCAAACCCCGCGGTGAAACCGTGACGAAGAGGGCAAATCATTCTCATTTGCCGACAAAAATAAGCGCAAAAGAGCGAGCGAAGCCGGTGTGTCACATGACAGTGGGGGCGACTTATTTTGCACTCTGCAGACGACGCTGTATATTAGTAGTATGTCAAATAATTTACGTTGCACTTCATTTAACAGAAGATGTCTGTTTTGTATCGCTACCTCTGTAAAACAGGAAGCACAAATTTTTTATATTTTATTTATTCATTTTTACAAAAGTTGTTGAATATTCCTTTTGTAAAGCGACAGAACTGGTTCGACTCAATGTTTTGTAAGCGTGTGTTCATGAAGGTCTGAAATAAAACAGAAGGAGAAGTTCAATATTCTGTGATTTAGTGGCTTGAAGTGATCAGAAATGACTCTTGACACGAAGAAGGGAATCACCTTTTTTTCCTCTTTTGCATCAAACGGCAGTTTTTGCAAGTTCCCGCAATTTCATCGCATAAAATTGCAAAAAAATATCCCGCATATTCCATCGCATTTTTTTAAGAAAACGTGCTGCAAAATCAAGGATTTTTGCAAAAAAAAAAAAAAAATCAAAAAAAAATCGGTAATATCTGAAATATACCGGGATATCCTGGCTTAATAACAGCTTGGTTTCAAGGTAGTTTGTGACGACATCGATTTAAATCACTGCGGTTTTAAACAGAAAATGCTCAGCAATGGTGTTGAATTTGCTCATGGTTTGTCTTAAAGCACGTTAGAAACACCAGAACAGCATTAAAAGCTTGGATTTTAAACTACTGAACCATCCAGTCTGATCACTGACCGTCCGTCCGTCCGTAAACACTTATAACTGTTGTTGCGCAAGTTCGCTGAACAGGATTGGAAAATGTGTGAACTGACTTCAACACTACAGGAAACTACATTTCATATGCATTATTTAAAAAAGAAGCAAAATACCAATTTTGAACTTTTCAAACTGGTGAATTATTCATGGCTGCCCATTCCCGACAACAACTCTTCCAGGAATACCACCCACTCCCACCTACAGCTCAGAAAATTAGTCCCGCGCTGCAACTAATCTAACCGGGTTCCGCCGGGTTATGCAGACCTCTAATTTGAGCGGCCCGGAGCACATGAAGTACATGAAATTAGCTTTGAGTAAAACGGCTTCCATGACACCTCCATACAAAACGATGCAACGATGAGGAACGTTTTTGTAAGGTATTTTGTGCACATAAAATAGTCATATAAAGAGTGCAAATGATTTTGATCTCATCTGTATTTAACTTGCAAAGCATTAAAAAGTCCAAATTCAAACAGACTGACCGCTTTTCACATATATGTAGACTTTTCAACCACATAACGTGTTATTTTAGGTTTCAGACATTTAAATACACATAAGTACTAACAAAACAATGCATTTAGGCCCGGTTTCACAGACAGGATTTAGCCTAAGTCAGGATTAGGCCTTATTTCACTTAAGGCATTTAAGTACTTTTATAAATGTTCAGTAGAAAAAAAAAAAAAATGAGACAAAACGTGACACTGACATATTTTAAGATATTTAGATGCAAATTACTTCCAGTTAAAACAGCTCAAACATGCATTTCAGTCTAGGACTAACTAAAGCCTTGTCTGTGAAATGGTTTGTAAAACACACAACGATGCCTAAATAATAATCCTTTCCATAATAATTAGACGACACGTTTTATTAATATCAGACACACATTGTTCAAGTAGCTTTAAAGTTTACTCTATTCTCCTCCCATTTGCTTTCGTGCATTTCAGGAGCATTTTTTTGTAAATCCAACACATTGTCATAGTTATGTCATGTTTAGTCCAGTCTTATTAGTCCTTAAGTATTCACCTTCCTCCACCTGTGTCTTGTTAGTTCCCTGAATGTACATATTCTCCCTGTTCTGTTCATTCCCCTGTCGGTTATTGTTCGTGTTTTGGAATAAACCTGTCTATGTTTGAAACCTCGACCTTCGTCTTCTGTCATCCGACGTTACACGCATCCGATTCTCTGTACTGCGGCCCACCGCGAGTGTAGCTCAACTAACGCGATCGTTATAAAGGTATTTAAACGGCAAAACACATCCACATATTCCACAATCAGAATAGTTCACGCTATAACGAACGAATTTGTGAATATTGTGAATGAAACCATAACATCAATCGTGTCTGCGGTAACAAGCAATGACGTTTCACCACGGCATAGTGATAAAAAGTGTGCATTTAAAGGGTTAGTTGACCCAAAAATGATGCCCTCATGTCGTTCCGAGACCTGCGTTCAAATTCGGGACACAAATGAAGATATTTTTGATGAAATCCGTCATCAAAAATGTCCTTAAACAGCAATAATCACCACTTGCAGTGGTGCAGTGGTTCAACCTTAAAGTTCTGAAGCGACGACAATGCTTTTGTGTCATTCCCGTACACTATTTACATCACCTCCCGCAGTTGTTTTGACCTTCATTGAATACTGTAACCAAACCTACATTTCATTTCTTGTGGTGCTACCTGCTGCACCTTCATTATGGATTTAGACCTTTTTGCCAAGCTTCTGAGTAAAATAACACTTGGGGGTCTGAGTGCTGCTGGCACCACATCCAACATAAAAGAAAAATTAAATCAATAAGGAGAGTCTGATCTCACGAACTGATCGGAATAACAATGTGCTTCGTGATGCACAACACATGACCTTCTGCAACCTCGCATCCAGACGGTACACACTCACACCTTATCGATCCCGATCGGCACATAATGCATTTAGAGAACTAATCCCATCTGAATAGAGCTCTTTACTGTAATTAGCCCTATAAAGCCTACTGTACCACATCTGATACGCAAATTTATCACTAAACGATCAAATCTTTGCTGAAACACCAGTTGCGCATGCCTAGCAAATAAAGGCCTTTTAAAACACTGTGAAATCTTTATTGCTTTTAAGAAGAATCCTAACCAGTGTTGGCAAGCTGAACGTAGCTAAAACTGGTAGCTAAAGGTCGCTAGTTGACGTTATAAAATATAATAAAAGCTAATATAAATACAGATCGATGGGCGAGTCGCAGAATCTAGATAAGGTTTGTCCAAGAAGTTGCTAGATTTGTCACTAGGCTTTTGAAAAAGTCTCAAAAACCAGATTCCAGCCGCAAACAATTCGTCCACACCAGACACGAAAGTCGATGAAAAATCCCAGCCAATCAGAAGAGAGCGTGGGCGGCTCTATCTAAATGAATGGAATGGATAGGTACGCAATCAAATTGATGAATATTACACCATTTTAACATGATTAAAAATACATACTGAGTTACTGAAACAATCTTAGTCTTTGTAACGATCGTCAGCTGAAGTGTGAGAACCACTTCACCTTGGACTTTCACACACACACACACACACACACACACACACACATGCACATTCACTCCCGGACTTCACACTCACTCACTCATTTCAGGCAGACTACATTTCCCAGAAGCCCCGCACCCAATCACTGATCACCTCACCAGCTGCGGCTCATTATACGCACCATATATAAGCACACTACACCGACACATCCATGCGAAGTCTTGTTATTTCCCTGTATGTAGCATTTCTGAGCGTTTATCCGTTTTCCTGTCTTTCACGATCGTTTATCTGCCTGCCTTTTTGACCATTGCTGTGTTTTACTGAACTGTGATTGTATGCCGACCGTCTCGACTTCTAGCCCGTCTAACGACCACTATCCTCTGCCATTCCTGTTTGCTGTTGTTTCGACCATTGCCTGTTTGACTAGCTCTGTCAATTAAACCTGCATTTGGATCTCACTCCGTTGACCCTTCGTTACAGTCTTAGTCACTTGTCTGTTCACAGTTTGAACGTTCTTGTTTCCTTGAACAATCTGAGGCGAGTTGTCTATTGTTGGTTTCAGTACGGCTACGAAAGACGCACATCTCACGGTAGACGTGTTTAAAACATTGCTTAGTATGTTTTTAAAGCCCTTTTAAATACGAAATGTTCTCATAAAACATGTTTACGTCGTAATACCAGTGTAATACCAAAGTCATTATTCAAATTTGTGTCCTCATAAATCATGAAAACAAGCGCACACACACACACACACACATATATATATCATGTTTCATCTTACTTTTTGGCCATATACATTTCAGCATCTCCACAAAATGGCATATTTTGCTCAGTTTTGCTCAAAGCCTCTGAATAAAATTGAGCCTTTTTCCACCTCACTATATCAGACTATATGAGCCATAAAAGCCTGATGTATCAAATATGATACTCAACGTAAAACACAAAGGCTCCACTACTAAAAATGAAGGTTTCAAAGGGGGTTTTTCACACCGATGCCATGAGGAACCATTCTGTGTTCCCCAAAAAAGTTATTAAAAGAATCATTTTTAGATGGATGTCACCATCACTGCTAATAAAGAAGAGTGAATAAAAACTTTTCTTTTACATTTTCCATAAAGGTTCAATAAACTGTTCCGTTAAAAAATATAATTTGGGATTTTTTTTTTTTTTTTTAAATGATACATTCCAAAGAACACTGGATATAAAATCCGGCACGCCGCCATTCCCTATTCCCTATTCCCTCAGAACCCTGTGAGGCAAATAACAACAGATTCGCTAAAGATCTGCGTATCGACTGGTGCTTTGGAGTGCATCCTAGAGCATTACTGTACAGCTGTGCCGAGATCCTCCCTCTCGGAGCAAAACTCCCCTGAGATGGGAAACCCTATTGCTCCGCTGCCTCCGACAATCAGGAGAGTCCAGCATCGGCGCTGCAACCGGCGGCTCCTCTTTGATCGTAATTGACTGCGGGGTCTGGGGCTTTGTCGGCGCTGTACACCTTTAGCATCTCATTTGGAGGATGGCAGCACAATGTGGTCAGAATGTCACACTCTCCTTGGGATAATCAATCGGAGCGATCAGATAGCTGACACCTGAGGGATGTGCTCCGGTGGCGTGGCACTGGCAAGGCCGGGCCAAGGACTGAGCCTCTGTTGATTAGTTTGGCTGTTGCATTGTCAGAGGTGCGAGCGATAGTTTGCACGCTTTCCACTACTAAGCAAAGGGCTCATATTGTGCTTTTTTACATGTGCAACTTTCTTTAGTGTGTGTTGTTGATGTTTGAGCGTGAAAAAGCTCCTCCGGCGGGAGTTCTTCTCTATTTCAGTGCTTCTGAACTCCCTGAAACGCCTTTTGAGTTTTCTTCCAGGAACGAACACACGTCACAATATTCCTCATTTAAATAATTCATGCGTGGAATAAAGGGGCGGGGCATTTCCCAAACACCAATCACAACACACCGCTCCAGCCGACCAATCAGAGCACATTGTGCTTTTCAGAAGGCGGAGCTTCATAGAGACAGGAACTAAACGGAGCGTTACTGACAGACTGGGAAGAGAGGAGCTGCAACAATGGAGAATAACGAACATTCAAGCATGAAAACCTGTTCTAGTAGAGCTCAAGACTTTGAAAAAGGGCCTAGATGTACCGGGAAAATAACGCAGCTTCCGTCAGGTACGTTATACATAGGAAATGAATCGGTTGTTTAACACATTGAATATTGTTGGCTTACTTTCGTTCTGGCAGCTTGTTTACTGTAGAGTTCATGTGAGTTTCAGGCCCACACAAAATCTGCACCCACTGAAAGCTCTGCAGATGTCCACAGGACATTCAGGAAGTACATGCAACCCCCGCTTCTTGTGTGTTTGTTTATCAAATATTTTGTCTAATTTGATGATGATTTCTGCTTGGGCGGAGCAGAATGTGATTGTCAGATAGTAGAAATGCGACAGACGGTTGATATATCATTATCATCACACTGATGTAAGTCGGATAATCGGTGTAAAAACATTTTACATTAAGAATTTATGCTGTGAGTATGCTTGTTCCATCAAGTGCAAAAAACGGTAAAAAATAATCGTAAAAATCTTAAAATCTCATTTCACCGGATTAACAAAAAATAACTAATACGAAATGATTATTTGTTAATGACTTATATTGTCGCTTTGGATGAAAATAATATACAAAATAAAATAAAAAATAGCTATATTGCGATACACAGACTACCATTCAGAGGTTTGGGGTCTGTAAGATTTTCAACACTGTAAAAAATGACCGTGATTTTAACGGTAAAAGACTGTAAAAAGTCTACGGTGAAACAGTTCATTGCTTTACAGAAACTTTCCGTAACTGTAATAGATCTAGCAGTACAATTAATGTAATTTTACTGTAATATACCCCCATTTACAGTTTTTGGAAGTGAAAATAGCAAGTCATTGTATAACTTGCATAAATTAATATTCCCACAAGGACACTGGTGTATTTTCTTTAAAATAACCATGTTTCTTCTAAGATTTTCTTAATTGTTTATAATCCATTATGTACATTAGGGTTTTGTGTTACATCTAATGTTAACTTAATGTTTATTTCATTTTTTTTTTTTTAAATGTGCTCCTACATATTAATATATATAAATATATATGGATTGGTAAGTCAACATTATATCAGTTAGTGTGTGAGCTGTAATTATTACATTTTTAACTTTTCAATTACACATTTTGAACTGTAAAATAGACAGCTGTACCGTAAAATCTAAAACGTTGCTACCGTATTTTTTTACAGTAAAGTTCTGGTAAACGCAGTTGCCGTTTTTTACCGTAAATTTTACTGGGATAATTTTTTTTACAGCGATTGTTTTTTTTTTTTCAAAAATGTCTCTTATGCTCAACAAGGCTGTATTTATTTCATAAAAAATACAGTAAAAATTCTGAAATATTATTACTATTCAAAATAGCTGTTTTCTATTTGAATATATTTTAAAATGTAATTTATTCCTGTGATGCAAAGCTGAATTTTCAGCACCATCCCCCCCCCTTTTATCAATTTTAAAAACAGTTTTACTGCTTATATGTTTTTTGTGGAAACTAATTTTTTTTTTTCCAATATTCTTTTACAAATAGAGAGCTCAAAAGAAACAGCATCCTCGCTGAATAAAAGTACAGATTTCTGAACTTTGGAACGGTTCAGAAAATTTGTTATAAAAGTTTGTTCATACCAATCAGCTCTACTTCCATCAAGAGTGTCGCACGCTTTGCTCAAATTCTGCAGAATTCAATAGATTTCCATCCAAAAAACACAACAAAAGTCGGTGGATGTCACCTGCGGCTGTTTATAAGCTCTTTTCTTCAAAGCATGTCAAGAATGTTTCTCCACCGCGCTTTTACACACATCTAAAGTGCACTGTGTGTGTCAGCAAGTCTTGAACACGTGAAGCGCGGTGTTCATTATTGATAATGAAATGAGAGATATTTAATTGGAATTCTTGCTTTAATTAATAGTCTCCAGACGGCATTCAAAATGAAATTGAAGATTAGTCAGGACTGGTCATCTGTCTGCTGAACGACACTATGAATCAGTCGCAGTAACTAAAACGACTCTGTCCATCCGTTTCACATAAACAGAGGATCTAATGACCAGAGCTCGTGAACCAGAGCAGCGGGACGCGCTAGTCATTTCTCAAACGGGATTCATTTGACAAGGGTGTTGGCTCTGATTTATTCTCCGAGAGCCGACGCGCCGCACCTGCACGTCTTGTGCCGGACAGCCGACTCATCACGGCACAGAAAGGGTCAGAAAGCTGAAAGTCCACCGCATCATCTTTCTCTGGATTATGAGTTTCTTCAGTGACAAAATCATGTGTTGATCGATGACTAAGCCCAAAAAGGCCGGAAATGATATTTTTAGTGTCCTGAGTGGAATATTTTATGCTCTTCTTCCATGTTCTTGGTCTTTGCAAAGAGAACATATCTGCAGGCAGCGATTACGGTGCAAGAACATCGCCGCAACGGCTATTGTAAGGTCACAATGTGCAAATGCATTGCCGAGATAATGCCTCTGTACTGTTTAGCATCTTCATTAAGGTTTCATTAAGATGAATTGCTAAAAGAATTTATTCAGTCAGCTTAGAGTTGGGGCTTTTTCTGAATATGATCTGAGGCAAATTTAGTGGTTCAAAAATGCTGAATCTGTTCAAATGGTGAAACTGCAGATCTGGAGGTTTGGCGTAAAAATCACATTATTATAAGCCAAGTTATTTCAAAACAGTAACAATATTTGGGCTTTACACAATTTGGCCAATAGGTCTTGCCACGTCTACACTTGTAGTCTTGCAAAATCTAATATGTATTCGTATTCGCCATAACTGTTATTTTCAACGGACTCCATTTCCCATAATTCACGCACATACACTCCCACCTCAGTCACTCTTCACTACATTTCCCAGAAGCCTTCACACCTGGACTGATTGCACTCTCACCTCATCCATATCACTTCTCACTATTTAAGCTCCACACACACTCACACACAGTCGCGAAGTCTTGATTTGACAATTCTGTCATTTCTGAGCGTTTGTTCCCGTGTCTTGTTTTCCTGGTACTGTTTTCTGATTGTTCTGATTGTTCGCTGCCTTCCTTGTTGGATTTACTGCTCTGATCGCTGGATTGTTGTTTGCCTGCCGCCTGCCTCGACCTATCCGCCTGTTTACGGCTCTGCCTTATCGCTGATATTCCAGTTTTCCGCTGTTTCGTACGACCATTCTGTGTTTTAATAAAGCCTGCGATTGGATCCCATTCCGCTGACTTGAACTTGGCATTTATTACTGATTACTTTACAAATAAAAACTAAAGATTGAAAAAAGTTTTATATATATATATATATATAATTATTCAGAAATGATGACTTAAAGTAAAGTATGGAAGCTTGTTTACACCACTAAATATAAAGTAAAAAATAATAATTGCTACCATATATTACATTTCTGACTTCTTTTCTTGATATGAACTCACAATTAACCCTTCGCCGGCAGTTTGATTGACAGGCGATCTGACCAATCCTAACCCTAATCCGTCATTTTGTCCATCAAAGCGGTCAGGGGAGTTAGTAGATTAACGTTGGTGAACTTGAACGTCTTTCCGCGCATTCATGTTGAACTAGTGTGAAGAGATGATCGCTTCACGAGCCGATATGAACCGATTCATCTAATAACTCCCCTGACTGCTTTGTTGAACAAAATGCCGGATTAGGGCTAGGATTGGTCAGATCGCCTGTCAATCAAACTGCCAGCGAAGGGAACAATTGCAAGTTATAAAGTACAATTTAGAGGGGAAAAAAGTGACTTTTTTTTCTCAGAATTGTGAGTTTATATTATCACAGAAGAGACGTCAAACTTTTAGACGACAGTGTATATTGAATTAAGTTTATTTTTCTCACATTGAGTAAAATTAATTATCTACACGTACTTACTATAGACTCAGAGTTACGGTGAGGGATCGGGTTCGCTTTAGGGTTAGTTACTTGCACTTATACAATTTACTATGTAAGTTACACGTGTAACTGCGTCACCTTAAAATAAAGTGTTACAATTGTCTTTTTTTTTTCTGTTTCAAGCTTAAAACAAGAAAAAGCACTTAGCCAATAGGGTCTGTAAAATAAACTTCAAGTTAAGCCATAAAAACATGCCATGGTATATCTTATGTGATTTCAAGTAGATGTATCTTGTTTTAAGTATATTTCGATGTTTTTGCTGCAAAACAAGACAAAAGCCCAGATTAAGATACCGAAGACGTCCGCACACCTTCGCTGCGTCTAAAGCACGCCGCGCGTTCGTCTGTTTAAGGAGCGCACAAGTGTTTTCTGTCAGTCTAAGTGACCCATTTATTTCGGTGGAGGGCTGTCTTGTTCCTCGCGTTCATGCTAATGACGGAGGGGGGAAGGTTGGTGACTCATATGTTTAACAGCACTGTCAATATCCTCTCATTTTCAAGCCCCCGCATTCTCCCTCTCTATTCTCTAGCACTCGTCTATCTCTCGCCGTCGTTCCTGCCTCCGCTCAATCAATACAGGTCAGCAATAATGCATGAGTCAAGCCAGGCCTCTCCGCTCCCGTCTTTCCCTCTGTACGCTGCTGATGTTAAACATCGTGCTTCTATTTTGTACCTTTACGCATTTCCCCGAAACCACCTGGATGTATTTCTAGACATCATATTTATTCCCGCAGCCCGAAGCGCCGCGAGGGAAAAATCGGGAAATTATTTTCCATCTGTGTTTAAACTCGACTCTCCCTCTCTTTCTTCTCAGCTAACAAATACATTTTCTGCAGACATTCGGCTCCATTTTCTGTTAAAATGCCGAGTGTTCTTGAACCTCATTCACGCGCTGGTGATGTTCATTGAATAATAATGTAAATTTCAAACTTTACTTGCAGAGTTTGTGTCATTTTTTTCGCAGCTCGACAGCCGCTGAACTCGTTCGCATACGGTAAAGAAATGCACGCTCTGGGTTAAAAACAACCCAAGTTGGGTTGAAAACCCAGTGGTTGGGTTAAACGTTTGCTGGGAAGATTTATTTAACCCAACTATTGTTTAAAAATGACTATATCGCTTGCTTAAAACGAACCCAAAGTATGTTTAATAAATGAACATTTATGTATAGTATGTATAGTTTGAGTCACTACCCAGAGCATTTAACCCAACCGATTTTCCATTTTCAACCCAACTTGGGTTGTTTTTAACAAAGCATTGTTTTTAGAGTGATTGCAAACTCCATATGCATGTTAACAATGAACATGCATTCATTATTATTCTTTATTTATAATATAAAACGCACCTTTATAAAGTATAACGCATTACAACACGTGACTAACAACCGATTTCAGAGGTAACAAGGAATCTGCATATATTATAATGCGTCTTAACGCTGATTGCAGTTATTTATGAAAAGGTATAATGTGCATTATGATTCCCTTTATAATGCATTACAGGTAAAGTGTAACAAAAATAGAAATTGTGAGAAAAACATTCTTCAAATATTGCTGGCATCAAATTGTTGCGGACAATGTGGCTTTTAGGCAACATTCTCGAGTAGCTATTTTCTATCTCGGTAATAGCTGTACACGTGCGGCTCTTATCATGTTAACTGGGGAAAACAGAAAGGTTTAGGGGTCAATAATACATCTGCAATCAGATCCGACAGCAACAGTGACAACAACAGGCTCTTCCTCCTGATACGGTCTCTGGTGTTGTGATTCTATAACACATGAACATTAGGAGCCATTAATGCAGCATTTAAGACCGTCACTGTCCTCTTAAAGCGATAGTTCACCTAAAAATGAAGACTGTCGTCATTTACACCCTTGTGTCATTTCAGAAGTGTTCACACAGAATGTGTTTTTGTGGAATGGGGAAAAAGCCAAGGAATAAAGGTAAATTTTTTTAAAAAGTTCAACTTCTTTTAACTCGAATGCCGGGTTTTTTTTTTTTACAAACGTGTCCGTCTAGCAGGTTTACATAGAAAAACACTGGAAAATGCGTGGCCCTAAAACTTCCTTTCCATCGAGGAAAACAAGATGTTTTGACGAATGTTGAGAACTGAACCAGCCCATTGATTTCCATTGTATGGACAAAAAACTAACAAAAAATAAATAAAATAATGCTTGTATCTTCTGCAGATGGAATTTCTGGGTCATTTAATTATCATTTAACTGGATTATAAAAATGACCGTTTAAATGTACCGTACCAAATATACCATTCAAAAATAATAACCATGATAATTTAATAATTAAAACGTATTGTCGCTATGGTTGAAAGCATCTGCAAAATAAAAAACTGTGTTTTGGGGTTGAATTTCCAACAAAATAACTATTGTGATTAAAAAAAAAAAACTAGTAAAAATAGTAAAAATATTAGATTAAAAACAACCCAAGTTGGGTTAAAAATGGACAAAACCAGCGATTTGGTTATTTTAAAACAGTGGTTGGGTTAAATGTGCTGGGTAGTTTTTAAAAAAAAAAAAAAATATTACATTTCTTGCTTAAAATGAACCCAAAGTATGTTGGAAATTAAAAATCAGGCACATAATTACTAGAAGCAACAATAATAATCAAAAGACGGACATTTATTAATAAGCAATTTATTAAACGCTTATTATTTAATTACTATGGCAACACTTTACAAAAAGATCCATTAGTAAACATTGGTTAATAACATTAGTTAACGAACTAATAATAAACTGCACTTATACAGCATTTATTAGTTACATTTCTAATTAACTCTAATGATGAGATCCAAATGCAGGCTTTTATTTAAGAAACAAACAGAAGGCAGAATCATAAACAGTAATCCAGGCAAGGGTCATACACGGTAAATCCAAATCAGGGCAATAACAGGAAGACAGACACGGGAAAGACGCTCAGAGTTGTACCGGAACAGGAAACAATCGTTCGCAAGGTGGGTGAGTGAAAGTGGTGCTTTAATAGTGGCGAGATAGGAATCAGGTGTGAAGGATAATGAGTACAGCTGGCAGGGTGATCAGTGACTGGGTGAGGGGCTTATGGGAAATGTAGTGCGGTGATGCGAGCGGGCGACCTCTGGTGGCAGGTGGATGGAACATAACGGAGCGGATTCATAACATTAACGCATTGTGAACTAACATGAACAAACAATTAACGACTCTATTTTCATTAATTAACATTAACGAATATTAGTAAGCAACAAATGTATTGCTCATGTTAGTAATGTTTAACTAATGAACCTTATTGTAAAGCGTTACCGTTATTAATTATTAAACTAAATCGTCACTAATTAAGGATTTCGCGAAACAGTCATTTGAGTGAAATAAAACCAACCAGGACTGTTATGAATTCGGTCCATTTTTACACCCACTCACCACTAGAGGTCACCCGCTCACACTGTAGTCTCCCTACGCTGCACTACACTTCCCATAATCCCTCACTCAGCTGTCCCTGATTATCAGCACTCATTAGCTCCAGCACCGCACTATCAATAGGTTACTCTCACACTTGCACACCGCGAAGTTTTGTTTGATTTCCATATCACAATTTCTGAGCGTTTTTCCCCGTCTGATCGTTTGATGTTTTTCTGACCTCCCGCCTGGACGCTTACTACGAACCTGCCTGTTCCCCGTTGCTACTGTTTGCTGTTGAGTTGACCTCTGCCTGTACGACTGCGCTCTATATTAAAGCTGCATTTGGATTTTATTCGCTGCCTCCTCATCATCATGGACAAGGACATTGGGTCAAATATTTAACCCAACCGCTGGGTCAAAACAACCCAACTGTGGGTTAAACCGAAAAAAGTTTTAAAGTCTGCCCACCAAAGCTGCATCTATTTGATGAAGAAAAAAAAAAACAAAATGCAATAAAAATCTGAAATATTATAGTTTATTTTCAGTCTTCAGTGTCACACGATCTTTCAGAGAACTATTCCATCTGTTCCTAACATTTACACAAACTTTACATAACATTACATTCTTCATCTCTCCTGCCCTCCCACTCACCCTACACTAAAAAAAACGTGGCAGGACACTTTCGGAAGCGGCAGCCATTCCACATCTCCCCTCCGTCTCTGCATGTAGTCTGGAACGGGCGGCCTCACGGGGCGAGCGAACACATCCTTAGAGGGATTACGGCCCTGTTGATGTGCCACACGTGTCTCTTAATTAAAAACAGAGCTGAACGAGGCGAACGTGGTCCGGAGAGCGCCGGCCCCCCTGCTCTCGGACGCGTCTATTAGCCAATGCCCCGCTGCTTTAAAATGTGTTTGGGTATGAGTATGAACGAGATGCTGTATTACTGCCGAAACAGATTTAATTAAGCATGACGAATGAAGTGATGTAGCACTTCACGCTAAGACAGAGCAAGACGGATTAGGAAGTCATGCTAGAGGGATAACAGGACCGAGACTCCAGACCTTACAGAGTCTCTAAAGGCACATTTTTAATGCATAAATCCAGCGTGTTGCCTAGTGTGATCACGCTTCCTTCTAAGAACGTCTTTGGACATGGCATGCATCCTTGGCGGAAAATTTAATTTCGGAAAGTTTAGTGAAAACGTCCGACGGCATTCAAGATGGCGATTAAAGCAAGAGGCTCGCAGAAGTGCTGAATAACATACGGTGGCAGAAAAAGTAAGCTAGTATGCCTATGTTCAGAATATAACGCTCAAAAGTTGATAATAATCCGAAATGTTTCTTGAGCAGCAAATCACAGCGCCTCAGAATGATTTCTGAAGGATCGTGTGACGCTGAAGACGGGAGGAATGATGCTGAAAATTCAGCTTTGATCACTGGATGTAAATTATATTTTAAAATATATTCACTTAGAAAGCAGTTATTTTAAATTGTACTAATATTTCAGAATTTTACTGTATTTTTTTGATCAAATAAATGCAGCCTTGGTGAGCATAAAAGACTAAAACATTTAAAGGGGACCAATAATGCCCCTTTCAGCTCAAAATACTCCACGGATCATGTATTATCGCTTGTTAAATTTGATCCCAATTATACGCCGTTTTTGTGTGCGTCCCTTTAAATGCAAATGACCGCTCTAAATGCTTTAACTGCTCAACAACAACAAAGCTGAGGATTTTACACTGATGGAGAGACGTTTCTGAACGGTTCGTGGATAAATTGATGTAGTTGCTGTGGAGTTGATCAACTCGTCACTAGCATCATGTTGTAAAATGACGGCACCAACGACACTCGACCGCAACAACTCTAAAGCAGCCCAACATGGCCCCGCCCCCTTTGTTGCTGGGGGCGGAGCTTAAGTAAATTATGTAAGGTTAGTGATGTCACCAACCCAGGAAGAAGCTCGTTGTAGTCCCTATCCGTCTGTTGTAGTCCTTAAAAAGCGATTTCTGTAAAAGAAACTTGAACTTTGAGTGTTACGCACCGACTAAAATTAAAAGAGGGAAATCAGAGACTGTACTTGTGTGTGTGTCAACCATTTTTGGGCTGCGGCTTAATGACCAAATGGGGATCTAAACCAGCTGAGAAGCAAGACATCACTGAAAATCCAACATTTCTCTTTATGTGCTTGACATGAGGGGCGAAATGACATTTCCATTTTTAGGTGAACAATTTCTTTAATATCAGCAAGAAATCCCATCTGCACCTTCAACACTCGACTACAACAACTCTAAAGCAGCCCAGCATGGCCCCGCCCCCTTTGTTGCTGGTACACCGCTGTCACTTGCAAAAACAAAATTGCGGCGCTGTGGGTGTAAACGTGCAGATTAAGGGGCGGTAATATTATGATAAAATCCGCTTCCTACATCACTAAGGAAGCGAAATCTGAGCTTGGGTTGTCCTTTTTCACATTCTCTAGACTCAATTACAGCACTAAAACAAGGAAAAAGTCAGATTTGCATGATACATCCCCTTTAAAAAAATCTTACCCGAACATTTGAACAGTAGTGTGCATCTGAATATCTCTCATGTATACTACATGCTCTCATGAAAAAAATAAAATAAAAAAAATAGGGCATAGGGTAGTCGTGGACTAGTGGTGAGGGAGTCGGGCTTGTAACCTGAAGGTTGTTGGTTCGATTCCCACGCCAGCAGGAATTAAAGGTGGGGATTGTGAATGAACAGCACTCTCTCCACCTTCAATACCATGACTAAAAGTGTCCTTGAGCAAGACACCTGACCCCTAATTGCTCCCCTTGTAAGTCGCTTTGGATAAAAGCGTCTGCCAAATGATGAAAAATGAAAAACTAGTATGTGAGGAACAGAGCATTATGAAGCCATACACTACTTTGTGTCACGTGACCTCTACACTAGATGTTTATGAAACGTATATATATATATATATATATATATATCAATCAAATACTTTGAAAAGAGAGTTGCTGCCCATGTTCCAGAGCTGGTTTGTGACATTCAGGTAGAGTACAGCAATGCAGCTCACTGGGGTTTGGAACACAGCCACTGTTTTCCCATTACACGTTAGATTTCATTGTGCACCATAACAGCTGGCTGGTTCAGTAGTAAAGTGATCAAGAGACGCACAGTCTGTGTGGCAAAACATACTCATTTATAATCGCATGAGTGTTTTCATTTAAAGAGAACGTCGAGAATCGATACCAAACCTCCCATCTTCTCTAACAAACACTGTTACCATTTGATTTACAAAGCAAATCTGGTTTGTTGTTTCTCAGACCGTACTAAACTCAAAGTGCATTTCTCGTAACACTAGGTCATAGGCATCGCACATTATAGAGGATCTCATCACATTAATATTACATTAGAAATTAGACGCGGAGCGAGAGAACGGATGCTGTGCTTTCAGCGTTTGGCGGGCAAATGCATCTTTTTGCACGCTCACTGTCTGGAAACAAGCAACAGAATTCAATCAGCTTCCGAGACCCGTTGGAGATATTCAGAGCTCTATTGGAGCCTCGTCCTATAACTAAAGCCAAAATAAAATACAAAAAAACGAATGAAGGACGGAGGAAAAATACGAGAATTCTTGAGCAACTGAGCGTGAACAATAACAGTTTCAATAGCCAAGGACTATCTGACTCCACTGTTACACAAACAAACATGAGTGTTTCTTCAGCTTTCTTCAGTTTTTATTCAAACTAAAAATTCTTTTGCTTTTTGTTATATATTTATATATATATATATATATATGCACATAAATTATAGACATTGTGTATGTTTAATTAATTATTAAATAAATGTAATTATTTCATTATATATACACATGTGTGTATATATACATATATTAATTAATATAATGAGTATATTATATATTATATTAATTAATCAATACGTGTATAAAATATACATATATATATATATATATATATAGCTTTTTATTTAATGAAAAACAGTGGAAAATATGCCTTGATTATTTGTAAACTACATTTTCATTGTTTTGTAAACTACATGTTTCATAATTTTAACAAAAATGAATCAAAATATATCCTTTAACTTAAATATATCTTGCATCACATAGTCAGCTGAAGTGCCCATGAAGTCCACTAGAGGGCACTCCATTCCGGACACACACACACGCACCCTCACCTTGGACTTCACCTCCCACAATGCACTACACACACATTCACCCATTTCGGTATCGCACTACATTTCCCATGAACCCCTCGTACCTGGACTGATTACACTCGCACCTGTACCACATCACTTACCACATTTAAGCACCATTCTCACACTACACCAACTGCGAAGTCTTGATTATCTTAGCACTATCATTTTTGAGCGTTATTCCGTGTCTTGTTTTCCCGGTCTTGTTTTCTGCCTGGCTGTTCTGTTTGTTTTGTTTGCTGCCTACCTTGTTGGACTTACTGCTTTGGATTACTGGACTATTGTTTGCCTGCTGCCTGTGTACGGTTTTCGACTCTGCCTTATCTCCGACATCCCTGTTTGCTACCGTTTGACCCTGTTACACCATTCTGTGCTTCAATAAAGCCTGCATTGGATCTCATGCGTTGACTCGCCCATTCATGACATCTTGAATATTGTTGAAAAGCTAAAAAAAATTGAGATGTATTATCATTATATATCTTAGCTACATCATCCAACCCTATTCCCACCTAAACCTGGAGAAAGGGAAGATGTTTGCAGAATATTTATGCAAAAATTATGCAAAAAATGAAAAAAAATATTGCTTTTATTGCACTTAACTGGTGTATATATATATATATATATATATATATATATATATATATATTTCAATAAAAACATTTATTTGATATTTAATTGATTAATTAATTATATAAACAACCCTATTCTCATCTAAAACTAGAGAAAGAGTGAAAATATTATGAACAGAATTTTTCTATTTTGCATCATTTACAAATATTCTATAAATGTTTCAAATTATGCAAAAAGTGTAAAAAATATATATATATATATAAAAAAAAAATATATATATATATATATATATATATATATATATATATATATATTTCTTGTACATAAAAGATATAGTATATAGTAAGTTAAAAAATTTGACTTTGTTTCCACCAGAGAATGCCATTAATCATAACTGATCTGTGGTGGAAATGACACTGTGGGGAAAATTTCCATGACATTTCAGTCTATCTAAGAATCTGTTAGTGAATAAATTAGATAAACTAGTGTGAGTGTCGAGGGAGTTTATTCCTAAAAGTCAAGCGTGCCAAAAACGCCCTTAGCTGAAGAAACAGTCATATATAAAACTGTGGACGCACTCATTCAGTATTCAGCTCGAGCTCCGTGGTGTTTAGGCTCCTTCCACGCACTCGCAGGGCTGCAAAAAAGCATCTTGTTATTGATCCCGGCCATGTTCCGTCTCTATTATCCGTCATCCAATCGGATGGCAGCTGCTCTGTTATGATAGCGTCAGTGTCACAGAGGCGCATAAATTCTTAGGCGTTCTTGTGGCGGAGCTGGATAAATGGATGTGAAATAATACCATGAAAGAGCCAACATGGCATGGCAGGGAATTTCACTGGGACCTCATTAGGAAAACACGTTCCTCGATTTCTGCAGTGGAATGGAGAGGCGTGCTGATTACATTTTTCCGTGTGCCGTATATTCATGGATGACATTTAATCGGAAGCATTTGCGGCTCTTCACTTTCTCTCTCTCTGTTTAGGTGAGAGGACATATCTAAAATATATAATCATTTCTTCATATTTTTCAGCCAATTTTAACTATATAGCTTGGTATTTATGTTCATGAATGGCATCAAATGTTTTTTCTTTCATTCAGGGTAAAACACAATTTCAACAAACAGCCCTTTATGATTCATTCAAAAATAAAATAAACTGTAGTTTAAAAGTTATCAAGGCATGTTTTCCCACTCTTTTTTCTTTCTTTCAGTAAATAAAAAGAAGCGTAATGATATTTATTTATTATTTTTACTAATGAATAATAGCAAATTTTATCATCGATCATGAACATGTTTGAACCGATTCACATCAAGCTCTGAATCAATTCCATTGTTCAAGTTATTAATCAATTCTATTGTCAGAGTTTATTCAAATTAACAGTATGAACTGATTCACATAAAAAAAAATGATATGAATCAATTCATTGTTCAAATTTTGAATCCATTCAATGAATCATTCAAGTTTACGGTTTGAATCAGTCCATTATATTAGTTTTGAATCAATTCAGTTAATCTGATGATTTGAACTGATTCATGTAAATAAATCGTTTAAGTATTGAATTAGTCCATTATTCAAGTTTTGAATCAATTCAACGAATCTGATCATTTGAACTGATTCATGTAAATGAATAGCTCAAGTCTAAGTTTTGAATCAGTCCATTATTTAAGTTTTGAAACATTTTATTGAATCTCATGATTTGAACTGATTCATGTAAATAAATCATTCAAATTTAAGTTCTGAGTCAGTCCATTATTCAAATTTTTTATGCATTCAATGATGTGGATGATTTGAGCTGATTCACAAAAAAGAATTATTCAAGTTTAAGTTTTGAATCAGTCTATTATTCAAGTTTTGAATCAATTCAATGAATCAGATTATTTGAACTGATTCACGTAAATAAATTGTTTGTTTAAGTTTTGAATCAGTCCATTATTTAAGTTTCGAACCACTACATTGAGTCTCATGATTTGAACTGATTCACGTAAATAAATCGTTTAAGTTTTGAATCAGTCCATTATTCAAGTTTTGAATCAATTTAATGAATCAGATTATTTGAACTGATTCACGTAAATAAATTGTTTGTTCAAGTTTTGAATCAGTCCATTATTTAAGTTTCGAACCACTACATTGAATCTCATGATTTGAACTGATTCACGTAAATTAATCGTTTAAGTTTTGAATCAGTCCATTATTCAAGTTTTGAATCAATTCAACGAATCGGATGATTTGAACTGATTCACGAAAAATAATTATTCAAGTTTAAGTTTTGAATCAGTCCATTATTTAAGTTTCGAACCACTACATTGAGTCTCATGATTTGAACTGATTCACGTAAATAAATCGTTTAAGTTTTGAATCAGTCCATTATTCAAGTTTTGAATCAATTCAACGAATCGGATGATTTGAACTGATTCACGAAAAAGAATTATTCAAGTTTAAGTTTTGAATCAGTCCATTATTAAAGAACCACAACATTGAGTCTCATCATTTGAACTGATTCACGTAAATTAATCGTTTAAGTTTTGAATCAGTCCATTATTCAAGTTTTGAATCAATTTAATGAATCGGATTATTTGAACTGATTCACGTAAATAAATTGTTTGTTTAAGTTTTGAATCAGTCCATTATTTAAGTTTCGAACCACAACATTGAGTCTCATGATTTGAACTGATTCACGTAAATAAATCGTTTAAGTTTTGAATCAGTCCATTATTCAAGTTTTGAATCAATTCAACGAATCGGATGATTTGAACTGATTCACGAAAAAGAATTATTCACGTTTAAGTTTTGAATCAGTCCATTACTTAAGTTTCGAACCACTACATTGAGTCTCATGATTTGAACTGATTCACGTAAATAAATCGTTTAAGTTTTGAATCAGTCCATTATTCAAGTTTTGAATCAATTCAACGAATCGGATGATTTGAACTGATTCACGAAAAAGAATTATTCAAGTTTAAGTTTTGAATCAGTCCATTATTAAAGAACCACAACATTGAGTCTCATGATTTGAACTGATTCACGTAAATGAATCGTTTAAGTTTTGAATCAGTGCATTATTCAAGTATTGAATCAATTAATTGAAATGGCCATTTTTGAAAGTTTAAATGAGTTATAAACCAGGTTACACTTGGAATTGCCAAGTAGCAAATACAATAAAAAAAAAATAAAGTTTTTTTTTGCAAAGTTTGACCAAATACAAAGCACATTAAAATCCTCACAATATTTACAAAGCAGCTTCATTTTATAAATGACAGCAAAATCACAGATTTAGACGGTGAGAGAGCAATCAAAAATCCTTCCACGGCCAAGCGACATGAATTTACAAGTGAAAAGCTTCCGTCTTTACTCAAAAGCGAGCTGTGTGTTGTGTTCGAGCGCGTCTGTGACTGTGGTATATGGGTTAGTTTTGGCGGCCGATGCGGGACGTGATCAAAGTCCAGCCTGCAGATTTGCGGATGGAGAACAGCGGGTCTCCCGGCGCAGGCGTGACCGGTGGAGCGGGTGGGCTAATGCACATCCACCTGGATGCCGGAGCGTATCTGAGACCTCAGGGGGAGATGAGAGTGTTCCTGCAGCAGGACAATATCAGATACACTCCCCTATCAAACGTGAGCCGGTGCGCATGTGTGTGTGTGTGTGTTAGCGTTGGAGTGATTCGCTATCTTTTCTCTTTCGTGACAGCGAGATGAGTCTCAGACATGAAAAAACAAACCCGCAGCTATGCCCACAGGTTATGTAAACAAACCGCGATCGCACACGGGCGTCTCTGTTCCCTCGTGCGTTTGTGACCTTGAGGAGGTATACTGTATATTTACACTGTGGACGGCAACGGTGTTTCAGTCCGTTCAAGTGACTGGATGGTCGTAAACCGAAACAGACTCAATTCGGTTCGCTGACTGAGGATTCACACTCGCTTTGGTCAGAAATAGAGTTTAGCCGTCAAAGGCTGATACTATAGGAATGGTGAACGGTAGCAGTAAAATAAAATGGTTACTTTCATTCTGCAATCTGGAGTTCAAATACGCCGTTAATTTAAAAACTTTAATTTTACATTGAAACGTGACATCCAGCCTATAGGAAAATTGACATCCGTTATTCATATATTATTAATAATATTTTGTAAGCATATTGCGTAGTTGTGCATGGAGTCGACATTTTTTATTTGTGATAATAATGCAATGAAACATGCACATAATGTGCACATACTTTTTCTCCAGGCTGTCAAACACATGCAAAAACAAGAGAGAACCAATGAAATATGTTGTAATCAATGTATGCATTTTTGAAATAAAACCTGTAGCTGTAGTTTGCCTTTTTGACAAATGAATTTGTTAGATAAATACATTCACCAAGTGTTTTGTTCTTCCCTCAAATGTAAAATTTTGAAAAAATATATATATATATATAAAATATTTTCTTCGTATTTTGATGATTTAATTTGGCCATTACTTATGGACATCATATTTGGCTACTACTAATATATATATTTTTTATTTTATATTTATAAAAAAAGTATTTTTTTACACATCCCAAAACTTCACTGGCGTTTTGGACAATATCAGCATAAATACTTATTTTGTGATTATCTGTTAACTCATACATCATATAAAAATGTCATATTAAATAATACATTAAAATATACATTTATCTCTGTTTTGGTACAGTAGGTTGTGTGGCTTGACAAAGCTATATAATATTTTATTTTCAAAACATAAACCTGCTAAACGGAGTTTTCACAGCTAGCCTAACCAATAAAAATGAAAACATTATTAAAGTCAAGTAAAGAGTCGGTAATAAAAAAAGAACAATTAATCAAATTACAAGCAAAAGCATTAATAAATATAATATAACATACTGAGGAAATTAAACATCCTTATTAATTCATTCTTAGCAAAGATACAAGAGTGATTTTTTTTCTTTGTTCTTTGTTGTTTGATAAAGATTAAGAATGCAGAAGCAGGAATATTAGGCTGCTGTCACTTTAAGAGCGAATGCCTAACAACGCATGAACGTGAACGCTCGGGACAGTGCTGTACTGCCTTGACAATTTAAATGTTCAAGATGCGAAAGAAGCTCATTTCGTTGCCAGTTTTGTGTGGGCAAACATCCTAAGCGTGCGCCCAGTAAGCCACGTCTGAGCTCTCTTTCTAGTCTTCTTGCACTTGAGCAGACAAATTCACACAAAATTAGGTAAAAACAAAATAGTGATTGTCCTAGTAAACGCATGTGTACAGTTTCACTCTATTAGATCCATGCAGAATTCATAAAAATGTTACTGGACAATTGGCGACGTTTCATTTAATGCCAAATGCGAGTAAAAAACGGTGGCAATCGCCATTTGTCCGACAAGCCATGCCGCTCTCACGCCACACATCATGTTCTCACGCAGTGAAAAATACATCCTGGAGCAAAGAGGACACTGATGACGTATGAAACAGTTCCATATTTAAAATATTGTAATTTTTTAAAGAAGTTTAATGAATAAATAGTGTCTAATGTGTGTTTAATGTGTCGCTGGAGCTCCTCGATCATCTCTTCATACTAGTTCATTTATAGCATCAAATAAACATGAATGAACATCAGAAGGAATGTTGTTTCAACCAACGTTCATCTACTAACTCCCCTGACCGCTTTGACGGACAAAATAGCAGATTCGGGGTCGTGATTGGTCAAATTGACTGTTGTACATTTAAGCCGACAAATTACATTGTCCAAAATCTCACATTCAAACCAAGGGAGTTCGAAACTGTTAAAATGTCTAATTTTTAATAGAAGAGCGTTTTGAACAGCTTATCCGTTACGCTCGCGACCCGAGCCTCGGGCTAACACCAATTAGCGACTGTAAACTCTGAGCTTACCTATCACAAGCACTGCTGATCCACAATTAACTTATCCACAACATCTTATCAGAGCTCTCGGAGGACAACAGATGCTCGGCCAGCGCTTGCCCTGAATGCGGCTCGTTTGATGTGCTTCCAAATGGCATAGAGAAGCAGGGCAGGGCTTCCTAAACCGGCAGCGTATGTGAATCAGGTACTACAGAGATGAGCATTAACAGTGAGGATATTAAAAGATGAATGATTCACCAAGATACTTGAGAAAGCGCACGTTTTTGTCCTCTGCAATAACAGTGCAAATACACAGGGTTGGGGAGTAACGGAATACAAGTAACTTAGTGACGTATTTAAAATACAACATTTGAGTCACTGTGTTTGATTTGAAATGGGTGGTAATCAGATTACAGTTCCATCTGAAAAGTGTTTTAGATTACCAAAGTGATTACTTTGAGTTTTAATGTCATTTAAACAGCGATTGGTGATTCTCTGACTCTGACCGTCTGAAAAAGACGAGTTCAGTTTCATGTTTTCCACTGTTTTACTGTTTTGTGAGTCATTTTATAATTCACTCGTCACTGCAACTTTTTCTCTCAATTTGTTTTTTTCCCTCACAATTGTGAGTTTGTGTTTCACAATTCTGACTTCTTTTTCTCAGAAATGCGAGATTTAAACTCACAATTGCAAGTTATAAAGTCAGAATTGACTTTATTACTGACTTTTGCAATACATTACTGACTTTTTTTCTTGCAATTGTGAATTTAGTATGTGAGTTTATATCTCATAATTCTGACTTTTCTCAATATTGTGAGTTTATATCTCATAATTCTGACTTTTCTCAATATTGCGAGTTTATATCTCATAATTCTGACTTTATAACTCGCAATTGCAACTTTATATCACGGAATTCTGAGGCAAAAAGTCAGAATTGTGAGATAAAAACTCGCAATGACCTTTTTTGTGTTTGTTTCACACTTATTAGTATTACAATAGTATTCTAAAGTATTTAGATTAAGTTACTAAACTTGAGTAATGTAACAAAATACGTTACAAATGACTTTTTAAAGCATGTATTTTGTAATCTGTAGTGAAATACATTTTAAAAGTAACTACCCAGCCCTGCAAATACACGAGCACCACAAACACTGCTAAACAGAACAGACTCATTTGCAGAACTGAACATGACCCTCGTTTGTTCAGTTCATTTATGGACTCGTCTCATTTAGTGGCACTACGACGGGCATATTTGTTCAGTAAACTCATCTAATCAATGAAACGCTCCGTTCGAGTCTCGGCCTTTGAAGTCGGAAAGAAAAAGAAATATCCAACAAAACGACTTTGCATACTATACGAGTCCCTTGACGCCAAAGAGGAGCGGTTCATTCACTTAAAAGATTTATCCAAAAACACTGAGGGAGAATTCACTAAGAAAGATTAGCATCATTTGCATGCTATTATTTTAGCACGATGCACTAAAGGAATTATGCAAATCAGATAACACCAGAAACACGGCCAGAAAATGTGCTAAATCTCGCAGGCCGGCTGTGAGTGCTGGGCTGCGGAGGATGCGAACGCAGATCTGGTGACTCTACTGTAACTGTATCAGATTTCAAAGGTGAAATAAATAAAAAAGTATCAAATTAATGCAGGCAGTAAAAGCGCAATGTTAATTGAGGCAGACAAATTGCACAGACCTTTGTGAATATGATGCATTCATCATCATGATACACTAGTTTGCATATGCATATGACTTCATTTTAGCCGTGCGACCTAGGCGCTATAGTCGCGTGCTGTTTCTCCTGAGAATAAGACTTACAATTACTTTTTCTATTTTTAATTTGCAGCAAATACTATGGAAGTCCGTTCCCGCCACTGTTGATATATAAAAAATTCCGTAAGTCATAATAATGAGAAACTTTCTAATAATAATGACTTAGTATCTCATAATAATGACTTAACATCTCATAATAATGACTTAGTATCTCATAATAATGACTTAACATCTCATAATAATGACTTAACATCTCATAATAATGACTTAGTATCTCATAATAATGACTTAACATCTCATAATAATGACTTAACATCTCATAATAATGACTTAACATCTCATAATAATGACTTAACATCTCATAATAATGACTTAACATCTCATAATAATGACTTAGTAGCTCATAATAATGACTTAGTATCTCATAATAATGACTTAGTGTCTCATAATAATGACTTAACATCTCATAATAATGACTTAGTATCTCATAATAATGACTTAGTATCTCATAATAATGACTTAACACCTCATAATAATGACTTAACATCTCATAATAATGACTTAACATCTCATAATAATGACTTAACATCTCATAATAATGACTTAACATCTCATAATAATGACTTAGTATCTCATAATAATGACTTAACATCTCATAATAATGACTTAACATCTCATAATAATGACTTAACATCTCATAATAATGACTTAACATCTCATAATAATGACTTAACATCTCATAATAATGACTTAACATCTCATAATAATGACTTAGTAGCTCATAATAATGACTTAACATCTCATAATAATGACTTAACATCTCATAATAATGACTTAACATCTCATAATAATGACTTAACATCTCATAATAATGACTTAACATCTCATAATAATGACTTAGTATCTCATAATAATGACTTAGTATCTCATAATAATGACTTAGTGTCTCATAATAATGACTTAACATCTCATAATAATGACTTAATATATCATAATAATGACTTAACATCTCATAATAATGACTTAACATCTCATAATAATGACTTAGTATCTCATAATAATGACTTAGTATCTCATAATAATGACTTAACATCTCATAATAATGACTTAGTATCTTTAACTTAATAAAAAACATTTTTTTTTTTAATTTTTTAAAAAAAAATTTTATTCAGTTAAAGATGATATGATATTGTAATCTGGATCTCTTACTGCAGTGAACGAGTGTCTCACAGCAGCCGCGAGCGAACGCTCAGAGTAACGTTAGAACATCATCTTCAACACTCAAATGTGTCTAATATGATGAACAGAGCTGCGTTTCCTCACACTCATGACCGGAGAAGCGGAAGCGGCGACTGCGTCATAATAAAAGTCCCGCTGCTCTCGAGGCGTGTGTCGCTCGTCTCTCATTATCAATCACTCGTTCAGCTCCTCAACACTCGCTCCTGCTCTTCACACTACAGTAACGTTAATAATCACATCCGGGAACATGATTTCCCATCCCGATTCTTTTCCACCGGCTGTGAGGTGAAGACCACACGTCCCAAGATTCCACGCTCAAACTCGGCGTCATCAAGCTACGCCTTTATGAAAAACTACATGTTGCACCTTTAAGTACTTTAGTCTACTCAAACATCAAAAAATCGTTTAATTCTATTTTAGAAACTAGATTGATGCTTTGAGATTTAAAATAGAATAAACTAAAATAAAATCCAGCGAAACAGTGTGTATATTGCTCAGACTGCGGGTTAGAAGGATGCATGGACTAAATACAGCACAACTGGTTCGTGAATTTACTTCACAGACTTATGAGCTGCACTTCACTAGATAATGTAAAAAAAATAAAAATAATTAACAATAAATAAAATCCTGGACAAGTGAGTTTAACACACAGCCTTTCATGCCCAAAACACGGCTGCTCTCTGTAAACACTGACTGGTTTGTGATCCGCACTTCTCTCTCTCTCTCTTTCACTCTCAGTCTCGTTTAGATCTCTGAAGACGGCGAGAGAGACGGTGGTCTTTGAAGAATGAAGTAGGTCACTTTTTAAAACCACAGTCCTTGAATTAGGAAGGTTGCCAGAGTGTTTGCTCCCCGGCGGCGCCTTAAAGGGCCCAGAAATAACCCAAACACCCTCCACATTTATCAGGATGACACGACGCTGTTGGCTTGTGATTTTGGAGGGTGGACTCAATAAATCTCAGCGGATTGGGCTGTTGGTCCTCAGGGCTCTCGTACGCTTCCTCCCGCGGCTCCTTCCATCCCCGCTCCCAAAATCATGCCTATTGCACCTGCAACCCTTGAGCAAGGAGTGATTACACCTCACAACCTGAAAATTGAACTCTAGCATTAAGCACCTGTGCTGGATGTAAGCCACACACACACACACACACACACCAAATCTTGAAAAGGAAAGAAGTTAAAGTCCTGAATTAGGGCCATGACCCCACACTTACACCACAAACAGGCTTAAAGGTGAAGTGTGAAATTGCTGCGCCACCACAGGCAGCAAACAGAACTGCAATGTGTTTGTTTGAAGAACTTAACAACATTGACTGGAACCATGGTGTGGGTTTTATGGTAGATTTACCTGTTTCGCTGACCAATGCTTTACCGCATGGGTGTTCTGTTTGATGATAGCGAAATTATACACTTCGCCTTTCAGGGTAAACAAGATATGAGTGTAGAGTTAAGTGGGAGAGGTCATGCCTATGGGACAGAAATGAGATCACAAATGAGATCTTTTTCATCGCCGAACTGCTTCTCCGAGAGACTGATGAGATTAAATGGAGAGCAAATAGAGATCTTTGCTTTAGTCTCCGTCTCAGATGGTAGGCGTCTGTTCTTTATATATATTTAAACAACACATTTAATGCAAATAAACATATCGTGAAAATCTAAATATATAATTGGTCAATTATAATAACTCAATTATGTGTGTATATATATATATATATATATATATATATAGAGAGAGAGAGAGATAGATAGATAGATAGATAGATAGATAGATAGATAGATAGATAGATAGATAGATAGATAGATAGATAGATAGATAGATAGATAGATAGATAGATAGATAGATAAAAAATGTATTACCACATATACAGTACAGTATACTGTATATACTATACTATATATATAATGTATTGTCACATATACAGTATAATGTACAATATATGTATATATACTGTATATTCTGTTATTCAATACATTATAATATATATATATATATATATATATATATTAATATAGACAGTATACAACAGTGTATATATATGATGTTTTTATTATATAAATAATGTAATATCTCACACACACATTGTTATAATTATATATTGTACAAATATAATATATAAATAATGTTATATATTTCAATGTATTGAATAACAGAAATATATACATATAATAATGTATTACTGTATACTATATATACTATAATATATATATATATATAATTTATTGTCACATATACAGTACAATGTACAAATATATATATATATATTCTGTTATTCAATACATTATATAATATATATATTAATATAGACAGTATACAACAGTGTATATATGATGTTTTTATTATATATAATGTGATATCGCACACACACATATTTATTATGTTACAATTATGTACTGTACAAATATAATATATATAATGTTATATATTTCAATGTATTGAATAACAGAAATATATATATATATATAGATAGATAGATAGATAGATAGATAGATAGATAAATAATGTATTGTCACATATACAGTATAATGTACAAAAAAAATATATATATATATATTCTGTTATTCAATACATTATATATAATATATATATTAATATAGACAGTATACAACAGTGTATATATGTTTTTTATTATATATGTAATGTAATATCGCACACACACACGCATTTATTATGTTACAATTATATACTGTACAAATATAATATATAAATAATGTTATATATTTCAATGTATTGAATAACAGAAATATATATATATATATATACCTGCATATATACACACACTGTATATATAATGTGTTGACTAACAGAATGTATATATTTATACTACACATATAGGCCACGTACAGTATATACTCGGTATTCTGTAACCGAATGCCTTTTAAAATAGCAACACCTGAGCAGTAAAATGATCCTCTAGTGCTTTTGCTCACTACACATGATCACAAGAACACACAATACATGAGCCCTGATCCGTATATGCCTTCTATCCATTTGAGAGAAAAAAAACGTGGGAAACGCAGTCCAGCGGCTGCAATTTCTAATTCGCTCGGGATCCTCTCCTAAATAGCATGTTGTCAGCGGCCCGTTTCAGAGTTGGGCCAGACAGCATGTGTGTTCGCTTTCACAGGATGATGTAAATATGACAGAGACTGACATCTTCGTCTTAGGACAAAGACAAGGATGGCCAGAGAAATAGTGAAATGTGAGGCAGAGAGAGGGATGGAGGATGACGGGAGAGAGAAAGAGACACAAATCGACACACTTTCCTGCCTTATTTACACGTAGCTGCAGCTATGACAGGTAATTTGGCCAAATTCTCCACAGACCTTGCAGCAGTCGGTAAGGGGATATAAAGAGAGAGAGAAAAGAGTAAAGGCACAATGGTGAAGGAGGAAATGTGTGGAAGAGGACGTGTGCCGACTGCCTGACGTGGCCTGGCTAGGGGAGAAAAGGAAGAAAGCAAATGGGTTTCCAGATTTCAATCTGGAGCGGAGCTGTGTGTGTGTGTGTGTGTGTGTGTGTGTGTGTGTGTGTGTGTGTGTGTGTGTGTGAGAGAGAGAGAGAGTCTCGCTGTTGACAGATTTTGACAATTTTATTTATCACTCGCACTCAAGATATAAAAAGCATTTTTTTTAATTCAATTTGTCTGTTCGCGTTTAGCTCAGAAAGATTACACAAAAAAGGTAGGTTGGGTCATGACCCAAAAGTGGGTCACACAGGTCTGTTCTGATGGGTCACGGACTGCTGGGAAAGAACAATGCTAATGCAAATAACAACCACTAACCTGTGCACAGTTGGACAAGCAAAATAAATGGACTTGACAAAAAATGGAGGAGAAACTGCTCCTCTTATGTGTTTTATAGCTGTTATTGTCGAAGGCTGCGCGTGTTCAATCGAACTACAGCAGTTCGGCTCATATTCATTCATCATTTATACGGTGAACGCAATGTTTGTTCCGTGTGTTAATCTGGTAAATGTTTAGGCATTTGGAAAGTTAAAAAGACCTGCAGTCTGCAGCTTTAATGACCTCAGATTCAAAACCAAGTGACGTCAAAACTCATGACGATTTAAAATCGACTCGTTAAAGCAAAGAGAGATTAAAAATGAGCAAATCGAGGGAGCGAATTAGTCAATCTTGCGTACGAATTAGCAAAATGAGGGAACGAAATAGTAAAAATTGCGGACGAATTAGCAAAACCAGGGAACGAAATAGTAAAAATTGCGGACGAATTTGCAAAACCAGGGAACGAAATAGTAAATCTTGCGCAAGATTTAGCAAAACAAAGGAACGAAACACTCAATCTTGCGCACAAATTTGCAAATCGAGGGAGCGAATTAGTAAATCTTGAGTACGAATTAACAAAACGAGGGAACAAAATAGTAAATCGTCTGCATGATTCAGCAAAACGAGGGAACGAAATAGTAAATCTTGTGCACGGTTTAGCAAAACGAGGGAATAAAATAGTAAATCGTCCACACAAATTAGCAAAATGAGGAAACGAAATAGTAAAAATTGCAGACGAATTATCAAGTCGAGGGAACGAAATAGTAAAAATTGCGGACAAATTATCAAGTCGAGGAGCAAATTAGTAAATCGTGTGCAAGAATTTGCAAATCGAGGGAACGAAATAGTAAATCTTGTGCACGGTTTAGCAAAACGAGGGAATAAAATAGTAAATCGTCCACACAAATTAGCAAAACGAGGGAACGAAATAGTAAAAATTGCGCAAGATTTAGCAAAACAAGGGAACGAAACACTCAATCTTGAGTACGAATTAACAAAAGGAGGGAACAAAATAGTAAATCGTCTGCATGATTTAGCAACACGAGGGAACGAAATAGTAAATCTTGTGCACGGTTTAGCAAAACGAGGGAATAAAATAGTAAATCATCCACACGAATTAGCAAAATGAGGGAACGAATTAGTAAATCTTGTGTACGAATTAGCAAAATGAGGGAACGAAATAGTAAAAATTGCAGACGAATTATCAAGTCGAGGGAACGAAATAGTAAAAATTGCGGACAAATTATCAAGTCGAGGGAGCAAATTAGTAAATCGTGTGCACGAATTTGCAAATCGAGGGAACGAAATAGTAAATCTTGAGTACGAATTAACAAAACGAGGGAACAAAATAGTAAATCGTCCACACAAATTAGCAAAACGAGGGAACGAAATAGTAAATCTTGCGCACGGTTTAGCAAAACGAGGGAATAAAATAGTAAATCTTGAGTACGAATTAACAAAACGAGGGAACAAAATAGTAAATCGTCCACACAAATTAGCAAAACGAGGGAATGAAATAGTAAATCTTGCATACGAATTAGCAAAACCAGGGAACGAAATAGTAAAAATTGCGGACGAATGATCAAGTCAAGGGAGCAAATTAGTAAATCGTGTGCACGAATTTGCAAAACCAGGGAACGAAACGGTAAATCTTGCGCATGAATTTGCAAAACTAGAAATACTAATTGCAAACTAGAAAATTCTGTAAACAAATCATCAAAACCAGAGAACGAAATGGTAAATCTTGTGCACGAACGAGCAAATCGAGGGAACGAAACAGTAAATCGTGCTCACAATTTACTTTTTCTCTTGCATTTCACGTACGGAGCTCCGTACGAAACCTAAAAAGCATTTTACATTTGATAAAACTGTAACCCATCACGTAAAACACAAAAACAACAAAGGGCCTTAAGTCTATATTCTATATATACATATACCAGAATGTCTATGTATATATACTGAATGTATATACCATATTTATATATATATATATACATACATTCAGAAATCCATCTTAAGTTGTCATTAGTGTTCTGGAACGTGGGCGTTTCTAAGTTCAAGTTACCTAATGACCAGCTTAGAGCCGCTAGAAACAGCAACAATAATACAGTTCACCAGCCACTTGATGTTCAGAGTCAAAACTGGGTCATGAAGTAAACTCAGCAGATAACCACTGAGATACAGCGTGACAATTCATAATAATAACAACACACACACACACACACACACTACTGGATGGTGTGGCAGCTGATTTATGCAGCTTTCTGTCCCTTCAGGTGTTTGCATCCGTCTGCTTTCGGGGGCCAGCGGGCTCCTGCAGGAATGTATTTATAGCATATTCCTCTCATAGAGCCGTCGACTGCCTGTCGGAGCTCACGGCCAATTAGAATGTACTTGTTAATAGGCCGCTGGTTGGTTTTCCATGGAGGCGTGATGGCTTTATTCCTCCCGTCTCCCACAGACAGAGAGACACGGGAGATGAAGAGACGGGCCCGAGGCGGCTGCCCGTTACTGTGTGTAACTTCTGACTCGCGGCTCGCCTGAACAGGTGGTTATCCTAAAACGACCTCTGCCTCGCCTTCCTCCGTCGCGACCACCGGCAGCGGACGCCCAATGAAAGCGACATTCTCCCGGCTGCTTTTCGCATTATTCTGCCAGAAAGACGGATACATTATCCAGCTTCTTTTTTTTTTTTTCATATCATTGAGATTCTATTATAGTATTGCTGCTGTTCGCTGTGTAGCGAGTGCTGTGTAGAATTATAGGGTATTGAGTGTTTCCTGCAGTTTATCAGGAGAAAAAGACTGAAAGGTTTTTGAAAATGAACATCACTCCTCAAGATCGTAATATAAGAATGTATTCTCTCAGTGCGTCTCTCGTTTAACCATCTTTGCGAAATGCATCAACATCGGCATTTGCACTCGGTTCCCATCAATCATATCAATCCTCGTAATGTGATTTTATCGTTATAAATGAATTATGTGTTTTAATATACTGCCCTCCAGTCGGAGATGAAAATTTCAAGATATGGAGGCAAAAAAAAATGCTCCTGTTTGAGTTCCTGATTTTTATATTTATAGTAACATGATAAGCAGCAAAATGACACGAGCGGGAGTGCAGTTTTTCCTAATATCAGCACGATTGCAAATGCGATTAATATTATACAGCAGTTCAAAAAAAAAAAATATTAAATGACATTTTAGACTCAGAATTGTTAATAGTGATGCTCTATTTCGCCAACATAAATAGTAGAACAGTTTTTGAACAAATCAGTGGCTGCGTCCGAAATCACATAGTAGACGAAAAACAGTATGTGACAAAAGAAGTATGTCTGAAATCAAATAGTACCTGGATGAGAGATTCGGAAGTGTGTATCAGACAGACATTTTACTATCCCATGAGGCCACAGGAAGGTCACATGATAATGACAACCTGTCCGGATTACATTCATACTATGTAGCGGCGATGAAGTAATTACGTATTCGAAACAACAGCGTGCGATTTCGGCCGCAGCCGTTTGCTTTGTTCCCGATTGAGCTGTTGTGAACGAATCAGTTAAGTGAATGATTCAATGACTCAATCATTAAGACTTGCTGGTGGTTTTAGGAAAACCTGTACTGTTTATCAAAATTCGGCTCATTTTGTAGATTTGAATCCCAATACTGCAGGGATAATACAGTAAAATATGTTTATGGTACCCTGACACCCCTAGTTATTATAGCGTACATTGTGACACGAGTTTAAGTTTGACAAAATCACTTGACGCTTTCGCCGTCTTGATCGTGTGATTACAACTAAATCGTCCATGAATGGAAAGGACCTTTTTAAAATCCTACACAGATGCACAGTGCATTTGTTTGTCTACATTATACTTTAGGTGCATGGTATTTTATAAAAGTTTCATGTATAGCTCTGATGTACCAGATACAGTGCATAAATCCATTTTAAATGCAATTTGATTTCATCAAATGACGAAAGAGGCGCACGTCTGTTTTGTTCAACCCTATTTCCCTTTGTTATCCTGGCATTGTATGGTCAGTCGCGTTTTATTATTGCATTCAGCATTGTGTTTTCCCCTACAGTACGTGAACCCATCAGAAAAGACCAGTTGAGGACCGCTGCTCTCTATCTCACCGACACACATGTGTGTGGCTACACACTTCATTTCATGCATAATACACACACAACACACACACACACACACAATTTTTATACCTCTGCATTTGCACTCCAAAAACCCCATGCTGTGCAGCGCTGCATGGCCTTCTCTTGGCCTCACCACCGCCAATGTGGCCTGGGAGAAACAGAATGCGAGGAAAAGGATATGTGGGCACAGAATACCTACAGGGTGGAAAACCAGAGCACAGAAAAAGAGAGCGATGCAGAGAAGGTGTGGACTGCTGCTCGGAGAGTCTCTCCGGTCCGCCCAGTGATACGGTCTCGGACGACGACAAATGAAAAACGACTGTAATAAAACATAATCAGACACACTGAGAGAAGATCACCCTCCCCGCTTCAGTGAAGTATGTAATTGTGCTATAGCATTCGACAACAAAACACAAAGCAGCCATAAACGAATCCATTGCAGATTTGTACTTCAGCAGCGCAATTATTGGCAGTAAAAGAAGAAGACAAGAAAAAGCTATGTTTAATAGCAGAAAAGGGAGCTGTAATTATCGGGATGGATTTGAGAAAACGGCCGCTATGAATTTTAAAGTCTTTAGTCAATATTCGCGCCCAGTTGGATGTCATTGTTTATTGCTATCATGTGTACGTGGAATCATTACAATGGAGCCGGTGCTCCGTTTGGGTTTCAAAGAGTTTGCTTTTTACCGCCTTTATCTTTGCTTTGCGTTGTGTAAGTTTCACAAGGATCTTGCATCACAAATCTCATAATATTTGAGTTATTTCTGCATGCTTATGTAACGGAGGCCAGCTAGTAGTTGCTGTGCAAGTAAAACCTCACTCCTCTGACCTCAAGTGATGCTTTAGCGACAGACCCGGAAGACCGGGGTTGGAGGCCCGCTCGGAGCGAGTCAAGGAGGATCCGGGTGGAGGGGTTACATTGGTGCCGTGACCCGGATGGGAGTGAGGTTTAGGGGGGTGAGTGTAACGGAGGCCAGCTAGTAGTTACTGTGTGAGTAAACCTCACTCCTCTGACCTCAAGAGATGCATTAGCAACAGACCCGGAAGACCGGGGTTCGAGGCCCGCTTGGAGCGAGTCGAGTAAGACCTGGGTAGAGGGGTTACATTGGTGCCGTGACCCAGATGGGAGTGAGGTTTAGGGGGGTGAGTGTAACGGAGGCCAGCTAGTAGTTACTGTGTGAGTAAAACCTCACTCCTCTGACCTCAAGAGATGCTTTAGCAACAGACCCGGAAGACCGGGGTTCGAGGCCCGCTCGGAGCGAGTCAAGGAGGATCCGGGTGGAGGGGTTACAATGGTGCCGTGACCCGGATGGGAGTGAGGTTTAGGGGGGTGAGTGTAACGGAGGCCAGCTCGTAGTTGCTGTGTGAGTAAAACCTCACTCCTCTGACCTCAAGAGATGCTCTAGCGATAGACCCGGTAGACCCGGAAGCCCGCTCAGAGCGAGTCGAGTAAGACCTGGGTGGAGGGGTTACATTTAAATAGAAAAACAAGACGCTTGAGTCTTCAAAGCTTATTTTGGCAAAGAATCTCCATTCTCACATTGAGTTTTTGTGCACATTTTAAGGGTTAAAGTCACCACGAAATTAAAGTTGACATTTTTTTTAATGGAATATTGCAGTGTATCTTATAAATGATTCATCCGTGCATATCGTTATTTTTTTATTATTATTCATGTTCCTCGTAATCTTGAATCAGAATAAAGTCCCCTCCCTCTTGAAACTCTTCCCTGATGATGAGGGCGGGACAACCTCTCACTCACATGAGATCCACCAATAGCAAACCACAACCATCCAGTCAAGCCCCGCCCTACATTTGTTCTTGTTCGAGAAGCCGGATATACTTCAAAACAGGAAAGAAAAGTTTCCGTTATCAGACTGGTCTGAAAAAAGTCAAACAAATGGCTAACCGTTTAGCATAGAAAACACCAAAGAAATTGGATCTGCCCGTTTTTTTTTTTACTTTTATCCATACCGGCTTATATTGCATTCAAGGTACTTGGCAGCGACGCCTGAAGCTGACAATAACTACTCCACCATGAAACTGAAGTTGACAGTTGTTATTTTTTTTATGGAATATTGCAGTATTTATTATAAATGATTCATCCGTGCATATCGTTTTTTTTTTTTTTGTTCATGTGCCCCGTAATCTTAAATCAAAATAACTTCTCCTCCCTCTTGCAGCGACTTTTCTTCTTTTCCCTGATGTCGAGGGGCGGGGCAACCTGTCACTCACATGAGATCCACCATAACCATCCAATCAATTCCCAACAGACAAAATCAAGCCCCGCCCTACATTTATTCTTGTCTGCGAAGCCGTTTCACTTTGCTATACGACACAATAGAGAAGAAAAGTTGTTTAATGACTGCTTTAAATGACAAAAGTCAAATAAAGGGATAAAACAATAACTGTTTAGCCATTAATTGCACCAAAAAAACACCAAAGAAATTGGAACTGCCCATTTTGGACTGCGTTTGGCAGACACTTTTATCCACACCGACTTCTATTTCATTCAATGGACTTGGCAGTGACGCCTGAAGCTGATAATAACTACTCTACTACAACTAATTAATACTGCAGTACCACCTTGCTCAAACCTTGCTGATTTTTATTCAAGAGGAAAGTGACTTCCAGGAATAAGTACAGTAGAACTGCCTTGCCGATGGACGCAACGGTTCACACGTCAAACCGTAGGCGGTGAACCCGAGGCGTCATGCATCAGGTGATTAGCCGTGTTCGCTG
>CM074300.1:2563357-2580857 GCA_037194245.1 Opsariichthys bidens | reverse complement strand
AAACACGTGGTAGCCCTGCGACGAGGCATAACATCAGCGCTCCTTGAGTGCGTTACACAACACCGGCACCGCTGGAATATGACACTAACTGGGGTGTGAAAGTGCTTTGACTCCGGTGTAATGAGAGAGCCCGGGATTAAACCTCAGATGCCGCCGTGATTAAAGCCGGCAGTCCGACAAACACCCGGCGTAGGCCTGTGCATTAAGAGCGGGCGGGGAATGACACTAACTCGACCGAGTAAGCGTGCTCATCACCGCTGTGATCCACTTTAGAGAGCCACTTAAGCTCCGCCCCCAGCCACGGCAATGAAACTAAAGCCGCTTTACTGGACATGCGGTCTTAACAGTTCGGATACGACTGATACAAATGTAGAACATGCACTCAAAAAAAATATTTCAGTCTAAACATAAGTTTTATGTAATTTAATTACATAGCATTACATCATTTTAACAAACAAACTAATAAACTTAATGTGATTCATATTTGTCAGTCATTCGTAAATGAAATAGTTGAGTTTCTGTAATGAATAGTGAGAGATTAAATGTCTTTTATATTCAGTTGATTTCATCAGTCGTAGTTCTTGTCCTTCCGTGATTCTGCTTGTTAACAGCAGGCGTTCATCAATAACTCTGACGCTGCTTCAACGGTACTTTAACCTGGGCATTTTTCTGTGAACTATTCCATAAATCTTATCTATTTCATCTACATATGACTGACAAATATGAATCACATCAAGTTTATTAGTTTGTTTATGTTAAAACTATGTCATCCAAATGGATGGAAAATTGCTATGTAATTAAATTACTTAAAACTTATGTTTAGACTGAAATATTTTTTTAAGTGTGGAGCAGATACAGTAGTGGGCAAAAATATGTGTTTTTTTTATGACCCTATAAGTTCGATTAAAACAAAATGTGAGGAACATATTTTATGCTTTTACATTTTTTAAATATTATAGATGAACAAAACACTGAGCTTGGTTAAAATGAAATTATTTGGGCTAAAAACTACAGCTACAGGTTTTATTTTACTACGCAAAAGAAAATGTATGGAAATACACAAAGGAACATCGACTACGGCATAGTTATTAATATTTCATTGGCTCTCTCTCGTTCATAATTCACAATTCGGCATGTTTCATCGCGTTATTGTCACAAATAAAACAATTGACTCCAAGCACAACTACACAATATGCTTAGAAAATCTTTAAAAGGGACTTGTAATCACACAATGTAATTTAACGTCTCCAGAATGTGTGTGTGAAGCTTCAGCTCAAAATCCCCCGCAGATCATTTATTATCGCTTGTCAAATTCGCCTCTATTTGGGTGTGAGCAAAAACACGCCGTTTTTGTGTGCGTCCCTTTAAATGCAAATGAGCTCCGCTTTCCAGAAGAGGGCGGAGCTTTAACGGCTCAACAACAACAAAGCTGGAGAATCTCACGCAGACAAAATGAGGATTTTACACTGATGGAGAGACTCAGGAAGAAGTTGATCAACTCGTCACTGGCATCATGTTCATCTTTTCTCCTTGAATCGACCCTCGTTTGTGAAGCGGTCCGGCGTAAAATGACGGCACCGACGACACTCGACGACAACAACTCTAAAGCAGCCCAACATGGCCCCGCCCCCTTTGTTGCGTTTTCTCGGGGGCGGGGTTTATGTAAATTTTAGGGTTTGTGATGTCACCAACCCAGGAAGAAGCTCGTTGTAGTCCCTACCAGCCGTTTGTTGTAGTCCTTAAAAAGTGATTTCTGTAAAATAAAATCTCTTTGCATTGAACTTTGACCGTCGTCACTTGATGTTCAAACAGCAACATTACACACTAACTTATAATACTCATAATCAATCACCCCAATATATGAATAAAAGGTCAATTTTCCTAGGCCGGACATCACTTTTGGCCACTACTGTAAATAGTTCCTTAAAAAAACTATTCAGAAGACTAACAATATGGCATTCATGGAGCTTTCATGATGCTTTTGCATCCTTTTTTGAAGCTTGAAAGCTCTGGTTTCCATTCATTGTAATTGCATAGGGAAAAAAAATGACCATTCCATGAAAAAAAACAAAAACAACTCCTTTTGTGTTCTATAGAAGAAAGAAAGTCATACGGGCTTAAATGCACAAGGATCTACGACACAAAAGACATAGTAATGAGATTAAATGGAGAACAAATGAACACTTCTGCTGAAGTCTTTCTCTTTTAAGTCTCATCTAGAGTTAAATAAATACGAAGGCCTAAGTTTTATGTATATTAAATGCCTATAAAATTTCCATCCATTAGGATTACGCTACTTTATCATAAAATAATTAACAATATCTCAAACTGTGCTCAGATTTACCAAGATACCTGCAATCAAAAGTCAAATATCTCAAAATACTGTATTTTTCACTAATAAACTTCATGATGCATATTTATCAGCCATACATAAGGATTATATTTAATAGTACTAATAAACTGAATGTTTAAATACACATTAATCAGGTTTATAAATGTCTCAATCGACTATTTTAAGCATGTTCATACTTTTTAAACTGAATACATTTAATTGTTTTCATAACGACCAGATTTATGCTGGTGTTAAGTCATTTGAATAAATGCATTATGAAAATACGACTATTTGAATACAATCAAATAAATGCATATATTTTAAACAAATAAACAAAGCCATGATTCATTTATAATCATAATTCTTGGCAATAAAAATGATCTGCACATTCATTTCACAGCTTTATATTCTTACAGTATGACAATTACCATCTTAAGTGTTTCTGTTTTTATTTCTCCTAATGGAAAGACAAAGGTGAAATTTAAATGAAGCATAAACGAGAACCTCGGCACAATTCATTTTCCTAGAAAGCACTTTGTTTTCGCAGCAAAAAGCACTTGTTGAGTTAAAAAGCAACCAGGCCAAGAGCACACAGCTTTTTAAAGACGAATAAAAGAAAACATAAAAATGACATTATTTACTATCGTTTTAACTAGCAAAATTCGTATTCTCAAAATGTGAAAAAAGGCAAAAACAAAGGCAATCTAGCTCATTAATCACAAAATAATTCATGAAAAATTATCGACCTTTCCAGGCAGCGCAGATAGTCATAAAACAGCGTTCCAAGGAATCGATCCAGATCTAGAGTGCTTGTGTACAGATTTAAATCAAACTGAGAGCAAGTCAATGACAACAACTGTCTGCCTCGACTTCATACATCGTGCCCACACATGACTGATCGCCTCTGAAACACAGAAAACGGCGCACGGCCTGTCGAGATGCGCTGGTTTTGAAGCTGATATCTCAGCCAGGAAGTGAGATTTCCTGGAATTTGTGTGCATGGTTTAAATAAAGCCAGTAAATGCCACAAATCCATTTTCCTTGACATGTCTGCGCATTAAAGCTAGACGCATCCAAAGCCGGTTTTTGGCAGTTTTGACCATCAGGAAGACAAATATTAGCTGCAATTGAGAGGTAAAGCTGCGGCACGCAATGGAGCACACTTATTAGGGTAGTTGGCGTGGAATATTTGACATTGTGACGTGCAAAACTATTATTGTCTATGCAATCATCATGATAATTGAGAGATACTGCATGGAATATTGGGCGATATATTGAAAAAACGTTCTGTTCACCACATTTATTTTTTTGTCAACTCAACGTGGTTCAGATAACATAATATTTTGGGTTTCTGTTGATGAAACCAATCGCCTTCGTTGTATTAACTCAATTCAGTTCAATGAACTCAAAATTTTAAAGTAACTTACTTAACTTAAGTTAAACCAACAATTTTTTTTTTTACAGTGAAGATATTCAGTGTTTTTTTTTTTTTTTTCCATACAATGAAGATCCAAGAGATCCAATGTTTTTTTTTAACCAAAAATAAAAAATAAAACGTGTGCAGGTCATTGACGAATACATTTTCAAAGTGTAAAAAAAAAAAAAAAATGGATATATAATATAGTTTTATTAAGTGTTAACAACGAGATTGTGGTTCTTATAATCAATTAACACTGCTTTTGTCATGTAATGGAAACGCTGCTTTATTCGCAAATGTCTTATGCAATATTCCAATAAATTCGCAACTTTGGATGAAGACATTGTGTTTTTGACTAAATCCAGATGATTTCTGCAGTTTATAGCTACACAGTGAGTGAATAACTGTCTAGATCCGCAGGCTCGGTTTGTTCAGAAGAGACTGAGACACTATGGATTCAATCTCTATTTTTACTGCACAGAGAGTTTCACAATGTCATTTAGTCGATGTTTGCTAAACGTGATGGACCTTCGCTTCAATCTCTCAGGTCTACTAGAATCGACGCTTATATATCGGTCTCGCATCGCCCGTGTCTGTTTTAAAAGATCTATTGTAAACAGGTCGATATCCATTGAGAGTTCAGATGGACAGACTAGAGAGAAATGAAAACTGACCCGTTTCATAATAATCAGAATAAACCGTAAATCTCACCGAAAATAGAATTATCTGTGTGTTGAGATTAAAAAAAATAATAATAATGGTTTGTATCCACTGGATCATTGAATTGTCAGCAAAATCTCAACTGCATCATGACAGTTTTTCCCAACATTAGGCAGCTAATTGGCCTTTGTGAAGTTCTCATTATTGGCTAATGGATCTGAATACGTGTGGCCCATGCAAAGGTCGTGAGAGCGAATGTGGTTATTGTGGCTTTTGCCTGTCAAACATCAGGATAGTTTGCTCAAGCCAATGTGGGATAATGAAATATTCCTTCTAGGGAGAGACCGAAACATCAGCCAAGGCTGATAAATCACCAATTTTGAGATTATTGCCATCGATAACAACGTCCGCTTGGCTGATTAACAGAAGATTTTGTGCCAGTCGAACAGCCTCGTCAATTGAAAATGTGATGCGCGCGTCAAAAAGTTGAGAAAAGTTGTTGAACTTTGTGCAAAGCAGGTGAAAAGCAGCCAATCTGTGTCAATCGCCTGTCATAACAGTGCAAAACTTTCTCGTGGATTCGGCCTTAAATAATGTCTTTTAGTGTTATATATTACAATGATTCATTTAAGAATTGTAAATTGTTCGCACACTTTAATTGTAGCAAGGCTGTGGATATGCGGTGTCTCTAAAAAAAGATTTTTAAGTCCCTTAAAAATGTCTAAATATCAAATTTCAAAGCAAGTGGCATCTGCAAACAAAGGATTCTCCAGCGTTTTTTCCTCATATTGAACAAAAAATGTATTGTTTCATAGGTTTATTTTAAGGTGTCAGTATTACAGTGTAATTATACATTTAAGTACCGAGGAATATTAATTAACTACATGTACTTACTATAGGGTTAGGGTTAGGAAGAGGGTTTGGTTTAGGGATAATTGTATGTAATTATGCATAATTTATAGTTATTACAGTAACTACATGTAACATATGTAACAATGACACTAAAATAAAGTGTTACTGTTTCATATAATGAAATATGAAAACAATATATATATATATATATAAATTGACCGAAAGTGACAGTAAATACTTCTATTTCAAATAAACGTTATTCTTTTAAATTTTCAATTCGTCAAAAAAATCCTGAAAAAAAATGAATGCATCAGAGTTTATGCAAAAATATGAAGCTGCAAAGCATTGATAATAATCCGAAATGTTACCAAAATCATCATATTCTTCTGAAACGACCTCATAAGACACGTTTACATCATAATACCCATCGTTATACAAATGTGTGTCCTCGTAAGTCATGAAAACAAGCACACACACACACAAAACCATAGTTTTACATTTTTAATAAAACGTTGTGTAGTATTTTTTAAAGCTATTTTAAATATGAGGACTCATGAAATGTCCTCATAAGACACGTTTACATCATAATACCCATCGTTATACAAATGTGTGTCCTCGTAAGTCATGAAAACAAGCACACACACACACACAAAACCATAGTTTTACATTTTTAATAAAACGTTGTGTAGTATTTTTTAAAGCTATTTTAAATATGAGGACTCATGAAATGTCCTCATAAGACACGTTTACATCATAATACCCATCGTTATACAAATGTGTGTCCTCGTAAGTCATGAAAACAAGCACACACACAAAGCCAACGTTTTCTCCACATCAGTGGAATTCCTTCTATCACCTAATAAAATAAGCTTGGGGAATAATGACAAAAATTATGCTCTACTTCTAATAAATATAGAATTAATATGACTACAATCATTAATGACCTTATTTGATTATGCAAATGACAGAAATATAGCGCAAAATGACTAACTAATTGGATGGTGCTATTTAAACAATGAATTAAAGTTTTCTGTGCGGGCAACGCTCCAAAAGCAAAGATGGAACTACATGAGCGCTTTCATTCGGAAATGAAAGTAAATTTCATTAACCATGAATATCTTGCTCACCCAAACAGGACAAAATGCAACGGAATTCATTAAGATATTAATTAAAATGCTCAAAAAAACTGACTTTTTGGTTAATGATATTCAAATTGAAAATGGAGAGAAATGTGTGGCAGGCGGGCGATATGCATTTGCACATTTACGGCGCTCAGACGCACCATGCAGGGAAAACCGGACTGAAGACTAAAGACTGCTTTCACGTATTCTCAGTTTAGGCTTCAACTTGTCATGTTTAGAAGGAACTTCATCAGAGCCTATTGATAAAGAACACAAATCACTGACAGAGAAATATCCCCCAACACCAAATTAAGTGGCACATCCTTGGGCGATAACGCACTGCCATCTGACTGCGAACCAAATTAGGGTAATACAAGCGCTCAATCACATCGTGAGATCTCTCCTCCTTTCTCACAATTAAAGAAATGTCACACCGCCGCCTCCAAAACAAATTCCTCCACGTCTCTCCGCTTCTTTAATGGAATATCACACCGGTGTGCGCGGTGAAATTTGATCCCGATTAGCACAATTCTCTAATTCATAATAACAAGAGCTGTTTGGTGTTAGTGCGACACAGGCCGCGCATTTTTAACAGGTTTTCATGCACTAATCCTCAGAATCTGAGCCTTTAGCATCCGAACTAATAGATATTTTGCCATACTTGGAACTAAAAACAAGCTTTCCTGACCTGTCAAGCTGTCCTTGTGTATGTTAAATGGACCTATAATGCCCTTCTCACAAGATACGTTTCTGGTGTCCCCCAGAATGTGTCTGCGAAGTTTCAGACTCAAAATCCCCCGCCGATCATTTATTATCGCTGGTCAAATTTGTATCTATTTGGGTGTGAGCAAAAACACGCCGGTTTTGTGCGTGTCCCTTTAAATGCAAATGAGATGTGGATCCCCGCCCCCTTTCCAGACGAGGGCGGAGCTTAAACAGCTCAACAACAACAAAGCTGGAGAATCTCACGCAGACAAAATGAGGATTTTACACTGATGGAGAGACTCAGGAAGACGTTTCTGAACGGTTCGTGGATAAATTGATGTAGTTGCTGTGGAGTTGATCAACTCGTCACTAGCATCATGTTGTAAAATGACGGCACCAACGACACTCGACCGCAACAACTCTAAAGCAGCCCAACATGGCCCCGCCCCCTTTGTTGCTGGGGGCGGAGCTTAAGTAAATTATGTAAGGTTAGTGATGTCACCAACCCAGGAAGAAGCTCGTTGTAGTCCCTATCCGTTTGTTGTAGTCCTTAAAAAGCGATTTCTGTAAAAGAAACTTGAACTTTGAGTGTTACGCACTAACTAAAATTAAAAAAGGGAAATCAGAGACTGTACTTGTGTGTGTGTCAACCATTTTTGGGCTGCGGCTTAATGACCAAATGGGGATCTAAACCAGCTGAGAAGCAAGACATCACTTAAAATCCAACATTTCTCTTTATGTGCTTGACATGAGGGGCGAAATGACATTTCCATTTTTAGGTGAACAATTTCTTTAATATCAGCTAGAAATCCCATCTGCACCTTCACAGCTGGAATATCAAATAAGTGCCAGACCAAGAAAAAAATTGGATGGCAAAAATGGTGGTGGATATCTTCACAGTGGTGAATTATCACACCAGGCACACTTGCCTTGTTGGAATTGAACAATATTTGTAGCTAATGCCGTATATCTGGTTGCAGCGATTTACATGTTTGTCCTTACATAAAATGGTGCTGATAAGATTCTGATCTCTCAGTATCCTCAGATTGAGACTTTTTCCACAGAACAAGCCATGGAGATAAGGGCCGTGTTTTCATTAGTGTGGCACAGCCAAGCTAACAACCACTCATTACCAAGGTAATACGCAGAAGCACCTGCTTATTAGTGGCACGTCTAGCAGGAATGACGTTTTAATGAGAGAAGTGCAGCATTAGAGCCGTAGTGCTGGAGCTAACTGTCAACACTCATCCTGACTGCTCGCACTGCACAGCCGTTCACGGCTATATACGGTGGTGTGAAAAAGTGTTTGCCCCCTTCCTGATTTCTTACTTTTTTTGCATGTTTGTCACACTTAAATGTTTCAGATCATCAAACAAATTTCAATATTAGTCAGAGGTAATACAAGTAAACACAAAATGCAGTTTTTAAATGAAGGTTGTTCTTATTAAGGGAAAACAAAATCCAAACCCACATGGTTCCGTGTGAAAAAGTGATCGCCCCCTAAACCTAATAATCGCGTTTGCGATAACTTGCAATGAGTCTTTTCCAGCGCTGTGGAGGAGTTTTGGCCCACTCATCTTTGCAGAATTGTTGTAATTCAGCCACATTGGAGGGTTTTTGAGCATGAACTGCCTTTTTAAGATCATGCCACAGCATCTCAACAGGATTCAGGTCAGGACTTTGACGAGGCCACTCCAAAGTCTTCGTTTTGTTTTTCTTCAGCCATTCAGAGATGGACTTGCTGGTGTGTTTTGGATCATTGTCCTGCTGCAGAACCCAAGTTCGCTTCAGCTTGAGGTCACGAACAGGATCAGGATGTTTTGGTAGACGGCAGAATTCATGGTTCCATTGATCACAGCAAGTCTTCTGAAGCAGCAAAACATCCCCAGACCGTCACACTACCACCACCATATTTTACTGTTGGTATGATGTTCTTTTTATGAAATGCGGTGTTACACACACACACCTTCCAAAAAGTTCAACTTTTGTGTCATCAGTCCACAGGAGTATTTTCCCCAAAGTCTTGGAGATCATAAAGATGTTTTCTGGCAAAAATGAGACGAGCCTTAATGTTGTTTTTGCTCATCAGTGGTTTTCGTCTTTGAACTCAGACCTTAACTGAGGCAAGTGAGGTCTGCAGATCTTTGGATGATGTTGTGGGTCTTTTGTGATGGAATGAGTCGTCGTCGCGCTCTTAGGGTAGTTTTGGTCGGTCGGCCACTCCTGGGAAGGTTCACCACTGTTCCATGTTTTCGCCATTTGTGGATAATGGCTGTCACGGTCGTTCACAGTAGTCCCAAAGCTGTAGAAATGGCTTTAGAACCTTCTCCAGACTGATAGATCTCATTTATTTTCTTTCTCATTTGTTCCTGAATTTCTTTGGAAGCTCTCCATGATGTCTAGCTTTTGAAGATCTTTTCAACACGAGTGCTGTTTTTGTTCCGAATAGCATGAGTGCAAATGTGTTATTGATTTAAAACAGTTCAATAATTAATAAGTTAATATTGTGTAATATTTTAGACACGATGTTGTCTGTTTTTGCTCAATTTTGCCAATGAAAATACCTATAAAGTCAGAGCAGAACTGTCGAGCATCTCTGAGCAACACAGCGGTGTTTCGTTTCTGAATGAGTTTTTTTTTGAGCAAATCAAATGGGGGAACAAATGACTCAATGGCCCATTCATAACAAGAGCCATTTACTTCATTCCTGATTTAATCAGCCGTCTGAATGACTCAGTGACTTAAAATATCTTTTTCTAATGGTACTTTTTGTAATGTGTATTTGACGCTTTTCTCATTTAACACAATAATGACTTTAAATGATCTTTTGGGGGTCATTTTTTGTGGGGTTATCAGCCAAATTTTATGTGCGATTAATTAGATTCATTAATTAGATTAAGAATTATATATATATATATTTAGAAGAGATATTATAGATGTTTGATATTAATGACCCTACAAGTTCATTTAAACCATCAAAATATGATTAAAATATTTTGTAGTTTAAAATATTTTAAATACGAGGGAAGAACAAAACACTTTACTTGGTTAAATTATTTATCTGACCATTATTTAAAAGGCAAACTACAGCTACAGGTTTTATTTACTGTGCAAACAAATCTGCATAGAAAAAGAAAAGGCTCGCAGGAAAAGCATACATTGACTACAGCATAATCAGCTATTAATATTTCATTGGTTCTCGTTCATAATTTCTTTGTATGACAGCCTGGCCAAAAATTATGTCAGCACAATTTGTCATGTTTCATTGCGTTATTATCACAAAATAACAATTCGGCTCCAGCCACAACTACGCAATATGCTTACAAAATCTTTTTTCATAATATTTGGATGAAGGGTGAAGATGTCAATTTCCCTCGGCTGGACACTTTTGGCCACTACTGTCACATGTTCAGGCAAAATGCATTGACTCTACACCATATGTCAAAATTGTGTTGAAATGAGGGAAATTGGGTCTGTTAGATTATGATCTGTCCTGCGACAGGCAGGTTTGATTCAACTCTTTAGAGATTCAGAGAAAACGGAGTGTGAAAAGTGATGGAAAATCAATCAAAAACCTTTGAAGCTATTTCTCTCAGATACAGGATTGGCATGGTTAACACGTTTACTTTTATAAGTCAGAACGGTTGTGTGCGGAGGTGGACAGTATGACCAAAATCTTTTACTGCATGAGTAATTATAGATTTCAGAACTTATTTTCCAGTAAAAATATCCAGTTACACTTTATTTTAAGGCGTCAGTACTACAGTGTAATTACGCTGAGTAATGACTACATGTACTTACTATAGGGTTAGGTTTAGGATGAGGGTTTGGTTTAGGGTTAATTGCATGTTATTATGCAGAATTTCTAGTTATTACTAAAGTAAACACATGTAACATATGTAACAATGACACTGTAAAGTAAAATGTTACCAAATATCCTTAAAGCAAATTTAGTGTACTTTAGAAGCACATGGAGCATATGATATTAAGTCTTTTTTTCATTGATTCTTGATTATAAGCATATTTGGTCTTGCTGCACTTTATTTTTAACTCATTTATATACTTAAAACAAGGAACAAAATCAGCATTAAGACAGAATATAATTATATTAAAGGCACAATATGTACAATGTACAAAAAACCACGCACAGTGTTATATTTCGTTCAGCTGTGTATTTACATTATCCTAAATGTTTCCAAGAATATGTCAATTCAGAGAAATTCACTATTCTAAATAGTGCTCTCGTCAGTTGTCAATCCCTGCTGTACTGCATAGTAACCGCATAGTAACCATGGCAACAGACGAGGACAGCTGCGTAACGTCTAGCGGCACGCTGTTGTTGTTTCGTTCAAATAAATAGCAAGCAAACTTTGTGTCAAAAGGAGAAATAAATCGAGGATCAATATCGACGTGGCGATTCCGAAATGGCAAGAGATTTTCGACAAACTTTGACTTGACAGAGACGCCGCTCTTGCACGTTATTACACGTGCAATCGCGAATGTAGCCTCCATAAGACTAATCAATGTTATATAGCTCAGCACGATGCGCTGCGTTACCTCACAACTTCAATTCGTCAAATAAACTGACCTGTATGAGTAGTATTTCAGCACTTATGAGTAGTTCGGCCTCGTTTCTTTATATCCCGCAGGACTCGCGTGTGACACTGATATCTGTCTCTCATTATCAATCTCGCCCGCGATTCTCGGCCGCGTCCTGCTTCACCACAGTCATGTTAAAAACACGCATTCACTCATGCATAAACATTATTTCCCCAATAAACATTATTAGATCAATCGGCATGACGACAAGTTCAATGATTCCATATTCGCTGCATCATCGATCTACGCCTTTGTTATAGTTTTGAAGAGTTTAGCGCCCCCTAGCGCTAAAAAAAATACATATTGTGCCTTTAAACAGATTCAAACTATCTTTAAAATCTTATGTTGAAAGGATTTTTAAATATGTAAAATAACTGGAAAAACAGTGTAAAAAAAAGGACAAATGAGATAAAAATTCTAATTTATTGATTTAATTAAACATTTTCCTCATAATAAATGTTGATCCTTACATCAACTTAATATTGTGCAGTTTAAACTCAAACGTCTTTAAAATTAAGTTGCAGTAACTCCATGTCTTGATAACGTTGAAAAAGGGGATTTCTAGTTCCCAGCTTGACTAGATGATGAGTAAATGTCGGAAAGTGTTTTTGTAGGAAGGGAAAAACCTGTTTGTTTGACTTTTAAGCATTATGTTTTATAGTAATTATACATGGCAAGTCGAGCTGTTCTTCCTTCCCTTGACTCGTTTGGGATTAGCACACGCTCTGCTCTGAATTTACGCCCTTCTTTTATCATCGCTTTCACATGAAATAAATTCGTAGAGCAGTCACGTTCACGCAAAACGACATTACTATAAAGGGTACAGCAAAATCTCCAATGCATTTCCACCCAGTGTGTGCCGCCATATCGCCCAGCCATAATTGTGTGTAATGATCGGGCTCCCAGATCAATCCATCTCGCGCTTGTTTATTGCTGGTCTTTGCCACTTCTCAGCACCTCCTGCCCCCCCCCAACCCCCCCCCGCCCTCCATCTGTCACTTCTCTAAATCAGATTTTGTTTACAACGCCGCTCTCTGCTCCGTCCATCCCGCGCTCTCGCGTCGCGTCCGCGTCCGAAGCGTATCGTGGAATCGTTTCCATCTGCCCGTGTTGTTCATCCCTTTCAGTCTCTTTCAGTAACTTTGCACTTTTCCATTTCTTCGCAGACGCTCGAGGGGAGCAGCTGTTGAAATATTTATTGATCTGTGTTTCTTTTCTCTCGCTCTGCTTTATTTATTTTCCTCTGTCTCTTTTGCCCTCCTCCAAAGCAAAGCAACAAGGTTCAGCGCTGCCAGCTGTCAGAAGCAGAGGAGGGACTCAAATCTTCGACAACAATCCCTTATTTAGCGCGTTCGACTCTTTGGTTTCACAGCAGAGGGCGAAATTTGGATGGTGATGCAACGGTACGAGACGCTCTGACAGATGCCTGTCAGTGGACGGCCTTTCACTGCAAAACTTAATCAGCTTTGTTTCTTCAGTGCACATATAAAAATACCCTTAAAACAAGATGCATTTACTTGAGAAACCAAAGTATGCAGGATTTTAAGGCTTAGTTTCAGAGAATATATCTTACTGTAACAAAGCATTTCTAGACTCGTGCTTGAAACAGCTGATATCGAGACACAAATGCTAGATTAAAAGCGATAATTATTAGATGCTTGAATGAAATCACTAGAGATGCACTACATATTGGGATCATTTCTCGGATGCTGGATATCCAATATCGGCCAATACTGCAAAATTAAAAATGCATCAGTTGGATATTCAAGATGCAATTGTGGACAGCAAGCTGTCGTTTGCTGCCTCTGTGACTATTTTAAGGCAAATATTTAACTCTTTAAAGCATTCGTTCAGTTTCAAATGAAAATTTCCCCAAGCTTTACTCGCCCCCAAGCCATCCTAGGTGTGTATGACTATCTGACGAAGACCATCGGAGAATATTAATAAATATCCTGACGCATCCGAGCTCTATAAATGGCAGTAATGCGCTACCAAACGAGTTCGAGCTGAAGAAAGCGTCTCCATCCACATCCATCCATCATAAACAAAGGGTTAATAAAGGCCTTCAGTGCATTTGTGTTAAAAAAAATATCCATATTTAACAAGTTATGAAGTAAAATATCCAGCTTCCGCCAAAGCGTCTTCCGTATTCTTCACAAAGCTGATGCTGTACGTCCAACGTCCCTCTTCTATTACTGAGACTTTTTCATCAGAGATTGAATTATTATCCATACTTCATACTGTACATTTTGATATTGCAATGCCAATATTCAGTTAAGGGTCACTGTATATCTTTGACATTGACCAAAACTACTGATTTGAGGCTTAGTGCGCTTTATGTTTCATTTTAACACAAGACTTAAAGGATTATTTCACTTCTGAATGAAAATTTCCTGATAATTTACTCTCCCCCATGACATCCAAGATTCTTTCTTTCTTCAGTTGAAAAGATATTAATGTTTTTGAGGAAAACGTTCCAGGAATTTTCTCCCTATAGTGGACTTCAATGGGGTTCAACGGGGTCCAAATGTCAGTTTCAAAGACTCTACATGATCCCAGACGAGGAATAAGAGTCTGATCTAGAGAAACAGTCATTTTCTAAAAAAAAAATAATAATAAGATGATATACTTTTTAACCACAAATGCTCGTCTTGCACCGCTCTGAGATGAGCCACGCATTACGTAATCACGTTGGAAAGGTCACGCGGGAAGTATTAGGGTGAAAAACTCATCTAATTTTCTACTCCAACTTCACAATGGACCGACATCATTGTTTTACCTTTTACTTAAGGCCGTTTGACTTAGTCTTTGTACGTTCGCTTTGTAAACACTTGCTCGGTATTTACTCGTGACTGTAACGATCGTCAGCTGAAGTGCCCGCGATCACCACTGGAGGGCACTTCGCCATGGACCATACATCACATACTCACACTCCCACTCATGCTTACAGACTACATTTCCCAGAAGTCCTGCGCCCGGTTACTGATTACCGCACCAGCTGCCGCCTATTACCCAGTCACTGATTACCTCAACCGGCTGCAGTTCATTTTATCTTCTGAATGCCGTGCTATGTCTCGTAAAATCTGTATTGTCTTTCGTTGTACTTGACTCTATTTTGCTGTATGTTGCCCTGTCCACATAATGTTCCTTCCCGTTTGTCTGTCAACAGCTTGTGCGCTACTAGTGTTGTCTCGTCCTTGTTAAATCTACACAGTAAAGCGTCCTTGAGCTCTGGAAAGGCGCTATATAAATAAAACTTATTATTATTATTATTATTATTACAATCTATAAAAGAGACATTCAGCCTCACACTCACTGCTAGGTCTTGATCTTCTTTTCGTTGTCATTTCCAAGCGTTGTCTCCCTGCCGGTTTCACACGTGTTCTGACCATTATCTGCCTGCCCTTGGATTTACTGGACTGTGAACGATACATGCCTGACCTGAACTTATGCCTGCCTATTTACCACGATTCTGCCGTTCCTCTTACATTCCTGTTTGCTGTTGATTTGACCATTGCCTGTTTGAACACGTTGCTCAATAAAGCCTGCATTTGGATCCCATCCTGCTGTCTCCGTCATTACAGTGACCTTTCCAACGTGATTACGTAATAGGTGTCGCATTTGTGGTTAAAAAGTATAATTTTTTTTTTTTTTTAGAAAATGTCCGATGGTTTCTCTAGATCAGACTCTTATTCCTCGTCTGGGATCATGTAGAGTCTTTGAAACTGACATTTGGACCTTCAACCCGTTGAACCCCATTGAAGTCCACTAGATGGAGAAAAATCCTGTAATGCACTGTAATGAATTGCTGTAAAAATTACAGCATTATTTTACAGCCGCTGGCTGTTTTTTAATAATACAGCATATTGCTGAAAACTGCAATGCATTCTGGGGTCACGTGTTGGTTTGACTCAAATTTACAGAATATTGCTGTAAATTGACCCTTCGTAATTTAAAAAAAATACAGTTATATACTGTAATCAGAGAATACAGGGAAATTACAGTAACACTGCTGTAAATTTTACAGTAACTGGCTGGCCAGTATTATACTGTAAAATTTACAGATATTTTTTAACAGTGCGTTTTCCTCAAAAACCTTTATTTCTTTTCAACTGAAGAAAGAACGACATGAACATCTTGGATGACATGGAGGCGAGTAAACGATCAGGACATTTTCATTCTGAAGTGAACGAATCCTTTAAAAGCACTGTCTTTTCAGAAAGGAATCGTTATCCGTATCTCATACAGCAATGCCTAAACTCACAAATCGATTGATTAGAGGCTTAGTATTCTTTATCTTTATAGGGACCATTAATTAGTTGCAATAAATCAAAAGGTAAAAATAATGGCATTTCAAATCGATGCAAAAATCCCAAACCCATCAACACAATAACATTTTAACTAAACAACCTGCAATATACAAGCTCTGGAAAAAATGAAGAGACCACTGCATATTTTTTTTTGTTATTTTGACCAGTTGTTGCATTTGGCAAATAAATGCTCTAAATTACAATATTTTTATTTGGAATTTGGGAAAAATGTCAGTAGTTTATAGAATAAAACAAAACTGTTCATTTTACCCAAACACATCCCTATAAATAGTAAGCCCAGAGAAACTGATCATTTTGCAGTGGTCTCTTCATTTTTTCCAGAGCTGTATGTATATATATATATAAAGACTAGGTTTCAGACAATATATCTTCCAGAGCCCATTAAAAGCATTAATTGGGTTCACTGGCGATATTCGCATCAGATGACATGTGAGAACAGCAGCACAAAACCGCAGAATCAGCCAGAGGAAGTGCGGTTCCGTCTTCAGACCCCGCTGCTCTGAAACCACCATCATTTCACTTTCATTATAGGTCTGCTATGGCGTAATAACTCAACATTAAAAATTACCGCCATTAACTCGGAGTGTATGGTCTGCAAATGTGCAAAAGAGTCTAATGACCGCTTTTCCTTTAGCACAGAACAAACCAACTCAAAGACACACACACATGCACCTATTACGAGACACGGCTGGCATTAGTGTCTAAGCCGTCGCCATTGATTCGCGGCCGAGCACCTTGTCTGCCATAATGAGGACAGGGAGAGTGCAAGGACCCTCCACGTCCCTGAGGACAAAGAGCCCACTCCAATCTGGGCTCCGTCTCCAACGGCGCTCGTGAACAGCTCTCTCGCGCGGCGCCGACTGCATCTCAAGGACCTGACCCTTATTAGATTCCCTCAGCATGCCAATAGCATTCTCTAAAAGATTTATGTTTACAGAGTGGCAGGAATATGCACATATTTTTCTTTATGTTTGGCCAGTTAGCTTTGCTGTGAACACCAGAAACGTGTGAATTCACCTCGCCGGTGGTGCAAACGCGAGCAAAAGAGGTACCTGTGCGCGCACGTGGCACATATTCACGCCACGCATGACCGCGCGTGCGCCTCTCACCCCACTTATTTCTGCCGCTACATCCACTCCGCCGCCACTTGAATGATCCTCTCTTCTGCCGTGTTAAATAAAACATGGGGCTTTTTTCATTATTATTAGAGTGAGGCCATTTCTTCTTGGACATATTCATGCACGGGTTGAGCCGGGGATTGGAGGAGGGCAGGGGAGAAACGGGAGATGATAATTAAACATGCACGCCGCCGCCGACCCGTTTCATTTACATGTCTCTTAGGTTCACTTTAGGCAATCATCATTATTTACCGCAGTTCATCTGAGTGCCTGCAAAGGACGATATTCGTGACATACACGGTGACTTAACCCTTTATCCTCACCTCGAGCTCTGAGTCAGTGTGTGCGGTCACAGATCTGTCATA
>CM074300.1:2473357-2558357 GCA_037194245.1 Opsariichthys bidens | reverse complement strand
CAGCAGCTGTTTATCACAAGAGCTGCACGATTAATTGTGATCGCAATCTGCGCTTATTTCAATTTTTGAAGTGTTTCGTCTACAATATTTGCAAAATTTGCAAGCATGCATGAATCTTGACTCTGCTGTTTGCAATTGTATTGTAGCACAGACGTTGCATTTCTTCATTTGCATTGACATTTCATTTAGCAGACGCTTTTATCCAAAGCGACTTACAAGGGGAGCAATTAGGGGTCAGGTGTCTTGCTCAAGGGCACTTTAGTCATGGTATCAAAGGTGGAGAGAGTGCTGTTCATTCACAATCCCCACTTTCAATTCCTGCCGGCGTGGGAATCGAACCGGCAACCTTCAGGTTAAAAGCCCGACTCCCTCACTACTAGGCCACGACTACCATACAGTGTTTTTTTAGTGAATTTAATCCATTTATATAATTTGGAATGATTGTAATTAATATGAGAGAAGCTTCTTAAGGCTTCACCAGTTATCATAATGCAGAATCCCACGTGATCTCATTCCCAAATGACAACGATTAAACCTTTGAGAAGTACGAACACAGCGAACATTCGGATCATTCAGAGAGAGCCGTTGTCATGAAACAGCTTCACACACACTTTTAAACCACACAGGATCCTTATTTGTGTCTTACAATAATTCAAATGATCACAGAAGTACTGGGATAAAAGTGTACAATGCGGATATAAACCACTAAATCACCTTTTGAAAGTAACTTGGCATCGTTACACGAGTGACAAGTGACTGTTAAAAATACGTATTTGTTATTGAACGATTCATTCAAGAGGTTCGTTCAAAAATGCCGATTCATCCAGCAATGAAACGAGTGAGTCATTGAATCGTTCACTCATTCCAATTTTAAAAAAGCATTCAAATTAATCAAATATTTGTAAATAAACTGCATTAATCAACATCTTATCAGATCTTCTAGCAAATGTTATTCGTTTCGTTATCAATTCAGAATCGTGATCTGTATTTTAAACAAAAAAATTGTGATTCTCAATTCACGAATCAAGTACGAGTTGATGTTTTCTTTTTTCTGCGCAAAATAATCATTAGCCGTAGCGACAAGTGACTGTTAAAAATATGTATTTGTTATTGAACGATTCATTCAAGAGGTTCGTTCAAAAATGCTGATTCATCCAGCAATGAAACGAGTGAGTCATTGAATCGTTCACTCATTCCAATCTTAAAAAAGCATTCAAATTAATTAAATATTTGTAAATAAACTGCATTAATCAACATCTTATCAGATCTTCTAGCAAATGTTATTCGTTTCGTTATCAATTCAGAATCGTGATCTGTATTTTAAACAAAAAAATTGTGATTCTCAATTCACGAATCAAGTACGAGTTGATGTTTTCTTTTTTCTGCGCAAAATAATCATTAGCCGTAGCGACAAGTGACTGTTAAAAATATGTATTTGTTATTGAACGATTCATTCAAGAGGTTCGTTCAAAAATGCTGATTCATCCAGTAATGAAACGAGTGAGTCATTGAATCGTTCACTCATTCCAATCTTAAAAAAGCATTCAAATTAATTAAATATTTGTAAATAAACTGCATTAATCAACATCTTATCAGATCTTCTAGCAAATGTTATTCGTTTCGTTATCAATTCAGAATCGTGATCTGTATTTTAAACAAAAAAATTGTGATTCTCAATTCACGAATCAAGTACGAGTTGATGTTTTCTTTTTTCTGCGCAAAATAATCATTAGCCGTAGTGACAAGTGACTGTTAAAAATATGTATTTGTTATTGAACGATTCATTCAAGAGGTTCGTTCAAAAATGCTGATTCATCCAGCAATGAAACGAGTGAGTCATTGAATCGTTCACTCATTCCAATCTTAAAAAAGCATTCAAATTAATTAAATATTTGTAAATAAACTGCATTAATCAACATCTTATCAGACCTTCTAGCAAATGTTATTCGTTTTGTTATCAATTCAGAATCGTGATCTGTATTTTAAACAAAAAAAAATTGTGATTCTCAATTCACGAATCAACTACGAGGTGATGTTTTCTTTTTTCTGTGCAAAATAATCATTAGCCGTAGCGACAAGTGACTGTTAAAAATATGTATTTGTTATTGAACGATTCATTCAAGAGGTTCGTTCAAAAATGCTGATTCATCCAGCAATGAAACGAGTGAGTCATTGAATCGTTCACTCATTCCAATCTTAAAAAAGCATTCAAATTAATTAAATATTTGTAAATAAACTGCATTAATCAACATCTTATCAGACCTTCTAGCAAATGTTATTCGTTTTGTTATCAATTCAGAATCGTGATCTGTATTTTAAACAAAAAAATTGTGATTCTCAATTCACGAATCAAGTACGAGTTGATGTTTTCTTTTTTCTGCGCAAAATAATCATTAGCCGTAGCGACAAGTGACTGTTAAAAATATGTATTTGTTATTGAACGATTCATTCAAGAGGTTCGTTCAAAAATGCTGATTCATCCAGCAATGAAACGAGTGAGTCATTGAATCGTTCACTCATTCCAATCTTAAAAAAGCATTCAAATTAATTAAATATTTGTAAATAAACTGCATTAATCAACATCTTATCAGATCTTCTAGCAAATGTTATTCGTTTCGTTATCAATTCAGAATCGCGATCTGTATTTTAAACAAAAAAAAATTGTGATTCTCAATTCACGAATCAAGTACGAGTTGATGTTTTCTTTTCCTGCGCAAAATAATCATTAGCCGTAGCGACAAGTGACTGTTAAAAATATGTATTTGTTATTGAACGATTCATTCAAGAGGTTCGTTAAAAAATGCTGATTCATCCAGCAATGAAACGAGTGAGTCATTGAATCGTTCACTCATTCCAATCTTAAAAAAGCATTCAAATTAATTAAATATTTGTAAATAAACTGCATTAATCAACATCTTATCAGATCTTCTAGCAAATGTTATTCGTTTCGTTATCAATTCAGAATCGCGATCTGTATTTTAAACAAAAAAAAATTGTGATTCTCAATTCACGAATCAAGTACGAGGTGATGTTTTCTTTTCCTGCGCAAAATAATCATTAGCCGTAGTTATTGCATCCCTGGTTTTGCTTCCTAAACTTAAGGATTGCTGCAGATGTATTGTAAGAAACGCAAAGACAGTGAGAAATGCTTCATACTCCAATAGGCACATTATACGTCGTAAACACCAAACCAACAAAGCAAACCCGAGCTTTGACGTCAAACGGACTCGAGTCTGCACCAAAAGTTCTCTTGTGAAAGCGCCCTTAGATAGCCTGCAGGGACTTATTGTGTTGCAGTGTGATTAGTATTCACTGTGAAAGCAAAATGTCGAAGCAAAATATGCCCTGCAAGACAAACAGAACAAATGCAAGCTCTCTGCCTCCCCATTAAAAGCAATTAGTCTTAAAAAGACAATTAAGAAGATACCGATTCATGTCTCATTTTACAATAATAACAGATCAGGAAGAACGCTCATCTTTGATATTTTGTCAGCTTTCTGTCTGGTCTAGGTCAGTCAAGGCATAATTTTAATTCGATTGCATAAAGGCCGTGAAGTAGCAGCCTCGGTCGTTTTAAGGCATCTGTGTTGGGTCAAGGGGAAGCGCCGATGCATGTTGCACTAAAGTCTAGGTCACGTGACCTGCTCAAGGGTACAAAACCAGGGCGGAGAAGCAGAAATCTTCCAGCGACTGATGCGCTGCCCACAATCCCATTGCCCCATTGTTGAATAAGTCCTGGTAATGTTGAGAAAAGAATGAGCTAATGGAACTAAACACATTTTGAGAACAGGAACCACTCTGCCTTTGATGTAGAGACTAATGAGTCTTTTGCATTCTTGATTCATTTGCATAAAAGCACTGTGGCGGCACCAAGGTACAGTGAGAGTATATGAATGTGGTACTTTTTCAAACTGCGATACCAGAGTATTTACTCCAAAAAATAACCAAAAACAAACTTTTGTAGTCTGTTTTACAAGGAACTATGAGGCCAGCTTCAATTCAATTTCACTTTTAATTGCAATTTGCTACTTGCCATGGCTTTGTAATTAATTGTAGCAATTGCTACACTATTTTTTTTTCAGCGCGCGGTACTTTTTTTAAGTTTTAGACTTTCAGTCGTTTTGCTTTACATAAAACCCCCAAACAAAACGAAAGCTTAGGTTGATTAAAAAAATAAAATTACTTTGAAACATTTTCACTCAGATTTTGCTAGTAAATTTTACAAATATGGCATTTAATTAAACATGAAATTTTTAATTAAAGACTGAAGTGTTTTCTTGTTAAAACATCCCTTACAAAAAAGAACTGCAGTATATTGAAGTAGAACTGCAGTACCAAGTAGTTTAACTGCAGTTTAATGAAGCACAACCATAGATTTGCTGTATAATGAAGTATAGTCACAGTAAAACTGTAGTATAAGTCCAGCTGCAGTAAAATGAAGTACAACTGAAAGTTGCATGAAGTATAAAAACAGTAGAACTGCAGTTTTATTTTACTAGTACTTTTGATGTATTGCAGTATAGTTGTACTCCAGTAAAACTACACACATTTTAGGTTATACTGCAGTTTTTTCGTGTCCAAAAAACTGCATTTTTCTATATGTAACAAAAACTGTAGTATTTCTTCTAAAAAAACTGCAGTAATCTTCTGTAAAACATGCTCCAACTATAGTAAAGTGCGATGACAAACTTTGATGTTAGCTTGACGAAGCCTTATCTGAAAGTTTGAAATTACTATGAAAAGCTTCAAGTTTGAAGATTTTACTCAAACAAGTCAATAAAATACAATTAGCATCTTCCAACACGTTGCTAACATGTTCTAGCAAGTTGCTAGCATATTTTAACACATTGTCAACATGTTTTAGCAAGTTGCTAACATGTTTTAGCATGATTCAACACTTTGAAGGCATGTTTCTACCATGAATTAGCACATTGCTAGCATAATTTAACATGTTCCTAACATGATTATCATATATATTGTGTATATATGAGCAACGTGCTAAATCATTCCAGCAACATGTTAAAACATGCTAGCAATGTGCTAAATCATGCTAGAAGCATGTTAAATCATGCTAACAACATACTAAAACATATATATATATATATATATATATATATATATATATATATATATATAAATAATGTTAGGAACATGTTAGCAATGTGGCTAGCAATGTGCTAATTCATGATAAAAATATGCTTTCAATGTGTAAAACCATGTGATCAAATATGCTAACAATGCGTCGACAGACATATGAAACCGTTTCATATATAAAATATTGTAATGTTTTAAAGAAGTTTAATGAATAAATAGCGTCTAGTGTGTGTTTAATGTGTCGCTGCAGCTCCTCGATCATCTCTTCATACTAGTTCATTTATAGCATCAAATAAACATGAATGAACATCAGAAGGAATGTTGTTTCAACCAACGTTCATCTACTAACTCCCCTGACCGCTTTGACCGACAAAATGGCGAATTCTGGGTTATGATTGGTCGGATCGCCTGGCAATCAAACTGTTTGCGAAGGTTCAATTGTATAAAAAGATCTTCTAATTCTGTCACAGATTTCTCAGGACAGATATTTCAGGTAGTAGGGAGATTTGATGTGTGATGTTCAAAAAAAAGTGCTTCAGGATATTTTTTTTAAGTGAAACTATTTCATTTTTGGGTGATCTATAAATATTTGTTTGTTTGAAGGTTAAAAAAAATTAATTTATGCATTTGGCAGGCACTTTTTTCCAAACTAATTTAGAGTTTATTCAAGGACAAGCACACTTTTTTCACATACCAGCTGACAAAATCATGCAAGAATTTTTTTTTAAATTATTATTATTTAGGATCATTTGGTTAATCAAATTCGCCACTTCAAACATGAATGATGGAAAAAGACAAATATATATATATATATATATATATATATATATATATATATATATATAAAATCAATGTTAGAAAGGCCAGCAACTGTGAGAGAGTGTAAATTATGTGGTCAGTACATATCAAATTATCAGATGCCTGAAATCAATTTCCCTTGTGCAGAACTGCTGAATTGTGAGAAAAAAGCATAATGAGTTTCAGACAGATTTTCCCCTGAGCAAACATCATCAGCACTGTTGAGTCTGAGGGAGAACAAACTCTCAGGGTGTCAAGTTTACCATCCTCCCACCATCCAAAACACACGCTGACATGAAAATTAAAACACTCTCTTCTCTCACAGTGTCGCACGTCCTTCAACAAGTCCATCTTTTGTGATGTGCGATGTAAAAAGAAGAGCGGTATTAAGACTCTTCAGCGGATTTCGTGTTTGCGTGGACTATTCCTTCAACCTTACATCGATCTGTGAATCAGCAGCACTGTCCTCGTGGAATGAAAATTGATTCACACGATTTTTGCGAACTTTAATAGACGGCGTGCATTCGTTGAGAGACACTTTGCGTGTGCCTGCATGGAAAAAAAAAAACTCCTCCCACAGGGCAAGAATGATTAAATCTGTGTTCATCATGGTAAAGGGCTCAAAAAGTGGAATCAAACATCATTTCAAAGCAAGTACTCATCCATTCACAGCACACCAAAAGCTATTATTCCATCCCTGATGCCCCATGCGTTCCCTGACAGATCAATAATACAACAATAGTACTCCAAATCCATACGAATCACCCAGCTGTGGTCTGGTTTTCTTCATCTTTCTGATATTAACCATTTCACCAAGTGCAACTGTCCCAGAACAATCTCTCAGAGACGACGGGAGTAGATCGTAACGCAGATCACATACTCCTTTGTCAACAGTTAGTGTCAAAACTGCAGCAACACAACATTGCGGGATGTTTACTGAAAATATATCGAAGCTATTTGCATCAGCCATTTCACAGAGAATATCAAATTCAATAAGCAATCGCATGTAGATAATTAGCGAGACCGATAATCAGTGAATATCGGTTTGACCGATAAATGCCAACAACACCAGAGCACCACTGTCTGCTCAATCATGAGATTATAAGAGATTATCACCAATTAATATTTACTTTCTATAATCATCCATCAGGCACTTAAAAGTAAAAAATAACTATTATTATCGGTTTATGAATATCGGCTCTACCGATAAATGCCAACAACACTATAGCACCACTGTCTGCTCAATCATGAGATTATAAGAGATTATCACCAATTGATATTTACTTATTATAATCATCCATCAGGCACTTAAAAGTAAAAAAACAACTATTATTATCGGTTTATGAATATCGGTTTGACCGATAAATGCCAACAACACTATAGCACCACTGTCTGCTCAATCATGAGATTATAAGAGATTATCACCAATTGATATTTACTTACTATAATCATCCATCAGGCACTTAAAAGTAAAAAAACAACTATTATTATCGGTTTATGAACATCGGTTCGACCGATAAATGCCAACAACACTATAGCACCACTGTCTGCTCAATCATGAGATTATAAGAGATTATCACCAATTGATATTTACTTATTATAATTTACATATCAGGCACTTAAAAGTAAAAAAACAACTATTATTATCGGTTTATGAATATCGGTTCTACCGATAAATGCCAACAACACTATAGCACCACTGTCTGCTCAATCATGAGATTATAAGAGATTATCACCAATTGATATTTACTTATTATAATTTACATATCAGGCACTTAAAAGTAAAAAAACAACTATTATTATCGGTTTATGAATATCGGTTCTACCGATAAATGCCAACAACACTATAGCACCACTGTCTGCTCAATCATGAGATTATAAGAGATTATCACCAATTGATATTTACTTATTATAATTTACATATCAGGCACTTAAAAGTAAAAAAACAACTATTATTATCGGTTTATGAACATCGGTTCGACCGATAAATGCCAACAACACTATAGCACCACTGTCTCCTCAATCATGAGATTATAAGAGATTATCACCAATTGATATTTACTTATTATAATTTACATATCAGGCACTTAAAAGTAAAAAAACAACTATTATTATCGGTTTATGAACATCGGTTCGACCGATAAATGCCAACAACACTATAGCACCACTGTCTGCTCAATCATGAGATTATAAGAGATTATCACCAATTGATATTTACTTATTATAATTTACATATCAGGCACTTAAAAGTAAAAAAACAACTATTATTATCGGTTTATGAATATCGGTTTGACCGATAAATGCCAACAACACTATAGCACCACTGTCTGCTCAATCATGAGATTATAAGAGATTATCACCAATTGATATTTACTTATTATAATTTACATATCAGGCACTTAAAAGTAAAAAAACAACTATTATTATCGGTTTATGAATATCGGTTCTACCGATAAATGCCAACAACACTATAGCACCACTGTCTGCTCAATCATGAGATTATAAGAGATTATCACCAATTGATATTTACTTATTATAATTTACATATCAGGCACTTAAAAGTAAAAAAACAACTATTATTATCGGTTTATGAATATCGGTTCTACCGATAAATGCCAACAACACTATAGCACCACTGTCTGCTCAATCATGAGATTATAAGAGATTATCACCAATTGATATTTACTTATTATAATTTACATATCAGGCACTTAAAAGTAAAAAAACAACTATTATTATCGGTTTATGAACATCGGTTCGACCGATAAATGCCAACAACACTATAGCACCACTGTCTCCTCAATCATGAGATTATAAGAGATTATCACCAATTGATATTTACTTATTATAATTTACATATCAGGCACTTAAAAGTAAAAAAACAACTATTATTATCGGTTTATGAACATCGGTTCGACCGATAAATGCCAACAACACTATAGCACCACTGTCTGCTCAATCATGAGATTATAAGAGATTATCACCAATTGATATTTACTTATTATAATTTACATATCAGGCACTTAAAAGTAAAAAAAACAACTATTATTATCGGTTTATGAACATCGGTTCGACCGATAAATGCCAACAACACTATAGCACCACTGTCTGCTCAATCATGAGATTATAAGAGATTATCACCAATTGATATTTACTTATTATAATTTACATATCAGGCACTTAAAAGTAAAAAAAACAACTATTATTATCGGTTTATGAACATCGGTTCGACCGATAAATGCCAACAACACTATAGCACCACTGTCTGCTCAATCATGAGATTATAAGAGATTATCACCAATTGATATTTACTTATTATAATTTACATATCAGGCACTTAAAAGTAAAAAAAACAACTATTATTATCGGTTTATGAACATCGGTTCGACCGATAAATGCCAACAACACTATTGCACCACTGTCTGCTCAATCATGAGATTATAAGAGATTATCACCAATTGATATTTACTTATTATAATTTACATATCAGGCACTTAAAAGTAAAAAAATAACTATTATTATCGGTTTATGAATATCGGCTCTACCGATAAATGCCAACTGCTGGATCTCTAAACAGCCACAAACTGTTCAACACTGAATTATAAATCTATAAACATAGGCTACAATTAAAAAAATCATATTATTCAGCAGAAATCAAAACAGCAATAATAAAATATTCATATTTAGCTTTTATTATTTGCATATGAGACTATTATTGGTTTATGAATATCGGTTCTACCGATAAATGCCACCTGCTGGATCTCTAAAGAACAGCCACAAACAACACCATTACATCACTGTCTATTTAACATTAAAATTATAAAACCATAAATATAGGTTACAACTAAAAATTCGTATTAATATAATATATGCTAAGATAATAATGATTATATTATTATATAAGTATCAACATCAGCAGAAATCACAAATTCATGCAGAGTCACAAATTAATATTTATTTATTATTATTTACATATCAGACACTTAAAAGTAATTATAACTATTATCAGTTTATGAATATCGGTACTAACCGATAAATGCCACCTGCTGGATCTCTAAAGAACAACCGCAAACAACACTACTCTCAACATTAAAATGATAAAACTATAATAAATATACAATTAAAATAGCATACAATATATGCTAATATAATGACAATTAAAATGGCATTTTTAATATAACAACAACAGCAAGCACCACAACAGCAATAATAAAATATTCATGATGAGTCACAAATTAATATTTACTTATAATTATTTACATATCAGATACTTAAAAGTAAATATAACTATTATCGGTTTCATTTCTACCGATAAATGCCACCAGATGGATCTCTAAAGAACGCCATTACATCACTGTCCTTTTAAGATTAAAAATATAAAACCATAAATATAGGCTACAACTAAAAATTCACATTATATTAGCATATATTATATTAATAACAATGAATATGTTGATATTATTATATACCTATCAATATCAACAGAAATCACAACAGTAGTAATAAAACAGAGTCACAAATTAATATTTACTTATTACTATTTACATATCAGACACTTAAAAGAAAAAAAAAATAACTATTATCGGTTTATGATTATCGGGTCTACCGATAAATGCCACCTCAACACCAAAATTAAAAAACTATAAGAAATATGCAATAAAAATGACATTTAATATATGCCAAAATAATGACAATTAAAATGGCAATTTTAATAAAACAACAACAGCAATAATAAAATATTCATTATGAGTCACTAATCTAATCATTATTTATTATTATTATTATTATTATTATTATATGCATACTGGATATCATTCACTTAAAAAAAATAACCATTATCGGTTTCTGAAAATTGATTAACGCCACCTGCTGGATCTCTGAAGTATAGCATCCAACAAAAACAACTGTGCCATATAATATTCTAATTAAATAAATATATGAATATGATAAAGATCTAAGCAAATTTGCATTAATGCAATATTAAAAATTAAATATGCACATATAACGATTGATTCATACGATACTACACAATAAATAATTGTGTTAAACTGCATGCTGGTTATTATTGGATACTTACAAAAAAAAAACGATATTGCTCATAAAAAAAAAAAAAAAAAAAAACACATAACAAAATAGGTGTCAATATCTGGAAGGGCATCCACTGACTTGATGAAACGAGGGAGGCATGTTTTCTCCCCAAAAGTGTTAATATGCAGAACTCGTGTGTTGTGGAGCGCACTTGACTCTATGATTTGATCACACACACACACACACACACACACACACACACACACACACACACACACACACATGATTCATTGGCAGGTAGACCCCCGGAGCCGCATTAGTATTCCACTCCAGGTCCCAGCAAAGAATGGAGCAAGGAACGAGTGAGGAACATTTTCTCTAGAAGAATGCATGAAGAATTGCAACTTACCTTTCCACAGCAACGCCAAGAGCAAAGCGAGCGCGTGTCGCAACATTGCGCAGCTCATGTTTTGAGTTGATTGTTTGTTATTTCTCAGCGTCAGTTCTTGCAGCAACAGTCCGTTTCTATCATAAACCGCAGTTGTCCTATTTCACGAAACGTCCGCAGTCCACAAATCTTCCAAGTGTGTCAGGAGTGCCACAAGACGAGATTCTCCCAAGTGACCCTTTAGCAAGGAGACCAAACACAATCTGTTGGAGTGCCAGAGGATATACAAATAAATCCTTGCGCAGAAAAAAAAAAAAATTGTATAATGTATAAAACCTCCTCGGATTTTTATAGTCAAAGCAAGAGCATCCACGGGAAAAGAGGACAGTTGAGCGGGTTTAGTGGAATGTTGCGCGCTCCAACCATCAGTTCAGTGAATCAGAATCGCTGTGCATCGCATCGGAGCGGAGCACGAAAGAAGCGTCTGATTGACAGCTCAAGGAGAATCTCCTCCACCAATCAGCGAGCGTCAAGGAAAGGGGGCCGGGCATCGGGGAGGAGATTCGGCCAATCCAGAGCACGGAGGGGCGGAGACTACTAGAGCGCTATGATAATATAAGGTGATTTATAGCACGCTCAGTGCACTGCAGTGCTGGAGGAGAGGTGTTTGCGTGGACCCGCACATTAGTGCTTTATGTTCTCTGCTGGGAGAGGTGATTTGCGTGGGGAAACTTAGAAGAGAATTGTTTACAAATAACGCACGTGATTTATTGGGTCACTCCTGATGTGCAGTGAATTTGTGTGCCTCCATCCTAATAAATAAAACATTGCACTCACACTTTTGATGCAAACCATGTTACATTATATACATGTTATATACATGCAACTATTTCTCAAATATATACATGCATGTGTGTATCTAAATATACATAATTATACACTGTACACATTTATATTATGTATACTCATATACACATACACATTTATACATGTGTGTGTGAGAGTATATATAATATATATGTGTACTGTGTATAATTATGTATATTTATATACATATACATGCGTATATAAACGTGTATATATATATATATATATATATACACACACGTATATATGTATAATATATATATATATATATATATATACATACATATATATATAAATTTGTATATCTATATGTATACAAAATATTTATATTTATGCATAATATAAATTATATATATATGCAAATATTTCTTAAATTTTTAAGTGTGTGTGTATTTATTTAAATATACATAATAATTATACACAGTACACTCAAACCTTTATTTTGGATCATTTTAATTCATTAAATGTGATTAATCGTTTGGCAGCAGTAATATACGCATATTTTCTTTTAGAAATATTGTCTTGCAGTTTCTTCGTATTTCTTTGAAAAAGCAATTAATGAGTTTAGGCCCGTGTAATCGACATCACTCTCCGTCCTGTTGGTCTTTTGCAAATCCTCTTCAACTAACAAAAACAAAAGCCAGCTCCTTCATGACATCATCCTCCAGGAAGTGACATCATTTTTGATGCCAACCGCCGTAAAAATCAAGTGACATCATTTTGGAGGGAATTCACCGGCGCAACATTAGAAAGTGGATTTGAAGAATTCTGCGCCGTTTTTGGCTTGTTTGACTGTATGCATATTCATATCTAGGCAAAGAACATCACAATATTGACCCACCTGATTGCAGGTGCTGCTGAACTGTTATGCTCTATAATTTTAGCCGGACATGATGAGGACTTCAGCTGTGGTTCTGACAGAGCCTCGCGCCGGCGATGGTAATTTGGCGGGAATATTCACACGTTCGCTCACAAGGTCAATGACTCTGGAGGATTGCGCTCTAACAGGGTGTTGACTGTCATCTGGAGATTGATGGCTGCCCCGACTGAAGTGAAGGGACGTCGCAACAGCATTTGAATATCAATATTGTGAACTCTGTATGATACTGAGCTGGAATCGCGCCTTTAAAGGGACAGTTCGCTCAAAAATGAAAAATGTCATTGTTTGCTCACCTTTTATTTATTTTGATTTTTAAGCATGACGATCGGCCTCAAATTTGAGTATTGCGGGGGAAACGGTCCTGCTTATACAAGTATACTCAACTCTTTTCAAGAGATATGTTTGTGTGGGCCTTTTGATCACATGCTTTGATAATTCAATTTGACCTCTTGTAAAGTGCTTTGAGCTTCACTATGCGTGAAAAATGTCCTGCCAGTAAACGCTCATTTGGCATCTGTCAGTGAAATCAATTGTGAAACGGTGCAGAGTTCTTATGAATCTTGCCACGGCTTTGCATAATTTCGGTCCTGATATGTTGCATTTATCACACATTAATGGTTCGCAGTTGCATTTAATATGCATGCTAGTGTTAAACGACAGCGTTTCATCGTTCGCATTCATTTCTAGTGATTACCATTGATTAGGATCTTCTGTTTTGTTTGTGTTTGTTTTTGATGGTCAGAGAGAGGAAGATTTCACCAGAGCAGATGCGGTATAATTTCCAGTGCCAGATTGCTATCTGAACCCCAGTGTCCCTCATCCATTCAAAGTTCTTTGTGACAGCCCGAGACCTTTTCAAATGCAATCACGTTTTTCGATAAGTCTCAAGATTTTTTTTTCGGTGGCCCTACTTTGAAAGTCTCCGCGACCTGCTTTGGTTTATCATTGTCATTTTTCTGCTCAAATTCGCTCACGTCCCCACACAACCCCTCCATCACCACAGTGCGGCACACGTGTGATATTGCTCCGGCTCGGACTTCTAACGTATCCGGAGAAATCCGAAGCATTCATTTCCGATTTAGATGCAGGAAAATAGTCATGGTAACATAGTCAACCTACCAAAGTAAGTTTCCAATCCTTTTCAAACACAATAACTGCATCCGTAAACAGTGTAATTGACTTGTAGAGTTAAAATAGGAACCAAAAACAGAATTTAAGCATGTAAGATTTTTGGTGGTAAAATATCTAAAAACCACTTGGCCAGTGTTATATATTTTGTTCAGTTGAGTACTTACAATATCCCAAATGGATGGAAGCCCATTCCCGCCACTGTTGAGAAAAAAAAAATTCTGTGAGTCATAATAATGAGAAACTTTCTCATAATAATGACTTAGTATTTCATAATAATGACTTAGTATCTCATAATAATGACTTAACATCTCATAATAATGACTTAACATCTCATAATAATGACTTAACATCTCATAATAATGACTTAGTATTTCATAATAATGACTTAGTATTTCATAATAATGACTTAGTATCTCATAATAATGACTTAGTATCTCATAATAATGACTTAGTAGCTCATAATAATGACTTAATATCTCATAATAATGACTTAGAATCTCATAATAATGACTTAACATCTCATAATAATGACTTTGTATCTCATAATAATGACTTAACATCTCATAATAATGACTTAATATCTCATAATAATGACTTAACATCTCATAATAATGACTTAACATCTCATAATAATGACTTAGTATCTCATAATAATGACTTAGTATCTCATAATAATGACTTAATATCTCATAATAATGACTTAACATCTCATAATAATGACTTAACATCTCACAATAATGACTTAGTATCTCATAATAATGACTTAACATCTCATAATAATGACTTAATATCTCATAATAATGACTTAACATCTCATAATAATGACTTAGTATCTCATAATGACTTTAAATCTCATAATAATGACTTAACATCTCATAATAATGACTTAGTATCTCATAATAATGACTTAGTATCTCACAATAATGACTTAGTATCTCATAATAATGACTTAACATCTCATAATAATGACTTAACATCTCATAATAATGACTTAACACCTCATAATAATGACTTAACATCTCATAATAATGACTTAGTATCTCATAATAATGACTTAGTATCTCACAATAATGACTTAGTATCTCATAATAATGACTTAACATCTCATAATAATGACTTAACATCTCATAATAATGACTTAACACCTCATAATAATGACTTAACATCTCATAATAATGACTTAACATCTCATAATAATGACTTAGTGTCTCATAATAATGACTTAGTAGCTCATAATAATGACTTAATATCTCATAATAATGACTTAGTAGCTCATAATAATGACTTAGTAGCTCATAATAATGACTTAACATCTCATAATAATGACTTAGTATCTCATAATAATGACTTAACATCTCATAATAATGACTTAGTAGCTCATAATAATGACTTAGTATCTCATAATAATGACTTAGTAGCTCATAATAATGACTTAGTATCTCATAATAATGACTTAGTAGCTCATAATAATGACTTAGTAGCTCATAATAATGACTTAACATCTCATAATAATGACTTAACATCTCATAATAATGACTTAACATCTCATAATAATGACTTAACATCTCATAATAATGACTTAACATCTCATAATAATGACTTAGTAGCTCATAATAATGACTTAACATCTCATAATAATGACTTAGTATCTCATAATAATGACTTAACATCTCATAATAATGACTTAGTATCTCATAATAATGACTTAGTAGCTCATAATAATGACTTAGTATCTCATAATAATGACTTAGTAGCTCATAATAATGACTTAGTAGCTCATAATAATGACTTAACATCTCATAATAATGACTTAGTATCTCATAATAATGACTTAACATCTCATAATAATGACTTAATATCTCATAATAATGACTTAGTAGCTCATAATAATGACTTAGTATCTCATAATAATGACTTAGTAGCTCATAATAATGACTTTGTATCTCACAATAATGACTTAGTATCTCATAATAATGACTTAATATCTCATAATAATGACTTAGTATCTCATAATAATGAATTAGTATCTCATAATAATGACTTAGTATCTCATAATAATGACTTAGTATCTCATAATGACTTAATATCTCATAATAATGACTTAGTATCTCATAATAATGACTTAGTATCTCATAATAATGACTTAGTGTCTCATTATAATGACTTAGTATCTCATAATAATGACTTAACATCTCATAATAATGACTTAGTATCTCATAATAATGACTTAGTAGCTCATAATAATGACTTAGTAGCTCATAATAATGACTTAGTAGCTCATAATAATGACTTTGTATCTCATAATAATGACTTAGTATCTCATAATAATGACTTAGTATCTTTAACTTACTAAAAAAAATAAAGGTTGTTTTTTGAGTTAAAGATAACTTAATCAAAAAAACGTTTTTTTAGTAAATTTTTTTAGTAACTTTCTCATAATAATGACTTCGTATCTTTAACTTAATAAAAAAAACTTTTTTTAAGTTAAAGATACTAAGTCATTGTTATGAGAAAGTTTCTCATTATTATGACTTACGGAATTTTTTTTTTTCTCAACAGTGGCAGAAACCGGCTTCCATACAAATGTTTCCGACTATTTGAATATTGCGATTTTAACCAAGGATATCCGGGACGTGCGAGGGAGTCGCCTGTAGATGGCGTCATATCCGCGTGACCCTCAGTTTCCGGTTTTATTTTATAGAAACCATGGAAACACCAAAGATGCTTATATATTACATGTTTTATTAGACAAGGGAAAACCTGTTCGGTCACATTTATAGACAGAAAACTAATCATTGTTAAATAGCTAGCTCAATGCGTTTAGTCTATTTGTTTAAATATAGTGTTTTCTCAGAGAAAAACACTTTTGTCAAGTAGCTAACATAGCATAATCAGATGCACTGACTGGGACTCATCGTCCTCATGACCGGGGAAAGCGGAAGCGGCGACTGCGTCATAATAAAAGTCCCACCAGCTGTGAAGTGAAGACTGCATGTCCCAAGATTCTTCGCTCAAACTCGCCAAACAAGCTACGCCTTTTCAAATAGGCGACCTCTAGCGGACGAAAAACTACAAAATAAAAGTTTCATGTGTTATTGTGGTTCTGTCTTGTTTTCTTATTTAACTTATTTAACATAACCCAACAAAACAATCTTGAGGTTTATCTCGAGTTATCTTGAGAAAGAAAGACAAAAACAAGACTATAGATCATCACACAGTTTTCCTACATATTTTTTTGGGGGGGATGAAGGATTTACTTTAATAATCTTTACTCTGATAATCTTTGTTCTATTTACAACTTATGTGAAACTAAAACTAAAACCATAAAAAAGCATTTTTGTATCTTTCAAAAAAAAAAAAACTAAAATAAATTAAGAATATTAAGAAACTTTGTTTCATTTCAGCTACGTGCCCAGGCAGCATTTCTTCTTTTCATTTAGTTTAACTTGATGCACGAAAATAACTAGAAATAAAAACTATATTTAAAAAAACGAAAACTTATAAAAATGACCAAAAACCAACAAAGTGACTTTAAATTTAAAACGGTGATTTTCTGTGTAGCTGTTCTAGTATTCTTCTAACATAATGAAATAATTTAGACTTTTTCATGTCCATATATCTATGTATATAAGCAACCAGGTAATGAATCATTTACAGGCAGCCAGTCATTATCATAAAATAAACCTGACAAAGTTGTCAGACTTTATTTTTCTGTTTTTAGTTACTGTATAAGATGAAGGATCCTCCTAAACATGATTAATAGCTTAGTAAATAGAGGAACTGTCCTGTATTGGATTGTCTTTGTAAAGAATGGTGCCGTTAACACGTGTTCGAACATTGACGTTTGTGCTCAGGTGGTTTAAAGGTCTGACCAATAGTAATAGGTTTTGCTCCGCGAGAACAGGAATCAGAGGGACATTGTTCATTGTGTCTGGAGAGATGCATAGCTGTAGTGCTCATAGAGTTGCCAGGAGAGACCTCATGCTTGAGCGAGACGCGGGTCAGCTTCACCAGCGCTGGACCTTTTTTGGCCTCAGCCATATTCAGCAGTTCAGCATATTAACACTTAAACGATAATCGCCTGTGGTGCCTTTCTCAAATCTTCTTAAAGTTCACCCAAAAATGAAATTGTCATCAATTCCTCGTGTGGTTCTACACCCGTAAGACCTTCGTTCATCTTCAGAACACAAATGAAGATATTTTTGGTTCAGTGAGTCTCTATTGACACTTTCAATGACCAGAAAGACACTAAAACATATTTAAAACAGTTCGTGTGGTTCAACCTTAATGTTATAAAGTGACGAGAATACTTTTTGTGCGCCAAAAAAACAAAATAACGACTTTTCAAGATTATCTAGTGATGGACGATTTCAAAACACTGATTCATGAAGCTTTACAAATCTTTTGTGTCGAATCAGTGATTCGGAGCGCCAAAGTCACGTGATTTCAGTAAACGAGGCTTTGTTACGTCAGAAGTGATTCAAAATTTCAATAGTTCAGGTGACTTTGGCAGTTTGATACGCGATCCGAATCACTGATTCAACACAAAAATATCTTCATTTGTGTTCTGAAGATGAACGAAGGTCTTACGGGTGTAGAACGACACGAGGAATTAATGACAGACTTTACACTTTAACAGTTTAAAGCACTATTAAAACATTTTAGATGATTACTACTGAAAGCTTTATAATGCAGGTGTGCTGGGGTTTTTCCCTTGACAAAGGGGAAGTTCATGTCTTTTGTGCTGAAAAAAAAGTGTTTTCATTTAAAGCCAGGAGTGAATGAGAAGTTGATAACTGGGTCAATGACAAATAGTAATGCGTTGGTTGATTAAAACTGAGAAATCATTTTAAAATTCATGTGGAGGTTAAGAAATCTTGAATACCTGATCTATCTATCTATCTATCTATCTATCTATCTATCTATCTATCTATCTATCTATCTATCTATCTATCTATCTATCTATCTATCTATCTATCTATCTATCTATCTATCTGTCTGTCTGTCTGTCTGTCTTTCTGTCTGTCTTTCTGCGTATCCATCTGTCTGTCTGTCTATCCGTCTCTCTGTCTGTCTATCTATCTGTCTGTCTGTCTATCCATCTGTCTGTCTGTCTATCTATCTGTCTGTCTGTCTATCCATCCGTCTATCTGTCTGTCTGTCTGTCTATCTGTCTGTCTGTCTATCCATCCGTCTCTCTGTCTGTCTGTCTGTCTGTCTATCCTATCCGTCTATCCATCCATCCATCCATCCATCCATCTATCTATCTATCTATCTATCTATCTATCTATCTATCTATCCATCCGTCTATCTATCTATCCATCCGTCTATCTATCTATCCATCCATCTGTCTGTCTATCCGTCTATCTATCTGTCTATCCGTCTGTCTGTCTGACTATCCGTCTATCTGTCTGACTATCCGTCTATCTATCTATCTATCTATCCATCCATCCATCTATCTATCTATCCGTCCATATGTCTGTCCATCTGTCTATCCGTCTGTCTATCCGTCTGTCTGTCAGTCTGTCTGTCTCTCTATCTAGCTGTCTATCCGTCGCTCTGTCTGTCTGTCAGTCTGTCTGTCTGTCTGTCTATCTATCTATCTATCTATCTATCTATCTATCTATCTATGTATCTATCTATCCATCTATCCATCTATCCATCTATCCGTCCATATGTCTGTCCGTCTGTCTATCCATTTGTCTGTCAGTCTGTCTGTCTCTCTATCTAGCTGTCTATCCGTCGCTCTGTCTATCTGTCTGTCCGTCTGTCTATCCATCTGTCTGTCAGTCTGTCTGTCTCTCTATCTAGCTGTCTATCTGTCTCTCCGTCTATCTGTTTATCTATCTGTTTTGTCACAGAGTTGGTGAATGAAGGTTTTGAAATAATATTTTAAAATTGCTTCACAAAAAATCGTTTATTATATTATTGTCTTATTTTTAGTGAAAAAAAAAATTAACGTTAAATTAATTGTGCGCTCAGAACCAGTACCAGAATCGAGTTTTCTTTCGTGCTTGAACGAACATTGACAAACAATGCCAAAAAAGTGTAAGTTTTGTCGAGTATCCTCATAAGAGCAGCCTTGAATGAGTTAAATAAAGTCTTGTGAGAAAGTGGGACGCGTGTGAGATTCGCCTCATGTGCAGCGGCGGCAGATCTTAAAGTGACATCAGAAAATGCTGTCTGTTATTGAAGATAATCAAAGAGCAAAATGTAACAGAAAAAATACTCACTGTCGTTGACTAAAGAACTTTTGTAGATTTAATAAGGATTAATCTATATTTAAGTTATGCTATAACTTATGCAGTGCAGACTGCTTGATAACTTTATTCAATTTCTGTTTATTTCAATATCTGTTAGACAGGAAGGCCACGGGTAAATATGACATTTATCATGGGTTTATGTGAGGATTGTTTTAAAAGTTCACTTAAATTAAATTTGTTATATTTTTTGAAGTCTGATAAATGTAAAAAAATGATAGCTTTCAATTATACTGTAATGTTGAATGGCTATAATTCATGCTTAAAATTGGGGGGAAAAAATCAATTTTATAGAGACATATCAGTACCAGTATTATTATCAGTGATACTGGCCTTCAATCATAAAAAGATGAAATTAAACAGGTATTTAAAATATGTTTATATGTTTATGTTGTTTCTACATTAATTTGGAAACTAACTGTAAAATTATTACATTATAAAACATATCAAAAACGTGTTTTTAATTGCGATTAATCGCAATTAATCACAGAAAGAAATCTGTGATTAATCTAGTTAGACAGCACTTATTATAATATAATATAATATAATATAATAAATAAGCAAATGATACTTTTTCTAAGAATTTCAGCTTTTTAATGAGACATTTTATTTCTTCGGACAGTTACAACACCCAGACATTTTTGACTTTAAGCCCTACAAAAAAAAATGTCTAAATGAATTTTAATTAAGACACAGAAGAGGTGTATTCAAGTCATCGTCTCTATGAATTGCATTTGTATTGAATAACTGGATAGGTGCAGCAGACACAAAAATGTGCATCACGTTACTGACCCACCTACCTTTGGTATGCCTGCTGGAATTCAATTACTGATGCAATTTTCAGATAATTATCATTTGAATTATTTTTTGCCAGTGTGAATGTGATAGGACCATTAAGTCTGACAGCACTGCAGGATCACTGGGCAGCAAACCGTGACACATCCTGCGCTCCGGAGACGTTCCTTAGCGCAAGCATGCTCGGGAATGTTCGAAAGGTTGTGCTCCTGCGCCAAGTTTGTTCAGAAGTGTGTGTGTCTGCCAACAAGAGTTGGTGGCAGCGCCACAGAGAGGCTAGGACTTTCCAGGCTATTTAGTATGATAATGTATGGAGATGGCACAACTCCTTTCTCTTCTCGCTGCATTCACACAGGCTTTAAGCTTTCCTCATTAATTGGCATGACACAAGCAGCACACATTCACTTGTAATCACTGTCCCTTAGAGAGGCCCAAAGAGAGAGAGAGAGAGGGAGGAGAGGAGGACATGGAAAGAAAGAACGACCGTAATGCCAAAGTGCATTCATGGAATGATTTGATGAATACATTTAAAAAATTAAATCTCAAAGAAAAGGAAGTTGTAGCCACTGAGGAAGTTTTTTTATGTGCATTTTGAACATTTATTTCCATCCGGTACTTTATACGCGTCTCAAAATTCGGCTAATACATGTGATGGAAATCCATCGGATGGAAATACGCTTGTTGTACACTTGTTATTGCAGTGCATTATGGGATTGAAGGAGTGCACTTGATTACATTCACTATGGTTTTGGACACTACTACAAATGGCTGTCCCCTCGTATAGTTCCCTATTTAAGGGTGGAGGGGGCAATTTCAGGTATTTTAGACACAGCCATGATCTCACAGAAGAGATCCGCTCCGCCTCCTAATTTAGCCACGCCCCAAACTCTCCACCTGCTGCAGTAGCCACGCCCCAAACTCTCCAACTAATGCAGTAGCCACACCCCAAACTCTCCACCAGCTACAGTAGCCACGCCCCAATCTTTCCACCTGATACAGTAGCCACACCCCAATCTCTCCACCTAATACAGTAGCCACACCCCAAACCCCTCACCTAATACAGTAGCCACACCCCAATCGCTCCACCTAATACAGTAGCCACACCCCAAACTCCTCACCTAATACAGTAGCCACACCCCAAACTCCTCACCTAATACAGTAGCCACACCCCAAACTCCTCACCTGATACAGTAGCCACGCCCCAATCTCTCCACCTAATACAGTAGCCACGCCCCAATCTCTCCACTTAATACAGTAGCCACGCCCCAAACTCTCCACCAGCTACAGTAGCCATGCCCCAAACTCTCCAACTAATGCAGTAGCCACACCCCAAACTCTCCACCAGCTACAGTAGCCACGCCCCAATCTTTCCACCTGATACAGTAGCCACACCCCAATCTCTCCACCTAATACAGTAGCCACGCCCCAATCTCTCCACTTAATACAGTAGCCACGCCCCAAACTCTCCACCAGCTACAGTAGCCATGCCCCAAACTCTCCAACTAATGCAGTAGCCACACCCCAAACTCTCCACCAGCTACAGTAGCCACGCCCCAATCTTTCCACCTGATACAGTAGCCACACCCCAATCTCTCCACCTAAAACAGTAGCCACGCCCCAAACTCTCCACCAGCTACAGTAGCCACACCCCAATCTCTCCACCTAATACAGTAGCCACACCCCAAACTCTCCACCTGCTACAGTAGCCACGCCCCAATCTTTCCACCTGATAAAGTAGCCACACCCCAATCTCTCCACCTAATACAGTAGCCACACCCCAATCTCTCCACTTAATTCAGTAGCCACGCCCCAAACTCTCCACCAGCTACAGTAGCCATGCCCCAAACTCTCCAACTAATGCAGTAGCCACGCCCCAAACTCTCCAACTAATGCAGTAGCCACGCCCCAAACTCTCCACCAGCTACAGTAGCCACACCCCAATCTCTCCACCTAAAACAGTAGCCACGCCCCAAACTCTCCACCAGCTACAGTAGCCACGCCCCAAACTCTCCAACTAATGCAGTAGCCACACCCCAAACTCTCCACCTGCTACAGTAGCCACGCCCCAGTCTCTCACTATAAGTTGAACCTGAAAGAAGTCGACAGATCCGAGCAGACGCTCTCAGTGTTCTGATGGTGCAAAATTTGACACTTTTGGGAGAGATAAACCCATGAATGAACAATGAACTGGGTTAAGAAAATGTATTTTACAGTCTTTCATACTTCACCATTACTTAATGATAACAAATAACCTTTTTACAGTGCACAAACAACGGGCATCGCAAGTTGTAATTTTTGCGTTGAACCTTAGTGGAGAACAGTGCAAAATCCCTCATTGAAGGTCTCTAAATGTTGTGGTAGGGGTCTTTTATATAAAAGCCTGCATGAATAGGTCATCTGCAACAACTCTCCATTCTGTGTCAAGAAAGAAAGCAAGGCAGAGAGAGAGAGCGAGAGAGTCTGGCATTGCCCAATGAGGATGGCAGATACCCCTGAGAATGAAAGGCCCGGCAGGGGGGTTGAGATAGAAGAGGCCTCGAGTCCCCCCTCACATTACCCATTAAAGCCTTATAATAGTGAATTGAAAAACGTGAAAGTGAGCATCTAGAGTGTCGACTAGTCAGTAGTTTATGGGAAATGACAGAAATTCCAACCACAGAGCTGTGTTTCGAAATGTTCTTCTTTAAACGGACTGTGTGAAGTAAACAACCCGTGGTCATAGAGGAATGTGGGAATGAGGAGAGTGTTTACTACAGAGAGCAATAATTTATTCACTGTTAATCTGGTTCATTTTCAAGGTTTACACCATTTGTTCTGTTAGCGCTGGCACAATTGTACTTTGTGATCACAGTTACCTTTGTTGACTTTCTAAAGCAACGTCTCATGCTTGTAAATCACCTCGAAATTGAAACAATTAAAAGCAAATAAAAAAAGAGCTGCTGGTTTAAAGTCAATATATGATCAAAAATGACCCTATTTATTTAATACACATTCCATACAGTCATACAGTTTTATCATAATTTTACAGGGGACCTATCATGCCCCTTTTACAAGATGTAATATTAGTGTCAGTGAAGTTTCAGCTCAAAATCCCCCACAGATCATTTATCATCGCTTGTCAAATTCGCCTCTATTTGGGTGTGAGCAAAAACACGCCGTTTTTGTGTGTGTGTGTGTCCCTTTAAATGCAAATGAGCTGCTGCTCCAGAAGAGGGCGGAGCTTTAACGGCTCAACAACAACAAAGCTGGAGAATCTCACGCAGACAAAATGAGGATTTTACACTGATGGAGAGACTTCCAACTTTTAGACGTCTCTGAACAAATTTATGTAGTTGCTGGCTGGCATGTGCCGTCATGTTATTCTTTAATGCAAATCCAGCGTTGAATTGACCCTCGTTTGAGAAGCAATCTATCGACATCTGTGGTTGAAACATAAAATTGCAAGTTCTAGACCTTCTGCAGCCCCGCCCCTTTTCAGCACGGCGCTCATTTTCTCTTTAAGGTCTATAGCGACATCAAGATCACGGATTTCAGAAAATAAGATGCATTTAACTGGAAAATGTAAGCAAGCAAATTAAACAGCTCTGAATATAAATCCTTATTTTAGGCTCAAAACGAGAATGTGGTTTTGAAAATATTAAACCGCCTATAGTTTATTTGAACTGCCAACTAAGAAGTTTAAACATTTAAACAGAATTTTTCCATTAAAATTACTACATTTTTTAATTGTGTGAAAATAGTTGTAGGGGAACGTTTGAGGGTCTCGAGCTTCAAACGGCAATAATAAACTCTTTTTTTGTCCCGCCGCTGTTTATCAATGCTTCATTTAAATTTCTTAACCTCCAAAGGAGAGTGTACTTAATTTTGTTTCTCCCCCAAGGGTAGCGTAAATTATTGATATTAAATCTGTGATGAAACAGCCGTTGGAGCTTCACCTTTTAAGACGGAAAGTTCAAAACGTTACAGCCCAGAGTGAGAAGCCTTGAAGACGGATCAAAGCCTGAGCTATAATAGATGTTGAAATTTAATCATGTCTTCAGCTGTCTCGCTTTTGCGCTCTCTCTCTCTCTCACGGTCTTTCTGCCTCATTTTGTTGTCTTTACCTGTCTTTTTTTTTATCTACTCTCTCTTCAAACGCTTAAGTGGACTCCAGAGATGCATCTTGCATGCATCGTCAGGTAAGTTGCATTTGTCATTTTGATGATGCACCACAGAGGGTGTTCTGTTTCAACATATGGCACGCTTACTTGCATAATTTGAGAAAATACTGGAAGCGGTTCAAAATTAGATGAGCCTGATGAAATGTGCTGACATGCCTCCCTGTTATCTACTATAGCGCAATGTAAGGCCCCTTCCAATGCCTCACTTAAATCTGTGCGCCCACTAATCAATGAAGCCATATTGATTCTGACTCAGCCAATAGAAAGCGGCATGGCAGCCATTCAAATGAGTCTGAACACTGAAATGTCCACATGTATGTGAGTGTCAGCAATTTAAAGGGGCAGTTCACCGAAAAACTGCTGTCAACATATGCGGTCATCATTTACTCAAACCTGTATTCTGTTATTTCCATGTCTATGCATTTTTGAGATACTTATGAAGTTACTATTCATACAATGAAAGGTCATGAACATTCTGATCAAAGAATCGATTGATGTTCATTCAATGTCGTGTGTTCATAAGCAAAATGTTAGACCTTATTTCTACATCAGTCACTTTTTCACTTGGAAAACGTGGAACGTTGAGCTGCACAATTCTGGATAAATTGGGAATCACAATTTTTTTCGGTTGTTAAAAAACTAAACAAAATGGCATATAATTTTCAAAAAGGTTCTGACAAAATATTAATTGCTACAGTCTATTATTTAATTAATTAAAATTAACTTTTTTTTTTAAATGGTTGATTGAATGATTCAATGACTCACTCATAAAGACTTGTTTCATTACTGGATGAATCAGCATTTTTGAACGAATCTCTTGAACGAATGATTCAATGACAAATACATTTTTTAACAGCCACTTGTCGCCGCCTACTGGTCGCATCAAGTTACTTTCAAAAGGCAATTAACTTTATTTTGTGATGATTTGAATGTTTGTAACAGAAATAATGTTTATTTCTTTTTCACATCAATGCATGACACCTGGAACAAGATCGCTTGGGTGTTTGAATCGAGATAGCGAACTTTTAACGATTAATCGCACAGCTCTAGTAGAACGTATTTTTGGTTAGCTGGGAAGAGACCACATTTATTAAGCTTCAGAAAACTGTAAATCATAACTGTAGTCCATTGAGCTTTTGCACTATACTTCAAATCTACTATCTTCTCCGCTGCCATGACATCCAAATGATCTCGTTTGGATTGAAAAAGGCGGTTTGTCATTACTGATGCTGAGCGCCATTAGTTATTGCACGTGTTGTGGCATTTCTATGCAGAATAGCAAATTCGATTTGAGAGCTGCATTGATTTTCAGTGAATAATTTCATTCTGTACCTCACAAAAATTATGGAGAATGTTTTTCTCAGGCTTGAATTATAGTGCACAAGTCGTATGGGCTATTATTATGTTGTTTGTTTGTTTGGCTTTTTTTTTTTTGGTCCTTGAAGCTGTGACAAGATTGTGGAGACATCTATTCACTGAAATGAACTGTTTTTTTTATTTGCAGGCTTTATTGGAGGTAAATCTTTGGTCCATTGGTGCGTAGTTTGAGTTTGATCTCTTCTGAAACTCATGAGGAGATAAAAGTGAGGTTATTGTGGTCTTGTTCTTCAGTTTTCTTCATTTAATCTTTGTCTGTAAAAACTACTGACGAGATATAGATTGTAATTTTCTTGTTCTACAGGTTGTCCTCAGTGCCGTTGTTTGCTTGATTGTCTTTGTCGTGTCTCTTTATTCATTTGTCCTCTCCTGTCTTCTTTGGTGTCAGTCTCTCTATATATATCAATGAAGTGGGCTGATTGGACTGCAGTGAGTGATGTTGAAAGTGAGACTGGCCGGGGGTGAGCCAGACTCAGCCAGGAAGTTAATGAGTCGAGCGACCTTCATTTGTGCCTGAAGTGAGACAGAACTGGAAGAAATGTGAAATTTGCCAGCAAGAGGAAATTCTCCCGCTGAGATTCAAACTACTGCCTTCATGAACAGTCATTCTCTACTTATTAGTGCTGTTTGCCAAGTCATGCATCACTGTAACTATTGCTTATATTAAGGACTGCAATTTAAACAAAAACCCCTACATGTGTATATCATTAGTGCTGTCAAATGAAAACGCAAACACATAGTAACACCCTGGCAACCACACACAACATCCTAACATCTACATAGCAACACCCTGGAAACTACACACAACACCCTTGAAACTGCATAGCCACACCCTGGCAACCACCCACATCATCCTAGCAACTACATAGTAACACCCTGGAAACCACAAACAACACCGTAGCAACCACATAGCAATGCAACAGCAACCACCCACATCATCCAAGCACCTACATAACAACACTCTTGAAACTGCATAGCCATGCCCTGGCAACCAACCACAACATCCCAGCAACTACATAGCAACACCCTGGCAACCACACACACACACACACACACACACAACACCCTTGAAACTGCAAATCCACACCCTAGCAACCACATAGCAATACAACAGCAACCGCCCACAACATCCTAGCACCTACATACACCCTGGCAACCACACACAAAACCCTTGAAACCACATAGCAATGCCCTGGCAACCACCACAACATCCTAGCAACTACATAGTAACACCCTGGCAACCACATAGCAATGCAACAGCAACCACTTACATCCTCCAAGCACCTACATAGCAACACCCTGGAAACTACACACAACACCCTTGAAACTGCATAGCCACACCCTGACAACCACCCACATCATCCAAGCACCTACATAACAACACTCTTGAAACTGCATAGCCATGCTCTGGCAACCACCCACAACATCCAAGGAACTACATAGTAACACCCTGGCAACCACACACAACACCCTTGAAACTGCATAGCCACACCCTGGCAACCCCCCACAACATCCTAGCAACTACATAGTAACACCTTGGAAACCACACACAAAACCTTTGAAACCATATAGCCATGTGCTGCCAACCACCCATAACATCCAAAGAACTACATAGCAACACCCTAACAACCACATACCAATGATCCAAGCACCTGCATAGCAACACCCTGGAAAGTACACACAACACTCTTGAAACTGCATAGCCACGCCCTGGCAGCCAACCACAACATCCTAGCAACTACATAGCAACACCCTGGCAACCACAAACAACACCCTAGCAACCACATAGCAATGCAACAGCAACCACCCACATCATCCAAGCACCTACATAACAACACTCTTGAAACTGCATAGCCACGCCCTGGCAGCCAACCACAACATCCTAGCAACTACATAGCAACACCCTGGCAACCACAAACAACACCCTAGCAACCACATAGCAATGCAACAGCAACCACCCACATCATCCAAGCACCTACACAACAACACTTTTGAAACTGCAAAGCCACGCCCTGGCAACCAACCACAACATCCTAGCAACTACATAGCAACACCCTGAAAACCAAATAGCAATGGACCAGCAAGCACCCACAACATCCTAGCACATACATAGCAAAACCTTGGCAACCATACACGAAACACTTGAAACCGGATAGCCATGCCCTGACAACCTCCCACAACATCCTAGCAACTACATACCAACATCCTAATAACCACAGACAACACCCTAGCAACCACATAGTAATGCAGCAGCAACCACCAACAACATCCTAGCACCTACATAGCAACACCCAGGCAACCACACACAACACCCTTGAAACTACAAACCCGCGCCTAGACAACCACTGACAGCACTCCAGTTCAATGGTAATGAGTTTTGTACCTGCAGCACCATTCATATATTCTCCAGGTAAATGTACAAACCTCATTTGTTTTGCATTATTTCCGCTTTTGTAAATGTCATGCAGATTTCAGTGAGGTGAAAAACAGCTTTAGAACAGGAAAGACTTGGAAATTGTCACTTTATTGCCGAACAGCAAATTGTTTAAAAAAAAAAAGTGTTGTTTGTTTAATGGCTTTGCAGTCTCTCGTGTTTGTCTGCTTCTTTTCTCTTCTTGCTCTCTCTCTTTCTTGCCGACTTACTCTCAGCCACACCGTGTTATTGATTTCGTCTGTCATTTACCGTACAACTCAAAGTCTTCACAATTTTCTTGCTTCCTACACAACGTGCACTTTTGCATGCTCGTTCCCTCTCATGCAGCTCTCCAGATATTGCTTTCCTTTGTTAAAGTCCCGAATCAATCGTGCTTATTTTGGCCTGAATTGATTGTGCCATTTCGTATTGTAAACGCTGCCGTCTTCACCACGCCCACATTTATCTCTATCCCTTTCATCTGTCACTTCCTCTTCCCTCTTCTTACTCATTTAGACCGCTCTGCCACACAAGCGCAAAAACAAAGACCCGAATTCTCTGAACAGTTACACTGTTTTAGTGTGCGGTGTTTCAGTGTAAAAATCAAGTAAGTGTCATACATTTTGGAGCAAACACACCGCCTTTCTATGCAAAAGAAGTTTATTATAGAATGCATCTAAACATTGGCGCATGTAACATTGTGCAATTACTAAACCTCCAGTGGTTACAAGGGACTAGATTTATGAGTATTTTCACTCATTTACTGACTATCTTGACTAGTCTGTGCAACCCTAGTTCAAATGAAGATAGAAATCCAAAGCAAGGCACATTTTATCATATAGAACGGAACAGAGCAATATGCATTTAAAAAGCCATCACAGGATACCACCGATACCATCTCAATGTGTTCCTGTCCAACCAAACGCCACATTTCTGCCTAAAGAAGCACTTGCAATGGCAGGCTTGAATTCATCTGTGAGTGTGGCCCATTACTCTCAAACTTTATGACTCTATGACTGTCCTAGAGCTGTTTAGTAACTGGCCTCCGGTCCGCAGGATTCTCACAGGTTGAGGCAGGGAAATATCTCTCAGCTTAAGGAGGTTCAGGCGGTTTTGCCATCTGATTGATGGCTTCCAGAGACAGATCTGATAAACCAACCTGGGCACTATGAGCAAAGATGAAATCTCAACCAGTCACACCTCAGAATGCTGCAATGTTGAAAAGTACAACAGTGTCGGCACACTTTTCCAACGGCCTCGATTCTGCATGTTTTCCCATTCATCTTTATATAATGATTTTTTTAAAGAATCATTATATAAAGCTCTAAGTGTAATGAAGGCCAGCTAGTAAAAGTAAACTCACTCTCTTGGGTGCACTAGCGACTGACGCTGTAGCAGTTGCAGTTCTTAACGTTCTTGTTAAGGGAGCCTCCCATGCCGGAAACACTGGTTCGAATGCCGCTCAATGTGGGTATTTAACCCCCCGAGTGGTTAAATTGGTGCCGTGACCCGGATGGGAGTGAGGTTTAGGGGTTAGTGAGTGCAAATGAAGTCAGGTAGTAATAGCTGTACTACTAAAACTCACTCCCTTGGCCCGCCTTCCATGCCGGAAACACCGGTTCGAATCCCGCTCATTGCCGTGCGAGAAGAGCCGGAAGGGTTACATTGGTGCCGTGACCCGGATGGGAGTGAAGTTTAGGGGGTTAGTGAGTGCAAGTGAAGCCATAGCTGTACTAGTAAAACTCAATCCCTTGGCCCGTATCCCGTGCCAGAAACACTGGTTTGAATTTCGCTCAGAGCGGTGTGAGTAGAACTGGGGAGGTTACACTGGTGCCGTGACCCGGATGGGAGTGAGTTTTAAGGGGGGTGAGTGTGACGGAGGAAAGTTAGTATTAGCAGTGCAAGTAAAACTCACTCCCTTGGCCCGCCTTCCATGCTGGAAACACCGGTTCGAATCCCGCTCATTGCTGTGCGAGAACAGCCGGAGGGGTTACATTGGTGCCGTGACCCGGATGGGAGTGAAGTTTAGGGGTTTAGTGAGTGCAAGTGAAGCCATAGCTGTACTAGTATAACTCAATCCCTTGGCCCGCCTCCCGTGCCAGAAACACTGGTTTGAATTTCGCTCAGAGCTGTGTGAGTAGAACTGGGGAGGTTACACTGGTGCCGTGACCCGGATGGGAGTGAGTTTTAGGGGGGGTGAGTGTGACGGAGGAAAGTTAGTATTGGCAGTGCAAGTAAAACTCATTCCCTTGGCCCACCTCCTATGCCAGAAACACCGGTTCAAATCCCGCTCAGAGCGGTGCAGGTAGAACCAGAGGGGTTACATTGGTGCCGTGACCCGGAGGGGAGCTAGTTTAGCAGGGTAAGTGTAACGCAGGCCAGCTAATAATAGCCGTGCGAGTAAAGCTCACTCCCTTGGCCTCATCACAGATACATGTATATAATTGTGTGTGTATTTAAAAGTATTATTTTTTGCTCATCTCATTTTTTTATTTAGTACTGCTGTTCAGAAGCTACAAAAGAAATTCACATTTCCAATAGAAGACAAAATAATAATGTGCTGTTTGCATGACAATGTCTCTGTGTTTAAAATGCGTTACAAAATGGTTTACTGAGTCTGCTATGGAAGAGCTGAACTCTATTGAACAGCTTCATTATAACTGTATGAACTGAAATGCAGACTGAAAGACAGGGCCGACTGCACAACATAAGTGTCTCATGTGTAGTTTGCTGTCAATTTTAAGTCAAACTCTCTGAGACTCCATCTCAGTGTCCATCTCACACAGAGTTTGTGCAAGAAGCAAACTGACACTGACAGGTTTTTGAGCATTGCACTGCAATTCATGTTCCCAGCACCTGTCACTGTTGCATCGGGAGAAAAGAGTTTCACACACACCTGGATCATGTACTCACGGTCTGCCGTGCAAGAAACTGTCAGCTCCTGACCAGTCATGAACTGAATACAAGGTTTTGAGATCGCTGAACAAGGATGAACTTTCAAGTCAGATGTTTTGCAGCAGTCTGTCACAGGAAACCCATATCATCTAAACAGCACAATGGCAGCAAGTCAGTTCAACAGATCTTTTATCAAACAATGAGTGAGTAGTTGGAACATTGGAACATGGACTGACATGCTGGCAAGGTTCTCTTAAAGTTCCGGAAACGTTAATAGCGTGTTCGTTCAAAATGTACAAAAACATTATTTATACTTCGTTCATGGAACGTTTTTCTGAAACACTTTAGATATACAAAGACAGTGCACGCTCACATTACTATGAATGGGAGAAAGTGCAATGCATATGGAGGAACAACCAATAACTGATTGGGAAAGCATCACTGTAGCTGCTGTTGCCTTAAAAACAGCTACATGTGTATGTCTGAGTCAGTGAAGTTACTTCAAGACCGTTAAAAATGATGTAAACTGTCCATCGAATGCGCACTTCAGAATATCGCCAGAAGAAGTAGGTCATCTGGTGGCTTTTCGCCTACTTTTAAATACTGTAAGTATTGGGACATTCTTCTCTTTTGGCATACTGTTTTTTTTGCATAATATAGTAAGGAAGCATTTTATTTCAGACACAGTGTCAGCGTCCTGTGACGCGCACCGTGGACTGCACATGCGCATTGGCTGGTTTTAATGCTTATAAGAATCAGCATTTATGGGACAATTCATGTCAGATTTTGTTGCGGATTTGAAATAGTTTACTTAATAAATGTGAGTGTGGCTTTGAGGTTTAAGGATTTGCACAAAATAGTTGCCTGTAGGAGTTGCAAATATGGCCGCCAATTGAACAGACTTTCCTTGAAAGGGACTTTGACATTAATCTAATGTTTTCAGAGTTGCCAAGTCTGCTGCTTTTACACTGTTGCTGCAGGTTATTTTACATGTCTGTGGGTTGAAGAGACAACAAATAACATGATATTTAGCCCCTGTAATGGAAAACCCTGCCAATAAACCTGCCAAAATTTTACCTCCCGGATGCAATTTTTACCGTGGGCCAGTTTTGAGTTGCAATTGGGTGAGTTTTGTTGTGAAAACTTGGCAACCCTGAATGTTTTTTTGAGCATTACTTATTACTTGTTTTTATGGAAGCCGTTTCCACCACTGAAAAAAACAGAAAATTATTGTGACTTTTTGTGATAAAACTCGCAATTCGGATTTTTTCTCAGAATTGCGAGATAAAAAGTCAGAATTGTGAGATATAAAGTCAGAATTGTGAGATATAAAGTCAGAATTGCGAGATATAAAGTCAGAATTGCGAGATATAAAGTCAGAATGGCAAGTCATAAAGTCAGAATTGTGAGTCATAAAGTCAGAATTGTGAGATATAAAGTCAGAATTGCGAGATATAAAGACAGAATTGTGAATTATAAAGTCAGAATTGTGAGATATAAAGTCAGAATTGTGAGATATAAAGTCAGAATTGTGAGATATAAAGTCAGAATTGTGTTATAAAGTCAGAATTGTGAGATATAAAGTCAGAATTGTGAGATATAAAGTCAGAATTGTGAGATATAAAGTCAGAATTGTGAGATATAAAGTCAGAATTGTGAGATATAAAGTCAGAATTGAGAGATATAAAGTCAGAATTGTGAATTATAAAGTCAGAATTGTGAGATATAAAGTCAGAATTGTGAGATATAAAGTCAGAATTGTGAGATATAAAGTCAGAATTGAGAGATATAAAGTCAGAATTGTGAGATATAAAGTCAGAATTGCGAGATATAAAGTCAGAATTGCGAGATATAAAGTCAGAATTGTGAGATATAAAGTCAGAATTGTGAGATATAAAGTCAGAATTGTGAGATATAAAGTCAGAATTGTGAATTATAAAGTCAGAATTGTGAGATTTAAAGTCAGAATTGCGAGATATAAAGTCAGAATTGCGAGATATAAAGTCAGAATTGTGAGATATAAAGTCAGAATTGTGAGATATAAAGTCAGAATTGTGAGATATAAAGTCAGAATTGCGAGATATAAAGTCAGAATTGCGAGATATAAAGTCAGAATTGCGAGATATAAAGTCAGAATTGTGAGATATAAAGTCAGAATTGCGAGATATAAAGTCAGAATTGTGAGATATAAAGTCAGAATTGAGTTATAAAGTCAGAATTGTGAGATATAAAGTCAGAATTGCGAGATATAAAGTCAGAATTGTGAGATATAAAGTCAGAATTGAGTGATATAAAGTCAGAATTGCGAGATATAAAGTCAGAATTGTGAGTTATAAAGTCAGAATTGTGAGATATAAAGTCAGAATTGTGAGATATAAAGTCAGAATTGTGAGATATAAAGTCAGAATTGCGAGATATAAAGTCAGAATTGAGTTATAAAGTCAGAATTGTGAGATATAAAGTCAGAATTGCGAGATATAAAGTCAGAATTTTGCGAGATATAAAGTCAGAATTGCGAGATATAAAGTCAGAATTGCGAGATATAAAGTCAGAATTGTGAGATATAAAGTCAGAATTGCGAGATATAAAGTCAGAATTGCGAGATATAAAGTCAGAATTGAGATATAAAGTCAGAATTGAGTGATATAAAGTCAGAATTGCGAGATATAAAGTCAGAATTGTGAGTTATAAAGTCAGAATTGTGAGATATAAAGTCAGAATTGCGAGATATAAAGTCAGAATTTTGCGAGATATAAAGTCAGAATTGCGAGATATAAAGTCAGAATTGTGAGATATAAAGTCAGAATTGCGAGATATAAAGTCAGAATTGCGAGATATAAAGTCAGAATTTTGCGAGATATAAAGTCAGAATTTTGCGAGATATAAAGTCAGAATTGTGAGATATAAAGTCAGAATTGTGAGATATAAAGTCAGAATTGCGAGATATAAAGTCAGAATTGAGTTATAAAGTCAGAATTGTGAGATATAAAGTCAGAATTGTGAGATATAAAGTCAGAATTATGAGATATAAAGTCAGAATTGAGTTATAAAGTCAGAATTGTGAGATATAAAGTCAGAATTGCGAGATATAAAGTCAGAATTGTGAGATATAAAGTCAGAATTGTGAGTTATAAAGTCAGAATTATGAGATATAAAGTCAGAATTGAGTTATAAAGTCAGAATTGTGAGATATAAAGTCAGAATTATGAGATATAAAGTCAGAATTGAGTTATAAAGTCAGAATTGTGAGATATAAAGTCAGAATTGCGAGATATAAAGTCAGAATTGTGAGATATAAAGTCAGAATTGTGAGTTATAAAGTCAGAATTATGAGATATAAAGTCAGAATTGAGATATAAAGTCAGAATTGTGAGATATAAAGTCAGAATTATGAGATATAAAGTCAGAATTGAGTTATAAAGTCAGAATTGTGAGATATAAAGTCAGAATTGCGAGATATAAAGTCAGAATTGTGAGATATAAAGTCAGAATTGTGAGTTATAAAGTCAGAATTATGAGATATAAAGTCAGAATTGAGTTATAAAGTCAGAATTGTGAGATATAAAGTCAGAATTGTGAGATATAAAGTCAGAATTGCGAGATATAAAGTCAGAATTGCGAGTTTTAAAGTCAGAATTGCGAGATGTTAAAAAAGTCAGAATTCTAACTTTAAAGTCGCAATTGCGAGTTTATATGACGCAGTTGTGAATATGACAGTTCTTAGAAAAAAAGTCAGTAATCTTCTTTTAATTTTTTTTTCAGTGCGGAAACAAGCTTCTGTGTGTTTCATATGGTTCAGAGAACATTCAAAACTAATTTCCCAATAATGTTTGCAAAATGATAAAGAAAACATCCCCTTCACATTTTACACTAACATTCGCATAAGAGAAATGTGAGTTTTAAAACTGAAAAAAAATAAAAAAAACCATTCAGAAATAACGTTTTAGAACTTCATGGAAATGTTAGCAAAACGTTCAGAATTGGAACATGAGAAGGAAATTGTTAACTAATCATAACTAACATTCCTCTTTCTCGCAGGAATAACATTTATATGCTTTCGAATGTCCCCAAAATTAGTGTGCGTCAGTTATTTCAAACGTTATTTCACACTCGCTTTTTCCCAGAACCTCAAAGTGTGTCAAACTCATTCCCGCATGTGCGTTTTCATGTCCTTCTTGCTGTCAGACTTTATGAGGTTGTTGAATTTCCATTGTCGTGGGTAAAATTGATGTCTTTGCTTTTGAAATAAATAACAGAACAATGACTGCAACAACAACGCAAGAAAGAGCCTGAAATCGAACACGTAATCATGCAAATTAACTTTTTAGAATTGGATAAAAATCAATGACGGAGTAAACAAATGGCTGTCAGAATATTTTTACGAACTCTGACATTGACTGGGAAGGTTTTGCTTTCCTCGATTATTAATGCTGCATTCAGAGACCCAGAAAATATTTTTCTCAGCTTTTTCCCTTGCCAAGGCCACCCAGACAGCACAGCGCATCTCTGGAAAAACGATATACGCTGACTGTGATGGACGAGTGCATTCAGCGAGGACAGTCAAAGAATCTGTGTTTTTCTGGGGCTCGTGTGCCTTTCTCATCCAGAACTGTTTCATTATTCAGGAGAACAGCTGATGTGCCTGTTTCAGAGTGAGCTCTTCTGTTTAATCTACATATTATTTCCAGTTTCATAGAAACTTTCTGGCATCTTCTCCATGAGCTGCAATCGAAAGGAAATGGTCCCTGTCAAAGAGGTTTATCATAACCTTGCTTCATTCCAAAGATCACGTATTAGTGCCGGGTAATAAAAAAAAATTTTCAATCTTGATATTTTGGAGACTTTCACTGATATTCGATTCGCATCTTCATATTTATCTGCAGTATTTCCATTGAAACTGCATTGTTCAGACAGACGAGTTGACATTTGGAGTCACAAGCAGCTTGTCAATGTTTAATTCAAAAGCTACAACCCAATTTAGTTAAAAAAAAATAATAATAATCAGGGTTTGTTTTCCACACAGCTTTTCTCTAAATCAGCATAGAGAAGAATATTTCATCTTTTGACTAAAACATTTTAATACCCAAACATGCCACTGAGAGACTTCCATTAACTTTTGTTTTGAGTGATGAATCGTTAAATGAGTTTGAACTGATTCACGGAAATAAATCAAAGCGACTGGGTTGAAAATGGACAAACTCAGCGATTGGGTTATTTTGACCCCGCTTTTGGGTTAAATGCTTGCCCAACCTGCTGGGTAGTCTTATTTAACCCAACTATTGTTTAAAATTTACTGTATATCTAGCTTAAAATGGACCCAAAATCAGACACATAATTACCAGAGGCAACAATAATCAAAAGCAATTTAATTGAATTGTTATTTATTAAACATATTAATAAATGTTCATTTCCAACATGTTTTAGGTTCATTTTAAGATAGAAATAGTCATTTCTGAACAGTAGTTGGGTTACATAAAACTACCCAAACATTTAACCCAATCACTGGGTTTGTCCACTTTCAACCCAACTTGGGTTGTTTTTAACCCAGCATTTTTTTATAGTGTAATGTCGTTTTTAAATCAGAGATGAATTAAACATGTCATATGATGTAGTTTAAGAATTGCAACACAATGGCACAAGCTTTAGGAAACTTAAACACGACATAAAAACGGGCATTTATTGATTTGTAACACAGTTCGTAAATATGGGAAGGAGGAGGCGGGAACCGGCGAACATTCAACATAGTTTAATAATAAAATAACCAAACAATAAAACGAAAGTAAAAGTTCCAGTTCCTCACGGCAAACAAAATAAAACACAACATAAAGTCCAGGCCTGGTCCTCTCTCGTCGCTCCTCTTTTATGCTTCCGGAGCTCCTCCGTGAGAGACACGAGACCGGTGTAGCGCGCAGCTGACGCTCATTAGCAATCACGTCACCGGCCTCGGGCCGTTGCCTCACGGCTCTCGCCCGCCCTGCTCGTCACATGATTATTATAGCGGAATCAGTGAAAATATTTTGTGAATACTTAATATTGTGCTCAGCCCTGTGTGTTCCCAGCTAACGTTCTCCGAACGTTCTTGCAAGGTTCTCTCAAAGTTACCAACAAATGTCGAATGTTTATTTTACGGTGTCATTGTTACATATGTGACATGCAGTTACTATAAATTATGCATAATTACATGCAACTAACCCTAAACCAAACCTTCATCCTAAACCTAGAATAAGTACATGTAGTTACTTAATATTACTCAGTTTTTAAATGTATAATTACAGTGTAACAAAGACACCTTAAAACAAAGTGTAGCCCAAATGTAGCTTTAATGGAACGTCCGTTCAAAGTTATTCAATGTTCTCAAAACGTTAATAGGCTACACAAATATTACTCATGCATCATTAATGGAATGTTTCTCTGGACTTTAATGTTTTTTAAACATTACTTCTTTTTTCAGATGGTTCAGAGAACATTTAAAAGTAAACATTCCCATAATACTTGAAAAATGATCAAATGGATAAAAACATTCCCTTCTTGCATAATCAAGAAGAAACTGGGTTTTTTTAAAAAAAAACTGGCCATTTCGAAAGTTCTGAGATCATTCAGAAATAATGTTTTCATATCACTTTACAGAATGCTCTTTGATAGCTGGGTTTTTGCTTAAAGGGTCTACCAAGATAAATAATCTCTCAGAATACTGTACTCTGACAGTCTCTCAAGCTCTTCCACACAAATGAAGACAAACATCCCACTGACAGGGTTGGGGAGTAACGAAACACAAGTAACTTAGTTCCGTATTTAAAATACAACATTTGAGTCACTGTGATTCATTTGAAATGGGTGGTAATCAGATTACAGTGTTTTAGATTACCAAAGTGATTACTTTGAGTTTTAATGTCATTTAAACAGCGATTGGTGATTCTCTGACTCTGACCGTCTGAAAAAGACCAGTTCAGTTTCATGTTTTCCACTGTTTTCATGTTTTGTGAGTCATTTTATTATTCACTCGTCACTGCGACTTTTTCTCACAATTAGTTTTTTCCCCTCACATTTTCACAATTCTGACTTCTTTTTCTCGGAATTGCGAGATTTAAACCCACAATTGCAAGTTATAAAGTCAAATTTCAACTTTATATCACTCAATTCTGAGGGGAAAAAGTCGGAATTGTGAGATAAAAACTTGCAATGACCTTTTTTGTGTTTGTTCCACACTTTTTAGTATTCCAAAGTATTTAGATGAAGTGACTAAACTTGAGTAATGTAACAAAATACGTTACAAATGACTTTTTAAAGCACGTATTTTGTAATCTGTAGTGAAACACATTTTAAAAGTGACCCACCCAGCCCTGCCTACCGAGTGGACATTTAGAGAAGAGTTGTTTTTGTAGCTAAACAGTCCAGTACTCAAACCCATCGAGTATGAAAGCCCGGCGCACGCACGGCTACTCTTGCACGCCGCAGACTCGGGAGTCGCGATAGAGGTTCAATTTATCTATTGATTCATCCTCTTTCCCTTTCACCCCTCCATTTGCTCATCTCGTCCCTGTTAATCTCCTAACAGACATGTTCTGCTGGCCATTAATTAAACACGTCCCGGCCGCTTCACAGTTCCATCAAGGTCTGGTCAATGCTCTCCTAATCGAACTCTTTAGTGCTGATGCAGGTCTGGCCTGCGGCATCTGGGGTGCCAATCAATGGTGTGCCATCTTCTCTCACTGTCTTTTGAGGTTTCACTCTCTGTCCCTCGGTCAGTTTATCTCTCCACAGCTCTCTCTCGCTCCCCTCGATAATAGTTCATTTGTTAATCTGCAGCGGAGGGCAGAGACCACACTGCAAAAATCGTTGTCTGATTCAGTATTTGTGAAGAGTTTTCCAGTATCTCTAACCATCCCTAAAACAAGATCAGGGTTTTTAGTATTAAAAGAATTCTGTTCATTAAAATAAAGCTTGTTTGTTCTTGTTTTATTAATTGCAAATGTTGCCTTGAAGCATCAAAATGATTAACTCGAAATAAATGACATCAAACCTCTATTTTAAAAAACGACTAAAATTGCAATAGGATATAATGAAATGGCTAAAAATGTAAGTAAAATGAACAAGAAATCTAAAAGTATAAAAATAAAAGCTAATTCAAAGTATAACTGGACACGATCGATTTAACTGAGAAGCAAAATATCAATTTTTTCTAACCTTTTCAAACTGTTGCAGTTGATAAAAATGGAAATATGCATTTAATGTCAATGAACACCAATCAAAGTCTCTACAAATCAAAATCATTTTTTATTGCCCAGCTTTTTCTTGTTTTTATGTATAAATCTAACAGCAGCATTGAGGAAAAACATTTTGCAACAGGTCAAAAAAGTTTAAAATATAGCCACACTCACTTAAAAGTTTATTTTTACCCATGTTTTCGCAAGCAAGGCAAATATACACAGTTTTGTTTTTTTTTTTGTCATTCGGTGTAACCAACATAAAGGATGCATTTAGCATCATGTGACAGGATGTGACATCATTCAGACGCCTGCAAAAGACCGCGTGGTCATGAAGTAACTAACTTCATACGCACGTCCCGAAACATCAGGTCATTCGGTGCAACCGCTATAAAACATGGAAAATGTTGTAATATTTTAAAAACTTGTACTAAATATAAAATGTTTGATTGTCCTTTTGCTGGATAACAGCCTGATTGCATCGTTTTAAAATATGGTCATGCGGTAAAACCAAAAGAGTCAACTTTTGATTAAACCGAATTACATTTTTGGTAACAAAAAGTGACAAAAGCAGTTTTAATTGGTTATATTAAAAAAAAAAAACACATAATCACATTGGCAACACTTAATAAAACTTCAACATTTATTTGTTTTACACTTTTAAAAACCTTATTCGTCAATGACCCATACAACACTTCATTTTAGCATTTACTCTCCCTTTCGAGTGCCACGGACAAAGCATGCTGGGAAATAGAAATCCAGTTAAACTTAAGTTAGTCTAAATTAAAAGAAATGAGTTCATAAAACTCAAAACAGTTCAGTTTACTTGAAATATGTTCTAAACACTCAGAACGGTTCGATTTAAGTTAGTTTCCCTTACAAAAGATTACTGAAGTTTTTTTAGAAGTAATACTACAGTTTTTGTTACATACAGAAATATCGTGTCCAAAAAACTGCAGTATAACCTAAAATGACTGTAGTTTTACTGGAGTACAACTATACTGCAATACATCAAAAGTAAAATAAAACTGCAATACAACTGCAGTTCTACTGTTTTTATACTTCATACAGTATGCAACTTTCAGTTGTACTGTGACTATACTTCATTTTACTGCAAATCTATGGTTGTGCTTCATTAAACTGCAGTTAAACTACTTGGTACTGCAGTTCTACTTCAATATACCGCAGTTCTTTTTTGTAAGGGGTCCTACTCAAAGCAATTAAGTTCGAGCGTTAGGGTTTACTGGTAATCATCTGCCGTGCTTCAAAAGGTCAGCGGCAATTGGGGTCAAAGTTGAAATGGTTTAAACTCGAACACATGCTTAGTACATTGAGCGACGACGATGCAAAACATGTGAGAGGAAGTTTATTTGAAACGTACACTTTCGAGGGCCGTTTTCACAGCGTGACACTCGGGCTCTCTGATCACTGTCTAGTTCATCTCATACCGACTTACAGGCAGAAACTGAAATCAGCTAAACCTGTAGCAAAGACTGTAAGGAGATGGACCACCGAAACAGAGCGGGCCTTACAAGCCTGTTTCGAATGGACCGATTGGAGTGTTTTTGAAGCTGCTGCCACCGATCTGGACGAGCTCACAGAGACTGTTACATCATATATCAGTTTCTGTGAGGATTTGTGCATTCCTACAAGGACTCCAAAGAAATCCAAAATCACTGGACTCAATGACGATCCTGTTTGTGGACTTCAGCTCTGCCTTTAACACCATCATCCCATCACTTCTCCACCCCAAATTAACTCAGCTCTCTGTGCCCACCTCTGTCTGTCAGTGGATCACCAGCTTCCTGACAGACAGACAGCAGTTAGTCACCATCATGAACAGCACTGTGGCTGCAGTGGAGTCATTCAGGTTTCTGGGCACCACAATCTCCCAGGACCTGAAGTGGGACAACCACATTGAGTCCATTGTGAAAAAGGCCCAGCAGAGGTTGTACTTCCTTCGCCAGCTGAGGAAGTTCAACCTACAACAGGAGCTGTTGAAACAGTTTTACTCTGCCATCATCCAATCCATCCTCTGCACTTCAATTACCGTCTGGTTCAGCTCAGCTACCAAATATGACCTCAGAAAACTACAGAGGGTGGTCCGGTCTGCTGAGCGAATCATTGGTACAACCCTCCCCACTCTCCAAGAACTGTACACATCCAGAGTGAGAAAAATGGCAAAGAAGATCACTCTGGACCCCTCACACCCAGCACACTCCACCTTTGAACTGTTGCCATCTGGTCGACGCTACAGAGCCCTGAGCACCAGAACGACCAGACACAAGAACAGTTTCTTCCCCCAAGCAATTCATCTCATGAACAGTTGATAAACACGGAACACACAAACTGTTACACACCATTCACTTAAAACACTTATTTATATTTCATTTGCACTCATCACAACTGTACATAGAATCTGTTTATATCTTAACTGTACATTGTCTATTTTGTATATTTTGTATATTTGTATTTTTATTCTTTTTTATCATCTGTGTCTTGTCACTGTCACTCTGTTGCACTGTAAAGCTTTTGTCACTAAAACAAATTCCTAGTATGTGTAAACATACCTGGCAATAAAGCTCTTTCTGAGATGTCTTCTGAGATGTTATCATACATCTGTAAACAGTGCATTCCCTCGGGACTTCTGACCTGACTTATCATCTCACAATGCATATTTCACCTGTTCCTAGAACAGATATGTGAGGCGTGAGGAGCAGCGACCCTAGCGTGGACTCGAATCACATGCGGCGTGCACACAATGCTGGATGAATTTAGCCTGTCGATCGCTTCAGCGGCACACAAACATGTTCACGCGACAGGTGTTGTTGTTCAGCCAGGCGTGCCATCTCCACCACCAGTGAAGGTGAAACCTAATTGGGTTGGTAATTATCCAGATTTCCATTGAAACATGCAGCATATGACTATTAATTGAGCAAAACAAACAGCTTGGCAGCAAACAACATCTAAAACACGTGTCGGGGGGGACTTTCTATCACAAAATGTTTATAGATTATTTGTTTACTGTTATTTTTAAATGGTCACAGTCGAGTCACACACAGATTGTTTTGTTTTGGTCACAGCTATTTTCATACTAAAAATGCCTGTTACAGCATGTGGAGTGTTTACTCATTTGTTCAAAATGAACTACATTTAAAGAATGAGTCAATGCATTATCAATCCTTCTTCCAAAAACATGTTTTTGTCTCACTCTGATTCACCATAGTCTGGAAGCATGATAGCACCATGGAATAAAACATAAAAAATAAAAAAAGGTAATTGCAACTTTTCATCTCACAGTTCAGTTTTTTCCACAATTGTCAGTTTATACCTCAGAATTCCTCAGAATTGTCAGATATAAACTTGCAAATCTTACTTTTTTCTCACAATTGCATGTTATAAACTCAGAATTGAGTGATTTTATATCATGTAATTCTGACTATAACTCGCAATTTTGACTATCTTGCAACTCTGACTTTATATCTCGCAATTCTGACTATATCATTCGCAATTCTGACTTTTATAGTGTAATTCTGACTTTCTATCTCGTAATTCTGACTATCACACAATTCTGACTTTATATCTCGTAATTCTGACTATCACACAATTCTGACTTTATATCTCGCAATTCTGACTTTAGATCATGTAATTCTGACTTCATATCGTGTAATTCAGACTTTTATAGTGTAATTCTGACTTTCTATCTCGTAATTCTGACTATCACACAATTCTGACTTTATATCTCGTAATTCTGACTATCACACAATTCTGACTTTATATCTCGCAATTCTGACTTTAGATCATGTAATTCTGACTTTATATCGTGTAATTCAGACTTTATATCTCACAATTCTAACTTTATAACTCCCAATTGTGCATCCTTATGTTGTTCTAAACCCATATGATTTTCTTTCTTCTGTGCAACACAAAAGGACCAAAAGACAACGAATCATAAAAGCATCACACCAGTTGTCCAGTTGTGTGATAAACAGACTGAAATGTGATTGATTATTAAATAATCATCCCCTCTGCCAGAGCTCTTAAATGTCATATATGCACTTTAGCATATGCAAATGCTAAACCAATGCAAACCAAAGACTTTAGATATTCAGAGACGGTGCACTCATATATGAATGGGAGAAAGTCCAATCTGCAATATGGCGGACTGAGTCCCTAAGCCACATTTTGCGGCATGCCAATGCCGTTTGGCATCGTGCATGTCAATCCTGGCACACAAAGCAGCGATTTTTAATCTAAACGTGAATAACATTTGAAAACTGCATTGGAGTGGAAGATGAACTTTGAATCTCTTTCTAACACAAAGCCATTTTAGAAGTCTTGAAATATACGAAATACTTTTACAGTGTATCTCCCTTTACACTCAGTTTCATTGAAATTCACATGATTCAAGAAAGTCACATGATGCATGAAGGTTCGTGAATAAAATAAAACTATTCCTCTAAGCAATGAGTTTAAGAGAGATTCAACAAGATTTTTTGTCCTCCGCCATTTATCCTGGAGAACTGTTATATTTTTTTTTCTGCAGTTAGATTGAATCTTTAGGTGATTTATAGTTGGAAAACCTCAGCAGATAAACACCATAAACAACACTGAGGCAAGCTGATCAATGTAAATTGTTCTCCATACGGTCCCGGTGACCTCTGTGTGTCCTTGAGGAGAGAGAGGAGGGCTTCGGCCTGCTGTTAGTGGCTTTTTCACACAAATCCCCACCATCACAGAACTTCGCACAGCGACAGTGAAAGCATCATTGCACACGGACTCTGTTTTCACGAACGGTCGCAGTGCAGTTTGAGTCGAGTTTCAGAGGCCGGGGCTGAAACAACCGCTGAATGAGTGAATGACAAGGTCGAGGCCCTGCCGTTGCGGTTGGAGACGCGCAGCGAGAATGCTTGTGTGCACGGGGAAAAAAAAAATGACCGTGACAATAAAGAAGTGGTTGGGGTAATAAAATTCTGTCATTATTTACTCGCTGTCATGTCAGGGTGTTTTATAGAACACAAAAAGAGACGTTTATGCTTTAGAACCCCATTTAAAAAAATCTATAACTAATCTATAAAATATTAACAAACTATATAATGCATCATAAAATATTTTTAATGCATATATCATACTTTATAATGCATTGCATGGTCTCATGAATGATTGTATAATACATTATAATCCTTATCTATTCATTGTTACAATCAGTTTTTAGAGCTTCTTCCCTGACATCACGAACCCCAAAATTTACATAAACCCCGCCCCTAAGAACACGCAACAAAGGGGGCGGGGCCATGTTGGGCGGCTTTAGAGTTATTTATGCTTCACAAACGAGGGTCGATTCAAGGAAAAAAGATGAACATGATGCTAGTGACGAGTTGATCAACTCCACAGCGACTACATCAATTTATCCACTAACCGTTCAGAAACGTCTAAAAGTTGGAACTTCTTCCTGAGTCTCTCCAAAATGAGTAAATCCTCATTTTTGTCTGCGTGAGATTCTCCAGCTTTGCTGTTGTTGAGCCGTTAAAGCTCCGCCCTCTTCTGGAAAGCAGAGCTCATTTGCATTTAAAGGGACGCACACAAAAACGGCTCAAACCCAAATAGACACAAATTTGACAAGCGATAATAAATGACCTGTGGGGGATTTTCAGTTGAAACTTGACACTATATAAATATTATAGGTCCCCTTTAACTTTGGTTACAACTATTTATAAGATATAATGCAACATAATGTACATTATAAATACCTTTATGTTGCATTGAACGTAAAGGCTTTTAGTAAAGTGTTACCAAACTATAAGGTGGCAAATTGTTATATTATTTGGTAGCCAGAAACTAAATACAATTATTCGAATGAACTATATTATTTTATTATTAAAATTAAACTATTTATTGAACATTGTGGTCTTATAAACCTTTTTTAGGCTGATCTAGGACTAATTCTGAAGTTGTATGTTTGTTTATTTACTGATTACTATTTTATATATAAATATATATATAAAGTTTTCTTGTAAAATGGTCAGGTATTGATTGGTTTTCATCATGCATAAGGCAGACTTTTATCCAAAGTGACTTTTATTGCATTCAATGTATATATTTTTAATGTTCATGCAGTTCATGCATTCCTCGTTTTGAATAATTTTGCATGATGAAAAAAAAAAAAATGTTTGCATTGCATTCAGATTCAAAAATGGCATTCTGGCAAATACATGTCTTGCATGCTAAACACGATGCGCCAGTTCAAATATGCATAATAGAGAATGAGATTTTCAAGCCATTTGAAAATTTCTGTAAATAATGTCTTCAGTATATAGTGCACATTATATACACATTTATGGTGATTCATGATTTGTCTCTTTGGACCTTGACAGATGACGAAATGTCATCAGAAGGAAAAAGTGCCGTCAGGTCATTCTTCAGCAAAAACTCTGCTTATTTGAAGTATGTTTTCCTTTGTGGATGAATTAAAGGGAAAGTGCTTGATGTTGTATCATGTGATATATAACACTTCCTATAGGACCCTTAAAAACAAAAGAAGTGATCTTTCACACAATTCAAGGACATGAAAGTGTTATCTGAAGAGCAAAACCAATTAGAAAGCTGGATTCCCAAGCCAAAGGAAGCATCAACAATGAGGCTATATCAAACAGGCGAGACTATTTGCCTTTTGAAGAATGAAGGCTATAACCATCATCGGATGAACCCGTTTGAATAGTTTCCTGATGTACTAATGGAAACTATAAACGGCCGTCCAGTGAAATGCCTTTTGCAGTGCTGCTCTCTGCTCCTTCAGAGCGACCGATGACACAGGATCAGGATTCATCAAGAAGTTTGCACTTATTCTTTTGAAGCAAGAGAAGTTTAAAAGTTTGGTTTTTTTTTTTTTTTTTTAAAGAAATTAATTCTTTTATTCAGAAAAGATGCAGTATAAAGCATACATAAGATCTCTATTTCATATAAATACTATTATATATTATATATATATATATATATATATATATATATATATATATATATATATATATATATATATATATATATATATATATATATATAAAATAATAAAGAAAAAAAAAGGTTTCCACAAAAATATGAAGCAGGAACTGTTTTCAACATTATTAATAATCTGAAATATTTTATGGACAGCCCTTATATGGGTTTTGGGAGTGCATTATGTTAATTACCAACAACAGACACTCCCTCATTTAGAAAAATTCGGATTCGTCAACCTTAAAATGAAGGTATGCACAAATGCATGCGTTTACACACCCGTCTGTGGCAGAAATTATGTCTGTTCTTCTGTTTTAGGTTGTCTTGGTACTTTGAACATATTTTAAAGGGGACCTATTATGCCGCTTTCAGAAGATGTAATATCAGTCTCTGATGCTCCCAGAATGTGTCGGAAGTTTCAGCTCAAAATCCCCCACGGATCATTTATTATCGCTTGTCAAATTTGCCTCTATTTGGGTGTGAGCAAAAACACGCCGTTTTTGTGTGTGTGTCCCTTTAAATGCAAATGAGCTCCGCTTTCCAGAAGAGGGCGGAGCTTTAACGGCTCAACAACAACAAAGCTGGAGAATCTCACGCAGACAAAATGAGGATTTTACACTGATGGAGAGACTCAGGAAGAAGTTGATCAACTCGTCACTAGCATCATGTTCATCTTTTTTCCTTGAATCGACCCTCGTTTGTGAAGCGGTCCGGCGTAAAATGACAGCATCTAGAACACTCGACTGCAACAACTCTAAAGCAGCCCAACGTGGCCCCGCCCCCTTTGTTGAGTGTTCTCAGGGGTGTGGTTTATGTAAATTTTGGGGTTCGTGATGTCACCAACCCGGAAAGAAGTTCATTGTAGTCCCTACCAGCCGTTTGTTGTAGTCCTTAAACAGAGAATATTGAAATTTGAGCGTCGAAACTTCACAGATGTTGTTTTTATGCTCAAACAGCAACATTACACACTAACTAAAGTTAAAGTAGTGAAATCATAATCGAGGACCTGTTTCACTCTTTCCCAGCCACTGAGGAATTTTCCATGCTTTCAGTGTTATACGGTAGAGCGCGCGATCACGTATCTTCTAAAGGAGTACAGAATCTCCGGATCAAAACAGGCGAAGAAGCAGCAAAAACAAGTGACAGAAGCATTGCTGACGCACATGTAAAATAGCGCAATCATCAAACTGTAAAGCATGTAAATCAAAGAATGAAATTACTGAATGAAATGTTGATGGATGCAATCTATGTTTTGACCATCATTCTGAATCCGGGCGTTTTTGACCAAAAAAAAAAAAAAAAAAAACTGCTTTTTTTTTATTAACAAACATTCAAGAATTGACAAAAAAACAAATGCATGAGGCTAGAATAAAATGTTTTTGTTTGTTTTAAACTGTTCAATTTTGTGAATACGATCAAAAATGTTGCCGCCGGCAAGGAAAGAGTTAAATACTAAAGTCAAAGTTACTGTGTTTTTCTTTTCCTGGGCAGAATGACTGTTCACTTCCATGTTTCATGTCGGACTCTGTTATACAAATGCAAACAAGAGTTCAGAAAACCAACCAAAATACGCAGCAAACGGACTCGGCCTGCATCGACAGATTCAGAGCTGCCTTAGCCTATTTTTCTCCCGCTCTCTCTTCCCTCATTTCGTATTTTCAGAAAGTGAGCCATAACAACATCCCTTCGGGCAACTCAACTGAAGACCAGTGCCTTGAAAACTTGTATCGCCAAAACCTGACATGTTGAAAATGACCTGAACGTCTAACCAGTGCCCTGCAGGCATCGTCCGCACCTGTAGCTGGCATACAGCTGGCTCCACAGTCTGGACAAACCTCCGACTATGCCCAATCTGTCCTGTTACACCCAATTAAGGCCCCGAATTGTGTACAGCACACTGTAAGCCTCTTCTGAGGAAAAGCGGCCGCCAGCTGGAGTCCGGCTCAGGCTAACATGCCAACCTGCATCTCAGTAGCTTAGCTTAGCTTTACCTCAGACGTATTTTTACTCTCTGGACTCAGAAAACAGCCGTGGGAATGAGACGAAGATGCCAGGGGTGATGATGCTACTTGTAACCTGTATTGAGTAAACTACGGTAAATTTGCTTTTGTGAAAAAGTAGTTAGCAAAATTAAAAAAAAAAAAAAAAAAAAAAAAACATTAAAAAAAGCACATTGAAGCTATAATGTGTATTATAATGCTTTTAATTTTTTTATTATATATTATTTGTTAATATAAATAATTATGTTATTTCATATTTTAAATATAATGTATCTATCTATATATTTATGGTTTTCATGCATTTTATTTTTAAATTATTTATATATTCATTTTATATATTTTTTATCATTTTATTTATTGTTTATTTTTATTTTAATATCAATTAAATATTCTATCTAATATTTATTCTATATATTATTATTATTATTATTATTATTATTATAAAATATTATTATTTTTAATTATTATTTTATGTATATTATTTATTTACTCATTGTTATTTTATTCATTTGTTTTTTTTATTACATTTATTAATTTTTTTATTTAGAGGTTTTTTTTCCCCCTTTTAAGCTTGTTCAATAAATAGAAGGATTGCTTGGAAAATGCATTTTCAAAATAAAACTTACCTTAATAAAATACCTGAATGAAATATGACCTTTGTCAGACACCAAGTATACGATGAACATGAAGACTTTGATCATAGCCCATGGAGAGAACAACGTTTACACACATTCCAACATAGACGACAACCGACAAAAGATAGCGGGAAACACAGGAACTTAAATACAGGAACTGATGACTGAGGAACAGGTGAAGAGAATGATTACATAAACACAGCTGAAGTCCATCAATGCAAACGAGTGGCGGGAACAAAACCAAAACAAAGAACACGCGAGACAAAAGACAAGACAGCACGAAACAACCTTCTAATACCACAATATTCTTGAACATATAAACACAGTCAATACAACAGTGACCATTTTTGTGAGGGTGACATTTAGCGGTGGTATAATCTTTTAGAGATTAAATAAAGATGAAATGGATTTCATCTCATCACAGAACAGCAGCACATGTCAATGCAGGAAAGTTGAAAACCCTTTCGTCTGGGCCTGAATGGCTATTTTATGCTCTTCAAGGTTTTCTTCCTTTGCTGGTGCGATAGCACACGGTGCAAATGACACGCACCTTGACACCTATCTATTCACGATCTCAACTCGGTAATGAAGAAAGAGTCCGTGTGCGCTCGGTATTCCCGTCAACAGCTCCACGACAAGCAAAAAGAAAAAGAGAGAGCAAATGAAGCCGATGAGTGTGAAAGAGGCTCTCGTGGACGTTGCAAACGCATCTCGCCCGCCGTTCGGGGTGAGCCGGGGTCACAGCGGTCGTCCCTCGATCTCTCTCGGAAGGTCGGGCGCATTCTCATCGCGTGTATTGTTGCACAGCTGATTAGCACGCAGCCTTGGGGTTTTTAAAAGAGTTTTGTGGCTGTTAGTCCATGTGCGTTTGCCTTGAGGTCAACTAAATGTCAGTGTATGCCTTATATCTGATGCATTTCAAATTTACAGTCTTTCTATACACTGTAATGAATTGCTGTAAAAATTACAGCATTATTTTACAGCCGCTGTCTGTTTTTTAATAATACAGCATATTGCTGTAAACTGCAATGCATTCCAGCGTCACGTGTTGGTTTGACTCAAATTTACAGAATATTGCTGTAAATTGACCCTTTGTAATTAAAAAAATACAGTTATTTACTGTAATCAGAGAATACAGGGAATTTCTGTAAATTAAATTACAGTAACACTACTGTAAATTTTACAGTAACTGGCTGGCAACCCTGCTGCCATTATTATACTGTAAAATTTACAGTAATTTTTTAACAGTGCACTGTAATGAATTACTGTAAAAATTACAGCATTATTTTACAGCCTCTGGCTGTTTTTTAATAATACAGCATATTGCTGTAAACTGCAATGCATTCCAGCGTCACGTGTTGGTTTGACTCAAATTTACAGAATATTGCTGTAAATTGACCCTTTGTAATTAAAAAAATACAGTTATTTACTGTAATCAGAGAATACAGGGAATTTCTGTAAATTAAATTACAGTAACACTACTGTAAATTTTACAGTAACTGGCTGGCAACCCTGCTGCCATTATTATACTGTAAAATTTACAGTAATTTTTTAACAGTGCACTGTAATGAATTACTGTAAAAATTACAGCATTATTTTACAGCCGCTGGCTGTTTTTTAATAATACAGCATATTGCTGTAAACTGCAATGCATTCCAGCGTCACGTGTTGGTTTGACTCAAATTTACAGAATATTGCTGTAAATTGACCCTTTGTAATTAAAAAAATACAGTTATTTACTGTAATCAGAGAATACAGGGAATTTCTGTAAATTAAATTACAGTAACACTACTGTAAATTTTACAGTAACTGGCTGGCAACCCTGCTGCCATTATTATACTGTAAAATTTACAGTAATTTTTTAACAGTGCACTGTAATGAATTACTGTAAAAATTACAGCATTATTTTACAGCCGCTGGCTGTTTTTTAATAATACAGCATATTGCTGTAAACTGCAATGCATTCCAGCGTCACGTGTTGGTTTGACTCAAATTTACAGAATATTGCTGTAAATTGACCCTTTGTAATTAAAAAATACAGTTATTTACTGTAATCATAGAATACAGGGAAATTCTGTAAATTAAATTACAGTAACACTACTGTAAATTTTACAGTAACTGGCTGGCAACCCTGCTGCCAGTATTATACTGTAAAATTTACAGTCATTTTTAACAGTGCACTGTAATGAATTACTGTAAAAATTACTGCATTATTTTACAGCCGCTGGCTGTTGTTTAATAATACAGCATATTGCTGTAAACTGCAATGCATTCTGGGGTCAAGTGTTGGTTTGACTCAAATTTACAGAATATTGCTGTAAATTGACCCTTCGTAATTTAAAAAAATACAGTTATTGACTGTAATCAGAGAATATAGGGAAATTCTGTAAATTTAATTACAGTAACACTACTGTAAATTTTACAGTAACTGGCTGGCAACCCTGCTGCCAGTATTATACTGTAAAATTTACAGTAATTTTTTAACAGTGTACATACATTTTTGTCCATTCACCTGCTCTCCAGAATGAGAATACCTGCCCAGTAAGAAGTGAATTGACCCTTCTCAAAAGCCCCGCCCCCTTTAGTTACTGTTGCTATGTGGCCGCTCTCATGCCACACATCAAGTTCTCACGCAGTGAAAAATACATCCTGGACGCTGATAATTGAAGTTTGCATTGTTACGGTTCTCCACGTGGCTGATTAGTTTCGTTCATAGCTTATATCTCTTTAATGAAAACTTTTTTAAAAATCCCTGTGGGAAAAATGAATGGAAAAAAAAACCAGCGCGAGCACTCTATAGGATTTAGTTACTTCTATGAGCAATTGACCCTTCGCCGGGAGTTTGATTGACAGGCGATCTGACCAATCATGATCAATTAGGCATCGGACGAAACGGCCTCAGACTAAAAGTTATCAGACAAAACAGAATCAGAAAAAAAGGCATCAGGGGCTTTTTTTTGGGCCGGTCATTTTTGGAGATTTAATCCCGGAATCCGACTTTCATCACAGAATTTCCAGAATTAACAGAAAAACATACTTCACACATCAACAATAAATCATAGCGGTGTCCAACATATAAATGAACCAAAAATACATATTCTGAAGTCTTTTGAGGTCAAATGATAGCTTTGTGCCAGGAAATGGGAAGCTTTGTGACAAAGAGGAAGATTTCCAGTGAATAATGGCAGTTTCAAAGTTATCATTTGGCTTCAATGGACGACTTCTGTGTGCTTTTTCATACTGATTTCTTCCTTTTTACAGCTTGAAAGATGCATGTAAATTTGACACGTTCATTTGCATTCATTTTCAAATCCATTTTTGGGTGAACTATTCCTTTAAAATCTAAGAAATGTCCTGGCATTGCTACCAAAGCAGCTATTTGTTGCGGCTTTCATATAATCTTCCCATTTAGGTGTTCAGAAAACTCATGTCTTACCTTCGGTCTTGGCAAAGGTTGCGTTCGCCGAGCTTGAATAGGCCTTTAGTGATCTCAGCATAATGAGCTCTAATCTGATTCAGTCCTTTTTGTGTTTCTCTTCATGCATTTATTGCATTAAAATTGCTTCAGTGCTGGCCATTATTCAAATCGCTGGATTTATAGTCATCATATTTGGTGCTATTAGAGAAACATAAACCATGTTTAATGTGCTTTCCCATAGGAAAGACACCACAAATCTCTTTACAGGCGGCTTATGATACAGTCTCCTGCTTCTCAAATGTTTCTCCTAAGAAAATGACTCCGGTGATCTCCCGTGTGTCTCCTCCAGAGTTTGAGAAGAGATCGACTGAGATTTCAATATGAACAAACATTCTCGCCAAATGACCTGAACAGCTATTCACGTTCATTTTATAGCTCTTAATAGCTTTTAAAATGGTAAAGTCATGGAAATAAATCTTAAAAATGTGGATATATTATTATAATTTTATATGTTATACATACATATATACATATACATATATATACATGTTCTTTTCATATTTATTACTAATATTCCTATCACATTATATTATATTATTATAGCTTTTAAAATAGTAAAAAAAATAGTAAAAAGGGCTGGAAAAGTCATGGAAATAAATTTTAAAAATTATTTGGATATATAATTATTTTTTATTTTATTATATATTAATTTGTTTAATTAATATATATATATATATATATATAATATATATATATTATATTATATTAATAGCTATTAAAATATATTTAAAAAAATAAACCTGGAAAATTCATGAAAATTAACCTTAAAATATATATATTATTATTTTATATTATTATTATTATTATTATGATAAAATTGTATTATAATTAGTTTATCTGCACATTTGCTAACAATATATGTAATTTACTTATTTATTCTTATTTAATTTTTTCATTTTTGGCCTTTGAGTAAATATCATTTAAAAAATCACATATTTGATCTGCAAATGTACCATTATTTATATTGTTTTTTTATTTAATACATATTATTTATTCTTATTATCATTCTTCTTATGCATTTATTTTTTTATTTGCTTTTTGCAAACATTATGTTTATAAACATTATTATACACAATTATATTAAATCTATCAAACAAAAAAATGAAACGTCTATAAAATGATTATTTTTATAAACTCCTAATCCTGTAACGACGAACGACTGGAAAACCGAGATGATCCGTCCAAAGACGTGAGGACGCTGATGGTGTTGCGAAAGCCTTATGACGAACAGTTTGTCCAATCCGAGGATTTGCCTGTAGACGTTCGGCGCTCATGCAATCCTCTTAAGGATGTTGTTGGAAGGATGTTGGTAATTCGTTTATCTAATCTTCGGTTGATCTTAATGGACTCAAGCTTATTAAGGTTGTGGATGAGCCCAAGAAGTGCCTATTAGCTCGACAGTCCCTGATTGCACTTAAAGGTTTGAGAGACACTCAGAACGATGTTTAAACACGACACAAAACACAAACCTCAGACCCTGAGAGACACAACCAAACAACATATCGCATGAATAACATCATGCAAGCTGCTTATTGACGCTCTGCTGTTTTTATTCCAAATCGGGCTCATTTCTTCTGGGCTCAATACAAGTTAAGCTCGTCTACAGCACATTGACTACCACAAAAAAAAAATTGATTTGCGCTTCAGATTGAAAAAATCAGATCAGTTCTCAGTGGATACGGTCGAGGGAGTCCTGCAGCTTTTCTCACTGAAAATACAGTTTTGCTCAACTAAAATGGATCGGAACTTATTTTCATGTCCTTTTGGATGAATTGCAAGTTCTTGTCTGTGGGTCATTTTCCTTTCTCACAGTTAGCTGAACAAAAATCAAATCGTATCAGGTATTCTTCCATATCCGTGCGAAGCCTGCCAAGCACACCGACGGGCCTGTCCGATCCATCAAACCAACTCATTGCCTGGCAGGGAGTGTGATGTGTTTGTTCTGCATTTGACACTGATCTTAGCAGGTAAAATGTAAAAAATCTTGAGTTTGATTCACATCTTGTCTTTCATCTATCCCGCTCCCATCCAGCCTCCTTCATTCTCTCCTCATCATCCCACTGCCGACAGATGACACGTGAAGCAGGGGGTCCTGCGTTTCAGCCTCACCCCCCTTCAGCTTAGCATATGTCCATTTCCACACCTCTATAGCAACACTCTCGACTTCCTTTATAAATCCCCTAAATCCTCCGACTAAAACCTTCTCGCTTTCAGGCTCCGTTCCAAAACCTACTGAGTGGCCTTGTCTGCTGCCTATATAGGAAACTGCCTTCTAAGACATTATCCTTACAGAAATAAGTACAATACGGTGCTCCTCCAGTGTGGTTTTTTTTATTTATTTAGATGGTGCATTTTGAAATAGCTTTTTCATTTTGATTTTGGTTTAAGTTTGAACAATTTTGATATGTGTCTTTGTCTTTTTAGCTAGTGTTTGTTTTCATTATATTTCTATTTAGCTTTATTGTCCTATTAGTTTTAGTCATTTTTATCCTTTTTATATTAAAAGAAGAGGAAAACGAAGGTATTTTAAACCTGCAGGTCACATATGTTTTTGATGTTACAGTTTTTTTTTTATTACATGCAAAAATCAATGAAAGTATATAATTAATTGCATTTGGCTTTTTTTTCTTTTTTTTTTTTGCCATCCAGAACATAGCAACCAATTGTGAACCACAAGTTGTACAATCAAACATACTTACACCACATACAGTTAAGATTTTTTAAGTCTCTTCTGCTCATCAAGGCTGCATTTACTTGATCAAAAATACAGTAAAAATTCAATTGAAAAGAACTATTTTCTATGTGAACAATATATTGTAAAATATAGTTTATTCCTGTGATCAAAGCTGAATTTTCAGCAACATTATTCAGAGTTTTCTGGTCTGTAATAATGTTTTGAAAACGTTAGCGCAAAAATATTATTTATGGAATGTTTTTTTCCCCTAAAACAGATGTTGATCTAACATTTTTTAAATGCTATTACTTGTTTCAGAAAGTTTGCAAAATTATGAAATGTAATGTTCCAGTAACGTACACGTAACTAAGAGAAAATGTTTTTAAAAACTGGACGTTTTGATCATTCAGAAAACATTCAGAAATAACGTTTTCATAACTTGAGAAATTTTTTTACATTTTTTAAAATGGGATGGGATGCCGATTTGCTGCTCAAGAAATATTTCTAATTAAAATTCTTATTATTCTTATTAGTATATATGTTTTTCAGGATTTTTTGATGAATAGAAGGAAGTAAAAAGAATAAAGAAAAGTTCTGTCACGAAACACTAGATGGTTTGAAATCACATTATTCTCTACAGCGCGCAGCTGTTTGGCTGCTGATACAGCAGGACTTTTACAACTCAACTTTCAAATACTTGGTCAGCATCTGCTGTTGCAGGTTACAGTGTGCTTTCAGAAACCCTCCACCTTCCCTAGCTCCACCTGTATAGATCTACAATGGGTAATTCCTGTATGCTTTGTACAGCAGAAGCATGTCTTACATTCTTATTGGCAGTCGCAGTCGCAAGTCCCGTACTAGCTCTGCAGCAGCAGCAGCAGCAGCAGCAGCAATAACCAACAACAGTAGCAGCAAAAATAATAATCAGCGGCAATAACCAACAGCAGGAATAATCAGCAGCAGCAATAATATTAATCAGCAGTAATAACCAACAGCAGGAATAATCAGCAGCAGCAATAATATTAATCAGCAGTAATAACCAACAGCAGGAATAATCAGCAGCAGCAATAATATTAATCACCATTAATAACCAACAGCAGCAATAACAGCAGCATCAATAATAATAATCAGCAGTAATAATAATAATTAGCATTAATAACCAACAGCAGGAATAATCATCAGCAGCAATAACCAACCAACAGCAGCAGCAATAATATTAAATCACCATTAATAACCAACAGCAGGAATAATCAGCAGCAGCAATAACAGCAGCATCAATAATAATAATCATCAGCAGCAGCAATAATAATAATCAGCAGCAATAATAATAATCAGCAGCAGCAATAACAGCAGCATCAATAAAAATAATCAGCATCAATAATAATCAGCAGCAGCAGCAGCAGCAATAACAGCAGCATCAATAATAATAATCAGCAGCAATTACCAACAGCAGGAATAATCAGCAGCAGCAGCAATAACAGCAGCAATAATAGTAATCAGCAGCAGCAATAACAGCAGCATCAATAATAATAATCAGCAGCAATAATAATAATCAGCCGCAGCAGCAATAACAGCAGCATCAATAATAATAATCAGCAGCAATAATAATAATCAGCATTAATAACCAACAGCAGGAATAATCAGCAGCAGCAATAACAGCTGCAGCAATAACAATAATCAGCATCAATAATAATCAGCAGCAGCAGATAATAATAATCAGCAGCAATAATAATAATCAGCCGCAGCAACAATAACAGCAGCATCAATAATAATAATCAGCAGCAATAATAATAATCAGCATTAACAACCAACAGCAGGAATAATCAGCAGCAGCAATAACAGCAGCATCAATAATAATAATCAGCATTAATAATAATAATCAGCAGCAATTACCAACAGCAGGAATAATCAGCAGCAGCAATAACAGCAGCAGCAATAATAATAATCAGCAGCAATTACCAACAGCACAATAACAGCAGCAATAATAATAATCAGCAGCAGCAATAACAGCAGCATCAATAATAATAATCAGCAGCAATAATAATAATCAGCATTAATAACCAACAGCAGGAATAATCAGCAGCAGCAATAACAGCTGCAGCAATAATAATAATCAGCATCAATAATAATCAGCAGCAGCAGCAGCAATAACAGCAGCATCAATAATAATAATCAGCAGCAATAATAATAATCAGCCGCAGCAACAATAACAGCAGCATCAATAATAATAATCAGCAGCAACAATAATAATCAGCAGCAGGAATAATCAGCAGCAGAATAATCAGCAGCAGCAATAATAATAATCAGCAGCAATAATCAGCAGCAATAATATTAATCACCATTAATAACCAACAGCAGGAATAATCAGCAGCAGCATCAGCAGCAGCAATAACATCAATAATAATAATCAGCAGCAATAATAATAATCAGCCGCAGCAACAATAACAGCAGCATCAATAATAATAATCAGCAGCAATAATAATAATCAGATAATCAGCAGCAGCAATAACAGCAGCATCAATAATAATAATCAGCATTAATAATAATAATCAGCAGCCAGCAGGAATAATCAGCAGCAGCAATAACAGCAGCATCAATAATAATAATCAGCAGCAATTACCAACAGCAGGAATAATCAGCAGCAGCAGCAATAACAGCAGCAATAATAGTAATCAGCAGCAGCAATAACAGCAGCATCAATAATAATAATCAGCAGCAATAATAATAATCAGCCAGCAGCAGCAATAACAGCAGCATCAATAATAATAATCAGCAGCAATAATAATAATCAGCATTAATAACCAACAGCAGGAATAATCAGCAGCAGCAATAACAGCTGCAGCAATAATAATAATCAGCATCAATAATAATCAGCAGCAGCAGCAGCAATAACAGCAGCATCAATAATAATAATCAGCAGCAATAATAATAATCAGCCGCAGCAACAATAACAGCAGCATCAATAATAATAATCAGCAGCAATAATAATAATCAGCATTAACAACCAACAGCAGGAATAATCAGCAGCAGCAATAACAGCAGCATCAATAATAATAATCAGCATTAATAATAATAATCAGCAGCAATTACCAACAGCAGGAATAATCAGCAGCAGCAATAACAGCAGCAGCAATAATAATAATCAGCAGCAATTACCAACAGCAGGAATAATCAGCAGCAGCAGCAATAACAGCAGCAAGAATAATCAGCAGCAGCAATAACAGCTGCAGCAATAATAATAATCAGCATCAATAATAATCAGCAGCAGCAGCAGCAATAACAGCAGCATCAATAATAATAATCAGCAGCAATAATAATAATCAGCCGCAGCAACAATAACAGCAGCATCAAACAGCAGGAATAATCAGCAGCCAGCAGCAATAATCAGCAGCAGCAGCAATAATATTAATCACCATTAATAACCAACAGCAGGAATAATCAGCAGCAGCAGGAATAACCAACAACAGCAGCAGTAATCAGCAGCAGAAGTAGCCAGCCAGAAGTATAAACAGTCACAGCAGCTCACAGCAGCGTTTTGTGTATGTATTGTCAGTAGAAAGTCCAGAACTTGCTCTGAAATAACAGCAATAATCAGTAGCAGCGAAGCTGATCTATTCCGCCAAGACCAAACATATTAACATTGTCATATCCATTACAATGCTAAACACTTAAAGGGTTATCATGACAGAAACGCATTTATTTGTAATAGAAATATTAGTAACATTTTTAGCGTTTTGTTTTTGATCAATTCAATGTGTCCTTGCTAACTAAAACTATCCCTGAATACCTGTTGGAAAAGAGGGCATCAATTATGCCTTAAAATACTGCCCAGCTCAGAGGGTTCTGGAACAGAGCCTCAATCTTTCATCTGCTCTGTCCTCCTTCATTTAGGAAATGTGGGCCAGTGTCTTGTAGTGATTCCATGGAGTCAAGCATCAAAGACAGGCATCCACGGATCAGTGATCACTCTTATAGCATCAAAGCGCTGCCAATGAACACATATAGGCCAATGCATCAGTCTGACCAACACTCACAATCATTCTATGGGTTTGTGCTGTTTAAGGACTTAAAACTGCCATTGTTTACTCAAAGAGAATGAGTATTTTCACACCCCCCATGTCATTCCGACCCCATATTATTTTGTTTTCCGTGAAATGCAGCAGATGTAAGGCAGAATGTCTAAGTTAATGGATGGTGATTTGCATCGTCAAGCTCCATAAGAGACAAAAAGTACCATAAAAGTAGTCCATAGGAGCCGTATGATAGTGTTATATGAGGAACAGACTGAATCTCCTCGACAACAAAACAATTGCTCAGCTCTTTCTGAGTAGTTTAGATGTGCTGTATCAACCTTTGTTCAGATGTTTCTCTTACAATTCCTTTGAGGACATAAAAATAGACGCACAAATGAGAACACAGCCGAGATATAGCTTAGAAAATATGGGATAATTTCATGGTAAATGTATTACTGTAGCTCAAAGAGTATAGCATGTCTCTAGAATGCATGAACTGCTAAAAATGCATGTATTCAAGTTGCTTTAAATAAAAGCATCTGCCAAATGCACAATATAAATGTTAATAATAATAATAATAATCAGCAGCAATAATAATCAACAGCAGCTGTTGCTTATTCCTGCTGCTGCTGATGACTATTATTATTATTGCTGATGTTGTTGATTATTGCTGCTGATTATTATTGCTGCTGCTGATTATTATTATTATTGCTGCTGATTATTATTGCTGCTGCTGATTATTATTATTATTGCTGCTGATGATTATTCTTTTGCTGCTGATGATGATTATTATTATTGCTGCTGATGATTATTATTGCTGCTGCTTATTATTATTATTGCTGCTGCTGATTATTATTTTGCTGCTGATGATGATTATTATTATTGCTGCTGATGATGATTATTATTATTGCTGCTGCTGATTATTATTATTATTGCTGCTGCTGATTATTATTATTGCTGCTGCTGATTATTATTATTATTGCTGCTGATGATTATTGTTTTGCTGCTGATGATGATTATTATTATTGCTGCTGATGATTATTATTGCTGCTGCTTATTATTATTATTGCTGCTGCTGATTATTATTTTGCTGCTGATGATGATTATTATTATTGCTGCTGATTATTATTATTATTGCTGCTGCTGATTATTATTATTGCTGCTGCTGATTATTATTATTATTGCTGCTGATGATTATTATTTTGCTGCTGATGATGATTATTATTATTGCTGCTGATGATTATTATTGCTGCTGCTTATTATTATTATTATTGCTGCTGCTGATTATTGTTTTGCTGCTGATGATGATTATTATTATTGCTGCTGATGATTATTATTGCTGCTGCTTATTATTATTATTGCTGCTGATGATGATTATTATTGCTGCTGATGATGATTATTATTATTGCTGCTGCTGATTATTATTATTATTGCTGCTGCTGATTATTGTTTTGCTGCTGATGATGATTATTATTATTGCTGCTGATGATTATTATTGCTGCTGATGATGATTATTATTATTGCTGCTGCTGATTATTATTATTATTGCTGCTGATGATTATTGTTTTGCTGCTGATGATGATTATTATTATTGCTGCTGATGATTATTATTGCTGCTGCTTATTATTATTATTGCTGCTGATTATTATTTTGCTGCTGATGATGATTATTATTATTGCTGCTGCTGATTATTATTATTATTGCTGCTGCTGATTATTATTATTATTGCTGCTGATGATTATTATTGCTGCTGCTTATTATTATTATTGCTGCTGCTGATTATTATTTTGCTGCTGATGATGATTATTATTATTGCTGCTGCTGATTATTATTATTATTGCTGCTGCTGATTATTATTATTATTGCTGCTGATGATTATTATTTTGCTGCTGATGATGATTATTATTATTGCTGCTGATGATTATTATTGCTGCTGCTTATTATTATTATTATTGCTGCTGCTGATTATTGTTTTGCTGCTGATGATGATTATTATTATTGCTGCTGATGATTATTATTGCTGCTTCTTATTATTATTATTGCTGCTGCTGATGATTATTATTGCTGCTGATGATGATTATTATTATTGCTGCTGCTGATTATTATTATTATTGCTGCTGCTGATTATTGTTTTGCTGCTGATGATGATTATTATTATTGCTGCTGATGATTATTATTGCTGCTGCTTATTATTATTATTGCTGCTGCTGATTATTATTTTGCTGCTGATGATGATTATTATTATTGCTGCTGATGATTATTATTGCTGCTGCTTATTATTATTATTGCTGCTGCTGATTATTATTTTGCTGCTGATGATGATTATTATTATTGCTGCTGCTGATTATTATTATTATTGCTGCTGCTGATTATTATTATTGCTGCTGCTGATTATTATTATTATTGCTGCTGCTGATTATTATTTTGCTGCTGATGATGATTATTATTATTGCTGCTGATGATTATTATTGCTGCTGCTTATTATTATTATTGCTGCTGCTTATTATTATTTTGCTGCTGATGATGATTATTATTATTGCTGCTGCTGATTATTATTATTATTGCTGCTGCTGATTATTATTATTATTGCTGCTGCTGATTATTATTTTGCTACTGATGATGATTATTATTATTGCTGCTGCTGATTATTATTATTATTGCTGCTGCTGATTATTATTATTATTGCTGCTGCTGATTATTATTTTGCTGCTGATGATGATTATTATTATTGCTGCTGCTGCTGATTATTATTATTGCTGCTGCTGATTATTATTTTGCTGCTGATGATGATTATTATTATTGCTGCTGATGATTATTATTGCTGCTGCTTATTATTATTATTGCTGCTGCTGATTATTATTTTGCTGCTGCTGATTATTATTATTATTGCTGCTGCTGATTATTATTATTATTGCTGCTGCTGATTATTATTTTGCTGCTGATGATGATTATTATTATTGCTGCTGATGATTATTATTGCTGCTGCTTATTATTATTATTGCTGCTGCTGATTATTATTTTGCTGCTGATGATGATTATTATTATTGCTGCTGCTGATTATTATTATTATTGCTGCTGCTGATTATTATTTTGCTGCTGATGATGATTATTATTATTGCTGCTGCTGATTATTATTATTATTGCTGCTGCTGATTATTGTTTTGCTGCTGATGATGATTATTATTATTGCTGCTGCTGATGATTATTATTGCTGCTGCTTATTATTATTATTGCTGCTGCTGATTATTATTTTGCAGCTGATGATGATTATTATTATTGCTGCTGATGATTATTATTGCTGCTGCTTATTATTATTATTGCTGCTGCTGATTATTATTTTGCTGCTGATGATGATTATTATTATTGCTGCTGATGATTATTATTATTATTGCTGCTGCTGATTATTGTTTTGCGGCTGCTGATTATTATTTTGCTGCTGATGATTATTATTATTATTGCTGCTGCTGATTATTATTATTATTGCTGCTGCTGATTATTATTTTGCTGCTGATGATGATTATTATTATTGCTGCTGATGATTATTATTGCTGCTGCTTATTATTATTATTGCTGCTGCTGATTATTATTTTGCTGCTGATGATGATTATTATTATTGCTGCTGCTGATTATTATTATTATTGCTGCTGCTGATTATTATTATTATTATTGCTGCTGCTGATTATTATTATTATTATTGCTGCTGCTGATTATTATTATTATTATTGCTGCTGATTATTATTATTTTGCTGCTGATGATGATTATTATTATTGCTGCTGCTGATTATTATTATTATTGCTGCTGCTGATTATTATTATTATTATTGCTGCTGCTGCTGATTATTGCTGCTGTTGATTATTATTATTTCTGCTGATTATTATTATTATTATTGCTGCTGCTGATTACTGTTATTATTGCTGCTTCTGCTGATTATTGCTGCTGCTGATTATTATTATTATTATTATTATTGCTGCTGCTGATTATTATTATTATTATTATTATTATTGCTGCTGCTGATTATTATTATTATTATTATTATTGCTGCTGCTGATTATTATTATTATTATTATTATTGCTGCTGCTGATTACTGTTATTATTGCTGCTTCTGCTGATTATTGCTGCTGCTGATTATTATTATTGCTGCTGATTATTATTATTATTATTATTATTATTGCTGCTGCTGATTATTGTTTTGCAGCTGCTGATTATTATTTTGCTTCTGATGATTATTATTATTGCTGCTGCTGCTGTTAGTTATTGCTGCTGATTATTATTATTATTATTGCTGCTGCTGATTATTATTATTGCTGCTGCTGATTATTGCTGCTGCTGATTATTATTATTATTGCTGATGCTCATTATTATTATTATTATTGCTGCTGCTGATTATTTTTATTATTGCTGCTGCTGATTATTTTTATTGCTGCTGCTGATTATTATTATCATTGCTGCCGATGATGATTATTATTATTATTATTGCTGCTGCTGATTATTATTATCATTGCTGCTGATGATGATTATTATTGCTGCTGATGATTATTATTATCATTGCTGCCAATGATGATTATTTTGCTGCTGCTGCTGTTAGTTATTGCTGCTGATTATTATTATTATTATTGCTGCTGTTAATTATTACTACTGAGAATTATTATTATTGTTATTATTATTATTGCTGCTGATTGTTATTGCTGCTGATTATTATTATCATTATTGTTATTATTATTATTGCTGCTGCTGCTATTGGTTAATGCCGCTGCTGATTGTTATTGCTGCTGATCATTATTATTATTGCTGCTGCTGATTATTATTGCTGCTGCTTCAATTGGTTAATGCTGCTGATGATTATTATTATTGCTACTACTGCTGTTGTATTGAAATCAGACTTTGGTAACTTGACCATTTTGTCTGAAACTAAGCAAATAAATGAGATTACCTGAATCGTTTGCTCTGGAGAAAAATCTATTTAATCACATTGCTGTCTAGGAGAAACAATTAAGACTAATGAGATCTCATTTGCAATTCTTTCCTATAGGAAACCGCTTGTCAACCAGAAGGGCCAAGCTAGTTAACCAGCTTTACCAGCATGAGGATACTTGTCAACCAGCAAAAACCATCCTATTCCAGCATGGAAATTCATGAATTTTTCGGCTGAGAGAATTAAGCCTTCAATCTCTACAACAAGCCTGTTTAAATGCAGTCGAGACGCGCTCGAAGTGACCAGATCACAACAGAGGGGGGGGGCGGCTGACCAATCAGAGCAGACGATCAGTGGACGAGTCACAAAATCTAGATGAGGTTTGTCCAAGAAGTTGCTACATTTGTCGCTAGGCTTTTGAAAAAGTGGAGGAATTGACTAAATCTACCAACAAAAATCGCTCAATTGGCAGCACTGCTCATGACATGAAAAATAAAATTTGCCTTATCTTTTGACATATCAGATATCTTTTGTATACCAACATCCAAAGGTTTTTCTACAAATCATCCTGCAAGTTTCACAGCTTAAAACATCCTCCTCATTATAAACTTTATTTAATCAAGCTCCAAAAATCCTTGTTTGGATATTGTGGGATTTGTGACGTCAGTGGTTTGGATCTCATATCAAACTGTCACGTTAACTGAATTGGCGAATCTCTTATGACGTAACGAAGCCTCATTTACTGAAATCACGTGACTTTGGCGCTCCGAACCACTGATTCGAAACAAAAGATTCGTAAAGCTTCATGAATCAGTGTTTTGAAATCGTCCATCACTAGATATTGTTGAAAAGTCGTTATTTTGGCGCACAAAAAGTATTCTCGTGGCTTTATAATATTAAGGCTGAACCGCTGTACTCACATGACCTGTTTTAAATATGTTTTAGTATCTCTCTGGACATTGAAATTATAATATTATAAAGCGACGAGAATATTTTTGTGCACCAAAAAAGCACACAAAAAAAAGACTTTTCAACAATATCTAGTGATGGACGATTTCAAAACACTGATTCACGAATCTTTTGAGTCGAATCAGTGATTCGCATCGCATATCAAACGGTCACGTGAACTATTGAATCGGCGAATCTCTTCTGACGTAACGAAGCCTCATTTACTGAAATCACGTGACTTTGGCGCTCCGAACCACCAGATCAAAATCAAAAGATTCGTGAAGCTTCATGAATCAGTGTTTTGAAATCATCCATCACTAGATATTGTTGAAAAGTCGTTATTTAGTTGTTGTTTTTTTCGTATTTTTGTCACTTCATAATATTAAGGTTGAACCACATGAACTGTTTTAAATATGTTTTAATGTCTTTCTGGACATTAAAAGTGTTAATAGAGACTCACTGAACCAAAAATATCTTCATTTGTGTTCTGAAGATGAACGAAGATCTTACGGGTGTAGAACCACATGAGGAATTGATGACTGAACTTTCATTTTTGGGTGAACGAACCCTTTAACGGCTGACATTTGCCCACACTGGATGTGAGCGTCCATATATATTTGTTTTTTATGTGTGTGTATGTGTGTATTAACATTTCAAATGAACCTCAAGGAACATATTAAGTGACATAAACGTAGTAGACGCCAATAACAGGAGCGCTTCAAATCCTTTGCAGCACATACTGCAGGATGATCAGCATCTGCCTCTCCTCACAGATGCTCTCCTGCAGTTGAGATGTTCGCTGTCACGCTCTGAAGGTCCAGTGGTCAGGTATGATCTCAGGGTTAATGGTCCTTGTCCTCCTCTCTCCTGTCTCCATTCCCCCAACCATCCCTCTCTCCTGCGGCACCGCTCCGGTCACATGACCTCTGACACACTGGCCCGACTCACAAACGTACTGGACACATCTGTCCCTCTCCTTCAGATTGTGACTGAAAAAGCTTTATTAGGATGCCTGTTCCAAAACATATCGAGCTGCCGACATAGACAGCTGCCTTTTAAGTGAAACACATCCTCATAATCAGGGCTGGGTGGGTTACTTTTAAAATGTATTTCACTACAGATTACAAAATGCATGCTTTAAAAAGTCATTTGTAACGTATTTTGTTACATTACTCAAGTTTAGTCACTTCATCTAAATACTTTAGAATACTTTGGAACACTAATAAGTGTGAAACAAACACAAAAAAGGTCATTGCAAGTTTTTATCTCACAATTCTGACTTTTTCCCTCAGAATTGCGTGATGTAAAGTTGAAATTGCGAGTTATAAAGTCAGAATTATGAGATATAAACTCGCAATATTGAGAAAAGTCAGAATTATGAGATATAAACTCGCAATATTGAGAAAAGTCAGAATTATGAAATATAAACTCACAATATTGAGAAAAGTCAGAATTATGAGATATAAACTCGCAATATTGAGAAAAGTCAGAATTATGAGATATAAACTCGCAATATTGAGAAAAGTCAGAATTATGAGATATAAACTCGCAATATTGAGAAAAGTCAGAATTATGAGATATTGAGAAAAGTCAGAATTATGAGATATAAACTCACAATATTGAGAAAAGTCAGAATTATGAGATATAAACTCACAATATTGAGAAAAGTCATAATTATGAGATATAAACTCACAATATTGAGAAAAGTCAGAATTATGAGATATAAACTTACTCTAAATTCATAATTGCAAGAAAAAAGTCAGTATTGCAAGTTTTTATCTCCCAATTCTAACTTTATAACTTGCAATTGTGAGTTTAAATCTCGCAATTCTGAGAAAAAGAAGTCAGAATTGTGAAACACAAACTCACAATTGTGAGAGAAAAAAAAACAAATTGTGAGAAAAAAGATGCAGTGACGAGTGAATTATAAAACGACTCACCAAACATGAAAACAGTGGAAAACATGAAACTGAACTCGTCTTTTTCAGACGGTCAGAGTCAGAGAATCACCAATCGCTGTTTAAATGACATTAAAACTCAAAGTAATCACTTTGGTAATCTAAAACACTTTTCAGATGGAACTGTGATCTGATTACCACCCATTTAAAATGAAACACAGTGACTCAAATGTTGCATTCTAAATACGGAACTAAGTTACTTGTATTTCGTTACTCCCCAACCCTGATCATAAGTGATTGATTTCGACGTTCACGTATCGGAATAAAAAAACAGCGCAGCCAAATATTGGGTAATTAGACTGAGATGTAATAAATTCATCCCACGCTTCATTTAGTGCAAACAACATAATATATCAAATGAAAGATCGAATAATCTGACCTCATTAATGTATATTTGTTTTTGCACTTTTTCCCTCTCTCACCGTTTTTATCCCATTACCTCTCTGCGTTTCTCTCCATTTCTCCCTCACTTTCGCTCAAATCCCAAAAGTGCTTTATTGGTGCAGCGCTCGATGTATTGCAAACACATTTCTCATGGTTCAGACGTGGCACTGCATTCAATTTTATATAGAATCTGTCATGCAGAAACATTACAGGACATAAATATTTATTCTTCTGCCCCACATCACCGCCGCCTCAAACTCCATCTGTTCCACACACTTTCTGATTCCTCCCAGGTCCTCTCCCCATCTCGCTCCTGCTTTATTTTTTATGTTTTGCTTTTATTTTTCCGAGCTCATATTTTACAACTTCTCTGGCTATCTATCTCTCCCACCCATCTGAGCCGAGTTACTGGAGAAAAGGACAGAAAAAAGCACTTGGGAGCGATTGATCCGTGAAAATCAAAGAGCAAAATCAACTCCAATGAAAAGAAGACCTCACTTTACAGCATGCTGGACAACTGCAGATAAAGAGCAGCATCTTTATGGTGGCATATTTAGAAGAAAAGTGGCATGCAGGATTTGTTTGCGCAGGATTCGTCACACTTTCTTTGATGGCTTCTTTATTCCTGATGATAATTCTGTACTCGCGGGATGGCGTTTCGTTATTTGCTCTCTGGGAAACATTGATTGCATTTTCATGCGCTGTCATTAGAATACCAGCGGACGTGACGTGTAAACGATTAACGGAAAAGACAAACATCAAACTTTGCAAACCGTAGATGGATTTCAGCAGTTGTGGTTTAGCTCACGAATAGCTATTAACTTTGCCAGATAACCTTGATGGACCCAGCATTCATGTCACCTAATTAATATTCATTAGTCAAGCTCTTGCCACAGATAGATTTGCAAATGAGGACTTCATTTTTGTCTTTATTTCAGATTATATTTCGGTATGTATACTTCGAATAATACTTGCTTTGTCATTATGTTTCTATATATTGTAATATTATTGTATTTTTTAAAAATATTACATATTTTTCATAATAAAAAATTATCTTTAAGATATACAACTATATAAAATGTGCAATAAAAATATATTTTTAGAAATTATAATAATTTATTTTGCATATTTCTTTAGCATAAGAAACATTGCTTTTATATATGACATATTTGCAAATGAGGACTTCATTATTTTCTTCATTTCAGATTATATTTCAGTATGTAAATAATACTTGCTTTGTAAACATTTACTATATAACTAATATTATTCTATATTTAAAAAATGTTATGTATTATTGTATAATACTTTAATAAAATATTTAATATAACAATATTCAATAATGGTATAATAAATTATGTAAAATATTGCAAAAAATCTATTATATATATATATATATAATACTGTTATATATAATAATATATTAAATATAATAATATTTTTAAATGAAAATGTATTTCCTATATATATATATATATATATATATATATATATATATAATTATTATTATCAAGGTTAAATTTCAGTATTTTTATTTCAAATACTTTGTCAACATTTCCTATAATTGTAATATTATTGTATAGTTAAAATATATACTGTATTATTTTATAATACTTTAATGAAATAACTAAAATAATAATATATAAAAGAATATGTAATAAACAGTTATAAAAAATAACTATTGTAATATAATATAAGAATATATTAATTCTTCATTAATATTAATAAATAATTAATATTAATTAATCTTCCTATTAATCTGATATATATATATTTAAATATATGTAAAAAGTAACAATATTTTTACCATATTTATTACTAAAAATAAATTTTATAAAATGATTTTATAAAATAAAGTAATAATATACAAGAATTATATAATTTATAAATTATGCAAAAATATCTACTTAAATATAAAAATAAATATGTAAAATACGTAATAAAAATATTTTTAATTATATTTTATATTTTGCATGTTTTTGTCTTGAATATGTTTCTTTTTCAAACACAGAAACACCGCTTTTACACACACACATACGGTTCCACCAACTTAACAGTGAGAATCGGATGCAATATCAAACAATTAATGTCTATTAACTGTCTTAAAAAAAAAAAGGTCCTAATTGCATCATCAAGACACTGATCTGGAGTCCGTATTCATTTATGAGACGTCAAAAATCAACAAATTACAAACAAGCAATCATTCCACTCCCTCAAGCATGCGTCACATTTGACAAACTCCATATTTACACTAGCCTACATAGTGTGCCTACAGTTCCATACTGCACGTGTTCCGATTTGTTCTACTCAACACTGCCAATTTTCCTCTCTCTTCTCCTCATTTTGCCATTGCTGGTGCAGCAATTTTGTAGGTCACTGGAAACATGCACAGATCAAACATCTCCTCAGGGGCAAAAAAAAAAGTTACCTTCAACCCATTTGAAACATTATCGAGCCTCAAAACTATAGAAAATCATAGTGTACGGCTGTGCTCGATGGAACATATTTCCCTCGTTGCAGCAGTTCCCAAGAGTCCCTGCAAAATCCCAACCCTCCCTCCGCCTGATGTTTTCCACGCTCAACGTGACATAATGCTGATTATGTAAATGGCGGCACGGACCACCAGGCACTTGCGTAATTTCTGGAAGTAAATAATCTTTTCCCCCCTTTAAGACAGAACTTTCAATGTTTCGATGTGACAGGCCTGCAATTTATGAGGGCGAAATGCTTGGTGCACGGAAGAGCTCATTTACATTGGCGCGAGCATGTACCGGCGTGTCAGGTGCTCGAGTTTAGCTAATGTTTTGTTTGTAGTGTGCGTATGATTACATCTCCATGCAAATGTTAGTGTCTCATCATTGGCATTGGCTTGTGAGCGCATCAGTCTTGTTAAGGCGACGAAACCTTCATCCGCGCCTCACCTGCTCCGCGTACGTGATTAGCGCCTGCAGCCAGCGGCACCTACACGCCTTCGGTAATTAAAGCGTTTGATCTGCCTCTCTCCCCGCAGAGACGCGCGTCGCAACGCTTCACAAAGCTGCGGGCGTGATCAATGACTGAGCGGAGAGAACCACGTGAGATTGGAGGGAGGGACGGGGGTCGAGGGGTCGAGGATCGGTTGGTTATACACAGTAAAAACCCCAGAGTTAAATCAACTCTGCTCGGATAACATTTGGTCCCTCTCTAAATAGTGTTAAAGTCACACTCTTCAGAGATTGAATGTCTTTTATCGTCAGTTGATTTCATCTAAGACTGTGGCTGAGGTCAGTTGTAGTTCTTGTGTTTCTCTGTACTTCTGCTTGTTAACAGCAGGTGTTCATCATTAATGTTCAATCATCGCTTAATGATCTGATTAACTCCGCTTCAGTGTTACTTTAACTCTATTTAGAGAGGGACCAAATGTTCTCTGAGCAGAGTTGATTTAACTCTGGGGTTTTTACTGCCCTGTTAGCCTAACCACATCGTCCGGCGGCTCAAAGGATTAGTTCACGTAAGAAAGAAAATGATCATTTACTCGCCTCCACGTCATCCAAGATGTTTATGCCTTTCTGTCTTCAGTCGAAAAGAAATGCAGGAAAACGTTCCAGGCTTTTCCTCCATGTAGTGGACTTCAACAGTTACCAACGGGCCAAGTTTCAGTGAACAATAAGAGTCTTATTTCTAAGCAGAAATGCTCTGCCACGCATTACGTAATCACGTTGGAAAGGTCACGTGTGATGTGGGCGGAAGTGTTTGCAAAGCGAACGGGCTTTACAAAAAAGGGTAGTTTTTCGCCCTGCCACGGTCACGTGTGACCTTTACAACGTGATTACGTAATGCGTGGCGCATCGCAGAGCATTTGTGGTTAAAAAGTATATATTTTTTTAATTTAAATGACGCTAGATAAGACTCTTATTCCTCGTCTGGGATCATGTAGAGCTCTTTGAAACTGACACTGAACCTTCTCAAACAGTTTGATTGACAGGCGATCTGACCAATCATAACCCTGAATCCGCCATTTTGTCCGTCAAAGCGGTCGGGGGAGTTAGCAGATGAACGTTGGTGAACTTGAATCACGTCTTGAAACAACATTCCTTCTGATGTTCATTCATGTTTATTTGATGCTATAAATGAACTAGTATGAAGAGATGATCGAGGAGCTACAGCGACACATTAAACACACACTAGACGCTATTTATTGCTTAAACTTCTTTAAAAAATTACAATATATTAAATATGAAACTGTTTGTCAGTGTGCTCTTTGCTCCTGGATGTATTTTTCAATGCGTGAGAACATGATGTGTGGCGTGAGAGCGAGACAGACTGCATTTATTTGATTTAAAAAAATACAGTAAAAACAGAAATATTTTGATATATTATTATCATTTAAAATAGCCATTTTCTATCTGAATATATTGTAAGCTAAAATGTATTCCTGTGATCAAAGCTGAATTTTCACTGCACTCTTCAGTGTCACATGGTCCTTCAGAAATCCTTCCAATTTGCTGCTCATTTCTGATTATTGAAAACACTTCATTTCATATTTTATCCATTTTTACAGAAAGAACGGCATCAATTTGAAATGATAAATGTCTTTACTGTCACTTTGACTATCTCATATATTCATTCTTAGACTTTTATTTGCAACTAATTCAATTAATGTTTCATGTTAGTTAACCATCCCAGAGACCTTATGATTTTGCTAATCGCTGAACTTATGAATCGGGCTGCACAGGTTGTGTTTGTCGTAGTAAAGATGATACAACACAAATAAAGTGTGTGTATCATGTTGAGGTGCCCATTCTTTCTCTCTCATCATGTTCAATTCCCACCGCAAGCTTACAACTCAGGTAAAATCCATTTACTTTCCCCCGTTGCTCTGGATTCGATATTTTAGTATTTTAGCGCGGCGTTCTGTACCCATTAGATTCAAGTATTTCTCTTTAAAAATGGATGTGCTGGTGACTTTCTGCAGGGTGTTTAAGGACAATCAGGTCAAACCTTGACAAAATTAGCCATCCAAGATTAAATGAAGTGTCTTCTTCTACACAGAAGTGTCCAGCGTTTCCTCGGGATTCTGGTTCCCCTCGCCGCTCACGCGGCTGGCTGACCTTGGGTGGCAGCGGATCAGAGACAGACAGCTGGGTGTAGAGACTCCATCCATCTTTCAAACAGCTGCCAGCTTTTCTAAACAGGCCGGGGAAACGATCCCTCACCAGGGAGCCTTCCCAGAGCGCCCGTAATCGCTCAAATTACCTGAGATCTCTGGACCATGGTCGGACCTTATAGTGAGCGCAACCTGCGGGTAAACACTCCTCCTGTGCATATAGGATCTCAGGGAATTGATTTGTTCCGATTGGGAATTCACTGTGCTTTTTGAGGAAGAACGTTTGGATGATAAACTGCTTTCACATCTGTCAGAAATCTTTTTGTTGTTCAATTCTTTCATCGTGGCTCTTAAAGGGGACACGCTGCATCCCGAAAAGCTGACTTTTCCACGTTTCAGTGCTTTAATCGGGATCTGTCAACCCAGAAAATGTGAAATGGGACAACCCAGGAACTTTGTTTTGGCAAGCCTTTCTCTGCAAGCATGTGAAAAAAATGAGCCGGTCAGATTTCTCTCCTCTTGTGACGCAGGAAGCGGATCTTATTATGATATTATAAGCTGCACCCATGGGGCCGACGTGTTGTTTTCACAAGCGACAAAAATGTACCAGTTCTAACAACGTGGCAAAACCGCTGCCATGCCTTCATTTTACGCCGGACTGCATTTCAAAAACGAGTGTCGATTCAAGGAAAAAAGACGAACGTGATGCTAGTGACGAGTTGATCAACTCCACAGCAACTACATCAATTTATCCACGAACCGTTCAGAAACGTCTTCCTGAGTCTCTCCATCAGTGTAAAATCCTCATTTTGTCTGCGTGAGATTCTCCAGCTTTGTTGTTGTTGAGCGGTTAAAGCTCCGCCCTCTTCTGGAAAGCGGAGCTCATTTGCATTTAAAGGGACGCACACACAAACGGCGAATTTGCCAAGCGATAATAAATGATCTGTGTGGTATTTTGAGCTGAAACTTTCACTGACGCATTCTGGAGACACCAGAGACTGATATTACATCTTGTGAAATGGGCATTATAGATCCCCTTTAAAAAGATTCACTTATTAAATATAATGAGATTATACTGTTATTCAGCAAGGACGTGTTAAATTGATCAAAAGTGGACGTAAAGACATTTATAATGTTCCATACGATTTCTATTTCAAGTAAATGTGGTTCTGTTGACATTTTTATTCATTAAAGAATCCTGAAAAAAATATTTTCGACATTGATAATAATCAGAAATGTTTCTTGAGCAGCAAATCAGCATGATTTCTGAAGGATAGTGTAAATATATATATATATATATATATATATATATATATATATATATTACAATTATTACATTATATAACATTATAATTTAATAATATTATAATGTAACATAAAATTTAACATAATATAACATTAACATTATAATGTAATAATATATAATATGTAATAATATTACATTGTGTATATATATATATATATATATATATATATTATATACATATAATGATATAATTAATATCCATGGGTATAAATAACTTTTTTTGAAAGTGTAGTAATATTTCACAGTTATGTTTTTACTGTATTTTTGATCAAATAAATGCAGCAGTACTGTATATTTTATAGAGGATGCCTTTTTAAGTTCTAAATGGAACTTTTTATGCAGAATTGTAGCCTAATTCAAATTTGAATTTAAGTTAAAGTGAATTTAAGGAACATGTTTAGAACAATAACAGAAAACAAGGCCATGAAAACACTTCAGAAGCCGCTTTTTGTGTTTCGTCCACGTTAGAGACTAAATGAAGATCTTTCCATCATGCAAATCATCCCAGTATTGTTTTGGGGTTTTTTCCCAATGAAACCAGTTCTCGCAGACCTAGTCGCTCGGTGATTTTACGCATTATCCACACGCTCGCTCGCATTACGCTTTTATTTACTTCATTCCCTCAATCCTTTTTATTCGTTCGGCTGTTACTCCAGTTAAGCACTCGTTATCAATTTCAGGATAAGATCCATTTCTTCGCTCTTTCTTCAGCCTCTTTCCTGTTTGAAGCCCCTCATCTGTGGCCTATTGAATCTCTCATTCTGCATGTTCCCCTAATTTCCTCATCTTTTTTATTCCCCGGTACTTGTCTCTTCCTCCATCTTCGTTAGACACCTCTCTGAGGGAAAAAAAAAAAAAAAAAATCAAATGCGAAGACGTCGCTCTCTGAGGCTGTTTGGTCCTACAGTATGTGGTAATCAGTTTGCAAATCATCGCAGTGTGAGAGGAAAGTGCGACCAAGCTATTTGGATCACTCTGCTTTAATCTCAGAGGCGTCTGGAGCGGTTTGGGCCGCGGAGCGTGCCGTTAAGAGTGGATTTGCGCTCCTCTAAAAGCCATAGAGAGAGAAAGACATATTTCTTTGAAAATGAAGCACCTCATAAAACCTTCCTGAGCCTGAATGATGACAGAATACAAAACACTCTTGGCAAAGCTTCCCTTCATGGTGACTACGGTGTTGTGCCCTGCATTGTGTTGAAGAAGAGAGTGTGTGACTGACATTACAGAGGATCACACAGCGGGAAGAGTGAGCCATACACTGAGAAAAGGCCTTTGAACACAACTGCAAGCTTTTGGACAATTGTTGGCTTTAGGTAATACACTTATTTCTATTTGATACCCTCTAGTTGTTTGGTTTACTCCAGTTATTATATATAAATACGCATAATATTGCCTACAGTCTAAAAAATTCTGGGTTAAAAATAGACAAACCCAGCGATTGTGTTGTTTGTTGTTTGTATTTTTATGTAAAAATGACTTAAAATTAACCCAAAATATGTTGGAAATTAACATTTATTGACAAGTTTAATAAATAATAATTAAATAATAAACATTTATAAATTTGTTCACCTAATGTCTCATTTTAAATTTCCAACCTATTTTTGGGATAACGCAATGAAGAAGAAATTATGAACATGCAAAAATCAAAGTTATAAGCATGTAAATATTTTTTTTTTTTTTAACCACTAGGTGGCGCTGGTCTGAAACTTCTCAGACTCCTTCAGAACATCGCGCCGATGACCCATATCGATTTCTGTAATGATACGTTCGTTCAATACTGTACATTCAAAATGTAACCGGACCACTTTCATGATTTTTGGACAAACCGTTCAGAAGTTAGAAGCAAAAATAGCCATGTTTCATATCTCCGGACCAGTAGGTGGCGCTGCGCTGAAAGGCAGGAGATGATCTGGTTCAATTTTCGGCAAATCTCACGGCTTAGGAGAAGTTTGAAAGAGAAATGGTGGGAAATTGTTTAGCTTATTAATAAATGTTCGCTTTTTGATTATACGGTTGGCTCTATAGCAACTATGTGTCTAATTTTTAATTTCCAACCAATTTTTGGGATAACGCACTGAAAAACGCCAGCCTGTCATACAGAGAAATTATGAATACATGCAAAAGCAATTGAAACTTTAGTTAGAGCCAATTTCAAGTTTTGTTCAATTATAGCGCCACCAAGAGGTGCAGTTCCACCACTTTTTTGTGTGTGTCCTCAGTGTGCCCCCATACATAAGCGTGCCAAAACTGGTGAAAATATCCAATTTCGTTTAGGAGTTATAAACATTTATATAAAATAAATAATCGATTTTCCTACAATGGTTTAGTCTCGATCGGACTAACGGTTTCTAAGATATTCGAGAATGTTGTTTAAACGCTAAATCACAACGTTGGCAAAACTCAGCATGGTTGGTATCGTTGGACCCGGCTAGGAATCCAAGGAGACGACTCCCATGAAAATAAGTAAACCACATCCAAAGTTACAAGCATGTAAATAATTTTTTTCAAAAGAATTGGTCCAAAATTGACTCCTTCAGGACATTGTTGGCGTGACGCATATCGAGTTTGTTAATGATACGATCATGCATTCATAAATTACAGCATTTTACTACAACATTCAAATGGCCGACGCACAAAATGTCTGATATGGTACAACTTGGACCACTTTCATGATTTTTGGACAAACCGTTCAGAAGTAATAAGCAAAAGTAGCCATATTTCATATCTCCAGACCAGTAGGTGGCGCTGCGCTGAAAGGCAGCATTGTCTAAAGATGATCTGGTTCCATTTTCGTCAAAATCGCACGGCTTAGGAGAAGTTTGAAAGAGAAATGGTGGGAAATTGTTTAGCTTATTAATAAACATTCACTTTTTGATTATACGGTTGGCTCTATAGCAACTATATGTCTAATTTTTAATTTCCAACCAATTTTTGGGATAACGCACTGAAAAACGCCAGCCTGTCATACAGAGAAATTATGAATACACGCAAAAGCAATTGAAATATGAACTGATTATGTTGAAATCAATGTATGCATTTTTTTTGCATAGTAAAATAAAACCTGTATGTGTCACATAATTTTGTCAGATAAATACCTTAAACAAGTACATAAAATACATGATCCTCATATTTTGATGGTTCAATCAAACGTGCACGTCAAATCAATGAATCAGACAAAAAAATGTTATAACGCAGTAGATTTACTAGATGATCAAATTCAGAAAAAATTGGTCCAAAATTGACTCCTTCAGGACATTGTTGGCGTGACGCATATCGAGTTTCTTAATGATACGATCATGCGTTCATAACATACAGCATTTTACTACAACATTCAAAACGGCCGACAGCCAAAATGTTCAATACGGGAAAATTGGATGACATTCGACTTGGCATAACACCCCGAATCTAATGAGTTTTGGACACACAAAAATAGCAATTTTTCGTATCTCGGTACCAGCAGGTGGCGCTGTGCCGAAACATAGCATTGTCTGAAGATGAACTGGTTCAATTTTCATGCATATTAGAGCAACAACCTAGGAGGAATTCACAAAAGTAGGATTTTTGGACAATTAAAAATGGTGGAAATGATGCCATAGGGTGCAAGGAATCAGAGGGAAAACATTTTGTTTGAAACTTTGGACAGTTGGTGGCGCTAGACGGACTGCGTTAGAGACTCCAAATTGGCTATGATGACAGTTCAGACTGTCCTCTATCAGTGTGCCAAATTTCATAACTTTCCCTCAAACAGTTCTATGGGCTTCCAATGCAGACAAAGAAGATGAACGGCAACCTTCAGTGCTTGGCTCCTAATTATTATAAAACAAGAGCCGTCAAACTTATAAAATTTGACTTTTTTTTATCATTTAGCAGATGCTTTTATCCAAAGCGACTTACAAGGGGAGCAATTAGGGGTTAGGTGTCTCGCTCAAGGGCACTTTAGTCATGGTATTCCCACTTTCATGGTATTCCCACTTTCAATTCCTGTCGGCGTGGGAATCGAACCAGCAACCTTCAGATTGCAAGCCCGACTCCTTCACCACTAGGCCACGACTACTCCCCTTCACGACTTTTGAATCATCGAGCTAATACTTCTAAATCTAATTTGTGCAAATTATACTAAAGAGTTTTTGACTCATACTTTGGTCCTAAAAATGTAACATATGGCTAAGAAGAAGAAAATTTAGTATACGAAATATCGTGCACACGTTTTTTGTACTGCATGTTTTTTGTTGTCCACAGAAGAAAACTAACAGCAGATGGTGTCGGAATGACACGAGGGCGGGTAAAAAAAATGACAGAGTTTTCATTTTTGGTGAATTAGTGCTTTAAATGTTGCCTCACATCTCAAGGCTAAAGATGTTGCCTACTCGTCATCTTGAAGATTAGAGCAATGCACGCGAGTCTGTTTCCATCCACATTTGGAGCGGCACGCTGCACTGAGCACAGACGGCGGGAGCTCTTTCGAGGGGAAAGTCTTTCGCGGGGACCGGAGAGAGGCCCCACATCTGTGACAGCGTCCACGTGGCCGCGTGTGCGAGCGCAGATGGTGGAAGACGTGGAGGTGGCAGCTGCAGTCGATGAGCGGCGCTCGGATGATGAAGTGCGCAGGGCAGGTGGAGGGGGTTGCTTGCTCACCTATAAAAACCGCAGTCCTCGCGGGAGCTGAGTCAGCGTGCGGTGCGGCGTTCAGCAGAGCCGCATGCGTAATTCCACCAAAGACCCATTTGTTTAGGTGTCTCTGCACCCCTGCGTGGAAATAACTCACAGAAGCTCCAGTGGGGCGTGGATGTGCAAAAAAAAAAAAAGACATTGGAATGGACGGTTTACGCTCATTCGAGGCCCACTCAGCAAACTAGCGTTGGAAACTGGATTGAGAATGACGAAAACATTCCAATTCAATGCCTGACTTTGATTCGAGGTGGAATTCAAATATGCATCTACTGATGAAATGAATTGTTGTTGTTTTTTCATTTAAACATTTACAAATAGGCCTAACACTTTTTCAGTGTGAGCAGAACATTTGAGAACGACATTATAATATGTATACTGAATAATAAGATCAGCAGAAGTGTTTTCAACATCGATAATAATCATAAATGGTTCTTGAGCATCACATCAGAATGATTTCTGAAGGATCATGTGACACTGAAGACTGGAGCAATGATGCTGAAAATTCAGCTTTGATCACTGGATATAAATTACGTTCTATGATATATTTATGTAGAAAATACTTATTTGAAATTGTAATAATATTTCACAATTTTTCTGTTTTTAATGTGTTGTAAATTTATATATATAATAGATTGTTTTTTAATTATATATATATGTATGTTTTTGGTGTATATACTGTGTTTTTATATATATATATATATATTTTTTTATATTTATATATATGTATAATTAAAAAACAATATATATATATATATATATATATATATATATATATATATATATATATATATAAATAAATTTACACCAAAAACTACTTAAATATGTAATATACTAATTAATATTATAATATTACTAATTAATAATAGACAATTTTTTAAATATATAAATTAATATTAACATTAATTATGTATAAAAAATCATTAGTGTTTGGAATCATACACAGATATTTAGCATTTATTTTTTCATTATATTTAAGAAATTATCTCTCAACTCATTTTATAGACCATAGTGGAAGAACAATGCTCTGCAAAATCTTCAAGATGGAATTAAGCCACTATTATTTATGCTTTGTCACCAGACATGTAATGAAATTCCTCAGCTGTGTGACTTGAATTTCATTGCAGCGCAATTGAATAAATGCCTCTTCCTGCCACTCCAATTCAACATCCTGTGGGATGTGACCAATTCAACTCACGAATGAAAAAGGTGGACAATTCTTAAATTGTGAATTTCACCCAACCCTGCAGCAAACACACACACACACACACACACACATCTTTGGCATTAATGCAAATCCTCAAAAGATCACTGGCGTGTCGAGTCATCATGTTTGTCACAGTGAAGGACTGATCAGGGAAGAGGGCCCGGATCACCTTGCTCGAGTTCCTCGGAGGCGTCAGGCTCGAGCGCAGGAGTTGATTGCTTAATGTGCTGTGCTGCTGCCATTAAGCTGCTGCTTTGAAGATGCATGCAGATGCACTCTAAACCTCCAAGTGATCAGATGAGGATTGCGTAAGCCGGCACGGGGAGCAGTTTACAAATGATCACGCAGGATGGAGCGAATATAAAAGCAGAGACAGAGACTGTAATTAGGACAGCTCCCTTGTTGGTATATAGAGGTGCATGAGTGCTACTCCTTTGTTTAATTTCTCACTGCACATCACAATCACATTTACTGTTTTTACGTGTACGGATTTGATTGGTTAGAATGAAATGCAATTTGTGTCTGCAGATTCTGAATATACAGTTTATATGCACCCTAAAAAAAACAAAGTTGAACTGTTTAGTTTGCCTCTGGTGGTAGATGCTGTAACTGCATTTAAAAATAGCTGGGTATTTTGATCTGGCCAGCAACAAATAAATCACATCAATTTGATTATATTAAAGTAAATGTTTTACCAGTGACCTTTTGGTCTCTTAAGAGCATGAAATGGACTTACTCTCAGATTATAATATAAAAGAAATGTTATTTTACATTTATTAAAATATGTTAATAAATTAATATATTTATAATTGTTTATTAATGTATAAAATGTATTTAATAATATGTAAAAAGTACTTATTTCAAAAACATTTTAAAAATTTTACTGACCCCAAACATGCAATAGTAGATGGATGGATGGATGGATGGATGGATGTAGGATGTACAGGTAAATGAATGTACAGATGGATAAATGTATGTATGGATGTACGGACAGATGTATGGATATGTGGATGGATGGATGGATGGATGGATGGATGGATGAATGAATGCATGGATGAATGTATGTATGGATGTACAGATAAATGTATGGATGGATTGATGTATGGATGAATTTATGGATGGATGGATGGATGAATGAAGGGATGGATAAATGGATGGATGAATTGATGGATGGATGGATGAATTTATGGATGGATGGATGGATGGATAAATGGATGGATGAATTGATGGATGGATGTATTTATGGATGGATGAATGCATGGATGGATATGGATGTGTGTATGGATAAATGTATGTATGAATTGATGGATGGACGGATGAATGGATGGATGCATAATTGTATGGATGGATGCATGGATGTACGGTTGGATGTGTGAATGGATGCATGGATGTATAGAAGGATGGATGGATAAATGTATGTATGAATTGATGGATGGATGAATGGATGGAAGGATATGGATGTATGTATGGATAAATGTATGTATGAATGGATGGATGGATGAATGGAAGGAAGGATGGATGGATAAATGTATGGATGGATGTACAGAAGGATGGATGGATAAATGTATGGATGGATGGATGAATGTTGGATGGATGAATGTTTGGAAGGATGGATGGATAAATATATGGATGGATGGATGGATGGATAGATGAACAGAAGGATGGATGGATGGATGTATGGAAGCATAGATGGATGAATGTATGGATGGATGGATGAATGTTTGGAAGGATGGATGGATAAATATATGGATGGATGGATGGGTGGATGGATGGAAGCATAGATGGATGAATGTATGGATGGATGGATGAATGTTTGAAAGGATGGATGGATAAATATATGGATGGATGGATGGATGGATGGAAGCATAGATGGATGAATGTATGGATGGATGAATGTATGGATGGATGAATGTTTGGAAGGATGGATGGATAAATGGATGGATGGAAGGATGGATGGATAAATGTAAGAAAGGATGTATGGATGGATGGATTCTTTAAAATGCTGGGTTGTGAAAGCAGTTTTGGAAATAGAGTTCCTTTATTATAAAAAAATACCAATTCTTCACATAAACTTCAATAAGGTTCTCATGAAGCTGCGAATTTGAGTGTCCTTGATTTGAACACTTTTAATAAACTTACTCTTGAGGGGAACTTATAACATACAGTCAGAGTCAACCCCAAAACACAACCTCTCAATGACGAGTAATTAAAAGTCTAAAGCCATTATACCGTAATATACAATTTTCTATAGTTTCTCTTAAATAAATATTCCCGGGGACAGAACAGTTCCCGTAATTGAAGACTCGAGCAGCGACTTCTTCACTCCTGTTTATATATTCAATGGAACTTGTCCTATACTTGAAAATTCAATCTCTCCTGTCCCTCAGGAGCATGTCTACAATCATCTAATCCTGTTTTTCTTATCTTCTGCACATTCTGAACAGCTACTATAATGCGTCTTCGTCGAGACAAATGAATAGACAAATTTTTCGCTCTCTTATACTGGAATGAAAGAGGCCATGCACCAATAGACAGCTGGACGAGAGAGAGAGAGAGAGAGAGAGAGAGAGAGAGAGAGAGGAGGAGGAATATATGAGCTGGAGGTTTTTGCTTCCCTTTGAGTTATTTGTGCAGGAGCTGTGCGGCACGCATTTGCCTGCTGAAGTGATGTAGTCAGCAAGAACAAAGCAACACTGTGACTCACTAATATTAGACCATTCTGCCCCTCTGTGTCACTTCAAAACCACCTGCGCCGCTATCAATGTGAGCATATGGAACGTCTTAAAGGAAAAGTTCATCTGAAAAAGAAAGATATCTACTCACCATCATGTCGTTCTCAATCTGTGGCCTTTTCTTTCGTCCAGGCAGTTGTTTTAGCAGAATGTCCCAGTTGCTCACTTTTCTTTTTCTGTGTTGGTCCCAATAGCTCTATGACACCTGGAGAGATCTGTCTGCTAGCCCTCATATTCTCCATCATGGCAGCTGTTGGATTGGCACAGAAGAACACAACCGCCATCTTTGCTTGGAATTTCTGAGCCAATCACCTTAGCCGTAAATCCCCATGTGACCGATCAAAGAAGAAAATGTCTGCGACCAAATACATGACTGGACATGGAAGCGCTTGCATTTTTGATATCAAAAATTGCCATTGTTAGTAGTGGAAATCTAATTCCATAAATATGTACTTGTTGATATCACAAGTTCATATCCTGAGAATGAATAAAAAGTCAAAACGGCTTTCCATACATATCAACTAGTTTGAATTCTTGATATCAGAAATGTGCATTTTTACAAGTAACAATGTAATTATTGATATCAAAAATGATGATTTTTACTAGTAAGAGTTGAAATTTCAACTAGTAAGAAATCAATTCTTGATATCAACAGTTGAGTTTGAATGGCAGCCTATGGCGAGATTTCACGAGTGAAATTCTAGTGAATTCTAGTGAAAATGAGAGCATATTCTGAGAATGAATAAAAGACAAAACGGCTTGCCATAAGCTCGTCAAATTCGCCTCTATTTGGGTGTGAGCAAAAGCACGCCGTTTTTGTGTGCGTCCCTTTAAATGCAAATGAGCTCCGCTTTCCAGAAGAGGGCGGAGCTTTAACCGCTCAACAACAACAACAACAAAACTGGAGAATCTCACGCAGACAAAATGAGGATTTTACACTGATGGAGAGACTCAGGAAGACGTTTCTGAACGGTTCGTGGATAAATTGATGTAGTTGCTGTGGAGTTGATCAACTCGTCACTAGCATCATGTTCGTCTTTTTTCCTTGAATCGACCCTCGTTTGTGAAGCATAAAATGATGACACTCTTTCGCTGCGTTTCAACTTCCGACTTTCTGATATAAAGGATCGCAGGATTTAAACAGCGGGAAATTCCACATGTGGTTCACACAAGGAGGGCCTTGGTGTGATATCGTAGAAAAACAAAAACGCTTTTTAGCACTGCCCTCAATTTATGGCTATGAAACACATGCGTATGCTAAATTATGCATGAGAGACCAGCATGTTAATCTCTGCTCTGTTATGTGGTGATGTGAAATACAACTGCTGTCATCATCGCCTCAGTAAAGAAATCTCTGGAGCGGATGCTGAAATGGAAGGACTTGATCTAGAAAGAGGAGACGGCACCAAAACTTTGCTCTGGATCCGAGCAGAATATCCAAAAGTTCCAGTAGTTGGAGCCAAGATAAGACTTTACATACCAATGAAACTGCTGGAGTGTTAAACCCTGCTCTTAAAGGGACAGTTCACGCCTAAATAAAATCATTATTTACTCACCCTCATTCATTCTGAACCAGAAAGTTGTTGTTTTTTTCTTCCGTGGAACACAATACAACACAAGTGTGCACAGCTCAATTCAATTCACATTTATTGGTGTAGGGCTTTTAACGATGCATATCGTTTCAAAACAGCTAAACAGAAAATCTTTATTACATTTT
>CM074300.1:2438357-2470857 GCA_037194245.1 Opsariichthys bidens | reverse complement strand
TTCACGTGATTTGATACGCGAACCGAATCACTGATTCGACACAAAAGATTCGTTTTGAAATCGTACATCACTAAAGATTGTTGAAAGTCATTTTTTTGGCGCACAAAAGTATGAAGTGCGCGAATTGCGTCGGCTCTTTCGCGAGAAGTGAATCAGACGGACGTTCTCCATGTTCAGTGTGTTTACCGCACGTGTCACACTTATATAACGACGTTCTGATGAATACACGTTTGTAAGGATACTAAATATTAGAAGGCAGCTTTTTGACTCTCACATGGTGAACATAAAACATGGTTCACATCAGCAACACATAGTGTAAAACGTTGTAAAGCGCGAGCGTTTACCTCAGTGAGTTGAGCGAGTGGAGGCGTGGCTAATCTGCATATTCATGAATCCGCGTATATTAAATGAGGCAAGGGTGTAGAGAACTTTACAGTAAGGCAAGAATTTTTTCACAGGGGGGGAAAAAACGATTAATTTTGTGAGGGATAAAATAGCTAAATTAAAATAGCTAATTAGAGCAGCGATTTTACCAAATTTGCTTTGGTTACTTGTGAAGGCCAAATGTCAACCGAATAGAGAGGATATTTTGCTGATCCTCACTAGTTTAAAAGGCTTATAAATCAGCCAAAACATGTTTTTTTTTTTTGTTTGTTTTTTTTTTAATTTTGCACGTTTCTGTGACGGTTTAAGCCATAGAAAAATATCATTAAGCGGATATCATATCAATGGAGGTCTATGCAACGTCCTCACAAATAGTGAAACAAAAGTATGCGTGTTATTTTCTATAAACTACTCACTAAAGTATCTAGTTGTTTGCTTATAGTCCATCGAAATCAATAGTGAGTTGAATCAGTATAGAATCAATATTTGTAAGATGCATGAGTTGCAGCCTGGCTCTGAGGAGCATAAATACAACAATGAAATATCAATATCAATGTGTCTGTGTTTTAGTGTTTAGCGCCCCCTAGAGCTTCACCACTGACTGAGCTTGAAGCAACAGAACAAATAAATGTTTAAAAATCATTTTATTATATTTCATTATACTAAACAATCAGTGGTTTAAGAGGTCTATGTACACAGGCATAAAATATATATACACATGTATAAAATATATAAAATCATAACAGAGTTATGAGTTCACATTGTCTGTTAGATTTCAGTAGCTGCAACTTTTACAAAGCAGTATGCATGGAGACAAAGCTTGCATCTGTACCCGTTTCAAACAACATGGTCCGACAGGGACAATCATTTCAGCTGGGATTTTCAAGACAAAATTCCAAATAAGTTAATGTTTCAGAGAAACCCTTATCCCAAGCGCACATCGGATGCCCATGTGATCAGAATTTACAGCAAAATCCACAGCCTTTGTTGTGACAGCATTTGCAGCAGTATCTGCACAGGGAGAGATGGCTCTGACGTTTTGTCCTGAAAAATGCCTATAGGGAGAAAATGCATATATATATATATTATTATTAAAATGTTTATCATTTATTTAGAGTCTACTAAAAATAAGTAATATAACAAAAATATACAGTTTAATAAAATGTAATTAATATTAAGCATATCATTAATATTATTAACAATATTAAGCATTTTTAAAGAATTCTGGGGATTTTTTTATTGTTCGGAATGACCAATACTAATACAATACATTATATATATATATATATATATATATATATATATATATATATATATATATATGTATGTATTGTATTAGTATTGGTACACACACACACACAAGCGCATATATATAGATGTATGTATACATATGTGTGTGTGTATATATATATATATAAATATATATATATATACATACATATATATATATATATACATAGATAAACATATATATAAAATCCAAAATTTATTTTTGTGAATGGATATGCATTGCGTAGCACTTAATTTGGACAACTTTAAAGGTGATTCTTAATATATTTTATTTATTTATTTTTTTTGCACCCTCAGATTCCTGATATTCAGATATATCCAAATATTGTTCTATCATAACAAACCATACACCAATGGAAAGATTATTTATTCAGCTTTCAGGTGATATATCTCAATTTTTAAAAAATGACCCATGTGACTGGTTTTGTGGTCCAGGGTCACACACACACACACACACACACATATATATATATATATATATATATATATATATATATATATATATATATATGATTCAAAACATTACATACCAGGGGGTTAGCTTGTTCCTGTGAAGTTTCTGTCGTGTGTTCGTTCTGCTGTGGTGTTTCACTCTCCATATGATGCTCATCCTGCTCCTGCTGATGAGACGCAGAAGTTAAGATTTTAAAAAGTCATTAGTGACCTCATATGATGCCAAACAAATCACATTTGAAAATCAGACGAATCAAAGCTCTTTCAAATGTTCAAGAAGATATTAAGTATATGTCCAAGTAAGAATGTTTCATATTTTTTTTTACTTATATTTATGGTATCACTTTTTACAAAGCATGCAAAAGGTGCATATCGTCTTTGAAATCTCATATGCCCGATGAACGACCTGCGGCATGAACTCACCTGTGCGAATGGAACGGCTGCGGTCTGAAGGATGCAGACGCATGCGATTAAGACTGCAGCAGCGAGAGCCACGTGTGCGCACTTCATCTTCTCTTCTGTGATGCTGAAGGTTGTTCTCTCGAGGAGTTGATGCACTCTGAACTGGAGGATGATATCTGCTGCTGCTGCCCTTCTTTAAGGTTCGTTCTGCTGCTCACTGGCAATGACAGGCTCCGCTCTGGTATTTATTGAGCTGAGAGAGCGTCGGTTCTGCCCCTTTGACCTGCTTGACTCTTCCCGTCAGCTCTTACCCAACACTGGAAACTCTGCTCGGCACCAGCACTGTGGAAATTACGACAAGTGTTCTGCAGGGAAATGAATAACCTAACCAAATGAGTGAATGAATGAATGAATGAATCAAAGAAAAAGAGGTTTTGATAACCAACCAATTAATCATTCGATTTACATGTTAATTGACATCATCTTGAAAAACTGTTAAAAATGCCAGTTTAAATTTACATACTGTCAAAAGTCATGTTTTAAATGATTTATTACACATTTTGCTTCAAACTCCTAAATCATTATAAACCCTTTGTTGTCCATTGAAGTATAATATAATACACACTAGACCTTTTACAACAAAATCAACGTCAGTGCTGTCAGTCTTCAGTTTTCTCTTTTATGGTCTGTAATTAAATCAATTGATGGATAATATATAACTTAAATCTAATAATATGATACAATAAAATATATAATACAGAAATGATGAACATGGATGGACGGATCAGACGGATAGATAGGCAGATAAACAAACAAATAGATACACAGACAGAGACATAGAATGACAGACAGAAAGAACGACAGAAAAAGACAGAATGAATGAAAAAACGAACGACAGACTAGCAGACAGAACAAACAAATAAATGAACGACAGACAGAACAAAAGAACGAGACTGATAGTAAGAACAAACAAATGACAGACTAGCAGACAAAACAAACAAATAAATGAACGACAGACAGACAGAACAAAAGAACGAGACTGATAGAAAGAACAAACAAATGACAGACTAGCAGACAAAACAAATGACAGACAGAACAAATGAACGTCAGACTGACAGAATGAACAAATAAATTAACAACAGACAGAACAAAAGAACAAACGAATGACAGATAAAACAAATGAACAAAACTGACAGAAAGAACAAACGAACGACAGACTAGTAGACAGAACAAACGAATGTCAGACTGACAGAATGAACAAATAAATTAACAACAGACAGAGCAAAAGAATGACAGATAGAACAAATGAACGAAACTGATAGAAAGAACAAACAAACGACAGACTAGTAGACAGAACAAACAAATAAATGAACGACAGACAGACAGAACAAAAGAACGAGACTGATAGAAAGAACAAACAAATGACAGACTAGCAGACAAAACAAATGACAGACAGAACAAATGAACGTCAGACTGACAGAATGAACAAATAAATTAACAACAGACAGAACAAAAGAACAAACGAATGACAGATAAAACAAATGAACAAAACTGACAGAAAGAACAAACGAACGACAGACTAGTAGACAGAACAAACGAATGTCAGACTGACAGAATGAACAAATAAATTAACAACAGACAGAGCAAAAGAATGACAGATAGAACAAATGAACGAAACTGATAGAAAGAACAAACAAACGACAGACTAGTAGACAGAACAAACAAATAAATGAACGACAGACAGACAGAACAAAGAACGAGACTGATAGAAAGAACAAACAAATGACAGACTAGCAGACAAAACAAATGACAGACAGAACAAATGAACGTCAGACTGACAGAATGAACAAATAAATTAACAACAGACAGAACAAAAGAACAAACGAATGACAGATAAAACAAATGAACAAAACTGACAGAAAGAACAAACGAACGACAGACTAGTAGACAGAACAAACGAATGTCAGACTGACAGAATGAACAAATAAATTAACAACAGACAGAGCAAAAGAATGACAGATAGAACAAATGAACGAAACTGATAGAAAGAACAAACAAACGACAGACTAGTAGACAGAACAAACGAATGTCAGACTGACAGAATGAACAAATAAATGAACGACAGACAGAACAAAAGAACAAACGAATGACAGATAAAACAAATGAACAAAACTGACAGAAAGAACAAACGAACGACAGACTAGTAGACAGAACAAACGAATGTCAGACAGACAGAGTGAACAAATGAATGAACGACAGACAGACAGAACGAAAGAACAAATGAACGACAGACTAGCAGACACAACGAATGACAGACAGAACAAACGAACATCAGACTGACAGAACAAACAAATAAATGAACGACAGACAGACAGAACGCAAGAACAAACAAATGACAGATAGAATAAACGAACGAAACTGACAGAAAGAAACGAACGACAGACTAGCAGACAGAACAAACGAATATCAGACTGACAGAATGAACAAATAAATGAACGACAGACAGACAGAACGAAAGAACAAACAAACGAGACTGACAGAAAGAATAAACGGATGACAGATAGAACAAAAGAACGAAACTGACAGAAAGAACAAACGAATGTCAGACTGACAGAATGAACAAATAAATGAACGACAGACAGACACAACGAAAGAACAAACGAACGAGACCGACAGAAAGAACAAACGAACGACAGACCGGCACACACAACGAATGACAGACAGAACAAACGAATGCCAGACTGACAGAACGAACAAATAAATGAACGACAGACAGACAGAACGAAAGAAAAAACGAATGACAGACTGACAGAATGAAAGTACAAACGAACAACAGACAGAACAAATGAATGTATAGATAGATTGATAGACAGAAAGACAGAGGGAAATCCCATGGCAAAGTGTGACATACAGCAGTGAATCAGGAACATCAGGAATGTCTGTGACTAATAAACTGGAATGGCTTGGATTCCAGAAACTCGCATTGTGTTGATGTTCAGATAAACTAATAACCCATCAACAGTAATACGTCCCATCAGAAAACAGATTGGCTGGCTCTCAGGGGCGATTCATGAGGTGTGGAAGAGTCCGATAACCTTCTGCCAGCGTGTGTGGAGCGGAGAGTCTGTCAATAATGTCAATAAATAGAAGCGAGAACGGCCTTATGATAGACATCAAAAATAATTTCAATTTTTGTTCTTCTTTTCTCATCAGTAGAATTTAAAGTGCAGATAAAGTGCCATAAAATGGAGACCGAACCATCTGCATCTTGAAATGTATTATTTTGCTAATGACAATATTTTCATTAAAATAAAGTACAATTCTAGGACACATTTTGGGGAATAATGATTTCAATTTCTGTCTCTGTGTGTGTGTGTGTGTGTGTGTGTGTGTGTAATGCACTTTGTGGATGATAATTTTGCTTCTTGCTTTCTTTCTTTTCTTCTTACAGGTATAAGTAAACATATACATATATATACACATTATGTATACATACATACACATATATACATTATATATATATACACACATTATATATATATATATACACACATTATTTATATATACACATATTATTTATATACACGCATTATATATATATATATATATATATACACACATTATACATACATACACATTATATATACACACATTATATATTTACACATTATATATATATATATATATATATATACATATACATACACACATTATATATATATATATATATATATATATATATATATATATATATATATATATATATATATATACATATATATACACATATACACACATACATGTACACACACATATATATATATATATATATATATAGCATCCCATAATTTGCATTGTCTTTAAAACCGAGAATACACTTAAAGTGTCCTGCTGGAAAATCTAAGACTTCCATTTACTTTCAGTTGGTAAGTTTAGATTCATTTACATGATTCAGTCCATGAAAGTGTCCATTTCAAAACCTGAAGTCATTATTTTGTGTCATAAACAGGCGTGTGTATCACGGGCCGATTGTGTTTTCTGTGTGTTCTTTCTCAAGAGAACGGGGACACATTCGGGCATTTGTTGGGAAGCGACGCCAGCGCTATCAGCCGAGATCTTCTGGTCAAACAGACGCAGGCTCCAGCGAGACGACTGCTGTCAACCTGACAGGCGCCACAGCCCGTCTCTCCCGCTCTGTCCCGGGCCAATGACCCCTCTGCTCCTCACTCACCTACACAGATCCTGACTCTGCCTCCCTCTGTCAAGATTTCACTCACTCACGCTTTCCCAAACACAGAATTTATGACCAAAACATGACGATCGATATCTAGCCTTCACACGCACAACACAAAAAATAACTTTTTCAAAAGCCAAAAAGCCTGTTCTAATGAAGCTCGACATGACAGACAGCAGAGGAAACAACTCTTTTTGTTTCAGCCTACTGAAGAAAAGAAGAAAAAAGCGTCTTGAAAAGTGGTTTGCTGGTCTTTGATGGTTCAGCTGGTCTCCTAGAAGGTGTTTGGTTGGTTTTTAGCACCTGATATCCCAGCTGCAATGGGACCAAACCCCTCTAAAACCATCAACTTTAAACTGTTTTGTTTAATAACGTAAGCAGCTGCCTTTATAGGCAACATTATTACTGAACTGTGCTCAAAAGTGAGCTTTATTTTTGGCACAGATTTAGCACAGCAGGCTGCTTTTATGATGATTGGATTTTTTTCTTTTGTTCTCTAAAATTTGGCAATTAAAAGCATGCATTAAAAGTGAGCGATCCGAAATGCATCCCACAAATAAATTGGTTATAATTGGTTTTGATGTTAACATGTTGTTTAGCCAACAATGTGACTTTGATGAGCACAAAAATGCATTGCACACACACATATATTGGGTAAAAAGAAGAAGTATTTAATCTATCTTTTTATGAGCATGCTGGGACTGTCTTCTCCGCAATCGAGAGACACAATGCTTCCTTAAAATTTGGCATGAAAAATGCCCCCCAAAAAATATACTGCTCACGTTTTAAAATAGTGATCATGTTGGAAGTGCTTTAGTCTTATCCAGTTTGGGAAGGGAGTATTTTTCACAAGTTAGAACAGGATGAAATACTGTGCCGAGTTTGATGGCTGTGTAGCTTGAAAGCTGAAAAATAGAATAAAATTAAAATAGAATAAAGTAAAAAACTATCAAATAAATTAAAATAGAGTAAAGTAAAACACAGTAAACTTATGATAGAATACAATGAATGAAGTAAAATAGAATAAAGTAAAATGCAATAAACTTATGATAGAATACAATGAAGTAAAATAGAAAAAAAAGTAAAATAGATTCAAATAAAATAAAATGATGGAGAATAAAATAAAAAAGAACAAATTAAAATTGAATAAAGTAAAATAAAATAAAATAAAATAATGATAGAACAGGATAAAGTAAAACAGAATACAGTAAAAACACAATAAAGTCTAATAAAATAGGAATAAAAAGGATAAAACAGAATAAAATAAAGCAAAATAAAAAAAATATGATAGAATAGAATGAAGTAAAATAGAATACAGTAAAATACAATAAAGTAAAATCAAATAGAATAAAAATTAAGTAAAATAAAATACAATGAAGTAAAATAAAATATAGCACAACTGAATTCTGTAAAAAATACAATAAATAAAACTAAAAGAAATTGGATGAAATAGAATAACGTAAAGGAAAATAAAATATAATTACAATAGAATAGAATAAAGTAAAATTGAATAAAGTAATGGTAGAATAAAATAAAAGAGAATAATGGAGAATAAAATAAAACAGAACAAATTGAAATAGAATAAAGTAAAATAGAATAAAAATTAAGTAAAATAAAATACAACAAAGTAAAATAAATTATAGCACAACTGAATATTGTAAAAAAATACAATAAATAAAATTAAATGAAATTGGATGAAATAATATGACGTAAAGGAAAATAAAATATAATTATAATAGAACAGAATACAGTAAAATCGAATAAAGTAATGGTAGGATAAAATAAAGCAAAATAAATAGAATGAACTTAAATCAAATATAGTAACAGATACAGTAAAAATACAATAAATAAAATTAAATGAAATTGGATAAAATAGAATAAAGGAAAGGAAAATAAAATAAAATTATGATACAATAGAATATAGTAAAATAAAATAGAATACAGTAAAAAAACAATAAAATGAAATGAAATAGGATAAAAGAAAATAAAGAAAATGAAAATAAAATTATGATAGAATAGAATAAAATTAAATAGAATAAAATAAAAAATAAAAATAGTATAAAATAAAATAAAAGCACAATGAGAGACGAAACACTGAATCAAGTTTTTGTGGATCTCGTTCATTTTACTGTGAGTTCAACTACACAGCAATTGTTTTCATTGGCTTTTTGCTTGTTTGCTGGATTTTTCAATTTATGTCTCAATATATAACCAAAAATAAAAAGAGATGGCGGGCACACTAAGTCTCGCAGAACGGCCTCAACATTTCTGTTTATAGCTTTTTGGTACATGAGGTCTCTATTGTGGCGAGGTGAGGGAAGCTACTTGACCTTCAACACCTGACTGACTCAGCTGGAGAACAACAGATGGTGCAAGTAGTGCAGAACATGTTCCATTAAATAAAGCATCTTCAGCTAATGGGAAAATGGAGAACAGACTCCAGCGATCTTTGAATGGCCACTGAAACTGATGTTCAAACTCCAAAATAGAGCAATGAGCCAAAGGACGCCAATCGTTACAGTGATTTTACCAGGTGTGAAGGGTGTTCTTGGACATATTTCATTTTTATTGTATTGCATTTTGACATGACAGAAAGTAATGCTGAAGGGATAGTCCAGGAGTGATTGGTCAGTAAAGTATTACTGACAAATCATACCTGAAAATGTCTTAGCAAGCACAACTGATACTAAAAGAGAGCAGTTATAGACCTCAGTCCGACATACGCCATGTGTTCATGTCATTTGCATCAGCAGAGATTTCCTGTTAAGAAAGCTGATAGGAAATGAAATGTGTCAGATAATCAGATTATACTGGTGAAAATGTAGTTACTTGGCATCTGTTGTGAAACGCAGGAATCTTCAGTGGAAAGAAAAGAAGAAAGAAGAAGGTCATTCAAATATGATTGTGGAACAAATCCTAATGGTAAATAAAGTAAAATAGATAAATAATAAATAGTAAAGTAAATAAATGTATATATATATAATTAATTTTTTTATTTTACTATTTGTTTATATAATTATTTCATTTATTTATACAAATTAATAAATTAAATTAATTCATACTATATATATATATATATATAATATTATAATGAAATATGATATTTATATTATATTATAATATGTAAAATATATATTTAAATTAATAAATTAAGTTATTTATTTACATAAATAAATTAAATAATTATTACATAAATAAATAATAATAATATAATAATTATAATTTATGATATAATAATGATTTATATAGATTAATAAATTGATATATATAAACATATATTTATATTTTAATATATATATATACATTTATATATATTTTAGAGTATATATATATATATATATATATATAAATTTCATGAATATAAATGCATTTTAGAACAGCACAAAAAAAGGAAGGAGAAAATGCCTTCCTTATCTTTTGTTGCTAATGTCAAAGTTTGCATGTCCAATCAAAATGACATAATCAAAAAAATATTTTGGTGCAAATTCACTTTGACCCTTTCCTTGTCACTCCTTGTATAGTCTGATTTTTTTCTTTTTCTATTAGCCTTTATTCCACCCTCTGTCCTTACATTTCTCCACTTCTTTCATCAACTGGCATCAGATTTAATTTTCATCTATTAAGTTAATAAAAGGTACAAAGATTTTATAGACGAATGCGCTCATCCAAATTTGTTTGTCTTTGCCCTTTTCAGATTTATTCTTGCAAAAGACAATGAAATGGTTGTAGCAATAATGAAAATTCACAGAAAAGTGAAGAGGAACTCGGCGGCCCCAGCGCGATGCTCTGCCTACGGCTCCCTTGAGCACATCCACTCCCGTTCCAAATCACTTGGCTGCTCAGTAAAGTGAGACGCCACCACCTCTTTTGTAGAAAATAGCAGAGCGTTCTACACTAAGACTAGATGAGAGGCATTGGGGAATAGAGGCATGAACCTGTATGAATAAATAAGACCGACAAGCTCCCTGCCTGTAATCACCCCACACAAAACCCACCAACCGCTGGAAAGAGCCGCAGAGACAGACGACAAACAATGGTTTCTGCTGAAGCCGTATTACAGACTGTAAAACCCATCGTCGTGAGCACAAAAGAGATGGGCAGCGAGCAGCCGGGTTCACTGGCGCTCTGACATCAGGGATGCTGAAGCGTTGAGCTGCGACAATGAAGTCCTTCAGCAAGAACACAGCGAGATACAGTGAGGTGTGAGGACGATCAGCGGCCCTAAATGCTCAAATGTCTCTGTTGTGCGTGAAATAGATCGCTTTTGAGAGTTACCTATAATCTCAAGTACTGGTACTTAGGTACTTTTATAGGCTCAAATCCCACATTTCACTGTCTCTCCCGGATGTAAGAGTCTGTGTAAGGCTTTTATTTAACAGATAGATAGATAGATAGATAGATAGATAGATAGATAGATAGATAGATAGATAGATAGATAGATAGATAGATAGATAGATAGATAGATAGATAGATAGATAGATAGATAGATAGATAGATAGATAGATAGATAGATAGATAGATAGATAGATAGATAGAGACATAGACAGAAAGAACGACAGACAGACAGAGATTGAATGACAGAGACAGACCAAATGAACAAACAAATGACAGACAGAATGAACAAACAAGCAAACGACAGACTGACAGACAGAATGAAAGAACAAATGAATGTCAGACTGACAGAATGAACAAATGACAGACTGACAGAACGAAAATACAAACTAACGACAGACTGAAAGAACGAATGAACAAACGAATGACAGACAAAACAAACGAACATCAGACTGACAAAACAAACAAATGACAGATAGAACAAACAAACGAACGAGACTGTCAGAATGAACAAATAAATGAACGTCAGAGAGATAGACAGAATGAATGAACAAACGACAGACTGACAGACAGAACGAAAGAACAAACAAACGACAGACAGAACGAAAGAACAAGGAACAGACTGACAGACAGAACGAAAGAACAAACAAACGACAGACTGACAGAGAATGAATGAACAAACGAATGACAGAGAGACAGAACGAAAGAACGTACAAACGACAGACAGAACGAAAGAACAAATGACAGACTGACAGACAGAACGAAAGAACAAATGACAGACTGATAGACAGAACGAAAGAACAAACAAACGACAGACAGAACGAAAGAACAAACAAATGACAGACAGAACGAAAGAACAAACGACAGACTGACAGACAGAACGAAAGAACAAACAAATGACAGACAGAACGAAAGAACAAACAAACGACAGACAGAACGAAAAAACAAAAACGACAGACAGACAGACAGAACGAAAGAACAAACGACAGACAGAATGAAAAAACAAATAAACGACAGACAGACAGAACGTACAAACGACAGACAGAACGAAAGAACAAATGACAGACTGACAGACAGAACGAAAGAACAAACAAACGACAGACAGAACGAAAGAACAAACAAACGACAGACAGAACGAAAGAACAAACGACAGACTGACAGAACGAAAAAACAAAAACGACAGACAGACAGAACGAAAGAACAAACAAATCAACAGACAGAACGAAAGAACAAACGACAGGAGAACGAAAAAAAAAAAAAAAACAACAGAGACAGAACAGAAAGAAAGAAAACACGACAGACAGAACGAAAGAACAAACGACAGACAGACAGACAGAACGAAAGAACAAACAAACGACAGACAGAACGAAAGAACAAACGACAGACAGAACGAAAAAACAAATAAACGACAGACAGACAGAACGAAAGAACAAACGACAGACAGAATGAAAAAACAAATAAACGACAGACAGACAGAACGTACAAATGACAGACAGAACGAAAGAACAAATGACAGACTGACAGACAGAACGAAAGAACAAACAAACGACAGACAGAACGAAAGAACAAACAAACGACAGACAGAACGAAAGAACAAACGACAGACTGACAGAACGAAAAAACAAAAACGACAGACAGACAGACAGAACGAAAGAACAAACAAACGACAGACAGAACGAAAGAACAAACGACAGACAGAACGAAAAAACAAATAAACGACAGACAGACAGACAGAACGAAAGAACAAACGACAGACAGACAGAACGAAAGAACAAACGACAGACAGACAGACAGAACGAAAGAACAAACAAACGACAGACAGAACGAAAGAACAAACGACAGACAGAACGAAAAAACAAATAAACGACAGACAGACAGAACGAAAGAACAAACGACAGACAGAATGAAAAAACAAATAAACGACAGACAGACAGAACGTACAAACGACAGACAGAACGAAAGAACAAATGACAGACTGACAGACAGAACGAAAGAACAAACAAACGACAGACAGAACGAAAGAACAAATAAACGACAGACAGAACGAAAGAACAAACGACAGACTGACAGAATGAAAAAACAAAAACGACAGACAGACAGAACGAAAGAACAAACAAACGACAGACAGAACGAAAGAACAAACGACAGACAGAACGAAAAAAAACAAATAAACGACAGACAGACAGACAGAACGAAAGAACAAACGACAGACAGAACGAAAAAACAAAAACGACAGACTGACAGACAGAACGAAAGAACAAACGACAGACTGACAGAGAATGAATGAACAAACGAATGACAAACTGACAGAACGAACAAATAAATGAACGACAGACAGACAGAACAAACAATCAGATAAATGAATGACAGACAGACAGAACAAACAATCAAATAAATGAAGCCGTGTGTGTGTGTGTATATATATATTATATATATATATATAGATATATTCTGACTTTATAACTTGGAATTGCACTTTATATCTCACAATTCTGTTAAAAAAAAAAATCAGAATTGTGAGATAAAAAGTCGCAATAATCTTCTTTCTATTTATTTTTTCAGTGGCGGAAAGGGGCTTCCACAGAAAACAGTTATCTTAAATTGTAATAATATTTCACAATATTACTGTTACTTATTACTGTATTGTTAATTCAATAAACGCAGCCTTGGCGAGCAGACGAAACGTCTTTTTTTTCATTAAATAAATATATAAGCCAACACATTTAAAGTAACATCCAGGAAGCCTGAATTCAATTGTTTATAAGTATTTGCAGCCGCAAACAAGAGGGACGGCAGAGAAAGCGATGTCCTAATGGGACACGGGTCCATAGATCATTCACGTCAAACAGACCCGGGGACACGCAGACGCCTGGCTGTGTGTGTCTGACCGGCGACTGACAGACGTGCCAAAAGAGAAGGCAGGGAAGCCCAGGCTGGGAAGTCAAGGTGAAGGAGTGATGACCTAAAAACAACAACAAAGAACCATAACGGACCTATTATGCTCTTTTACAACGTCTCTACGAAGATGTTCTCTTGAATTGATGCTCTAAAATGCTAATAATAGCTGTTTTGTATCGAAGCATCTGGCATTTGATCAGTGAAGAGCAGCTTTATGTTGTTTTCGCACAGAATACACGTGCCGTTCCTCGATAGTTGAGGGTCATTTCCAAACCAAGGTGTGAACAATGATGAATGATGAGGAGAATTATAATGAACGACGAATCTCTGGAGACGCCGAAATGGTTGAGAATAAATGATGTCTGAAACAAGAAAAGATTTTAGCGAAGTGTTCGCTCTGTTTTCATGAGCAATCTGATAAAATCGTCCCAGCTGTGACTCAAACCTCATTTAAAGACACAATAGAGACAGTTATGAATTGAGAGAGATTGAGTGAGCTGCGTTTTCCACAGAAGCTCTGAGAAACTATTATCTCTGAGGTCATTTGTATTAGACCGGCCTACGTTTAAAATATCGGAGACAATACATCAATCACAGGAAGGCCTACAGGAATGATTGGCAAACCTTTGGAGATATTGAATATTCGCAGTGATTTTGCTGGTTATGTCAAATTAAGCGACATTGTGAATAATTACGTTTTTATTCATCCGGTTTCTGTGTATCGTTACACAAACGTACAGAGCATAAGGCTGACAGAGAGTTGGTTTCACTTCTAAACTCGGATTCGTTGATTCGGTTGAAACGAATCACTTAAAAATATAGCCTGATTAGTTAAAAAAAAAAGTATGTTGGGATAGATCATTTTACGTTTGGTTGAAATAAACAAATACATGACATATTATTAAAAATGCTATAAAAAAGTATCACTCAAATTCCTAGTAAATCCCTTCGCCTGGAGTTTGATTGACAGGCGATCTGACCAATCATAACCCAGAATCCGCCCTTTTGTCCGTCAAAGCGGTCAGGGGTGCTAGTAGATTAACGTTGGTGAACAACATTCCTTCTGATGTTCATTCATGTTTATTTGATGCTATAAATGAACTAGTATGAAGAGATGATCGAGGAGCGACAGCGACACATTAAACACACACTAGATGCTATTTATTGATTAAACTTCTGTAAAAAATTACTATATTTTAAATATGTTGCCAGTGTCCTCTTTGCTCCAGGATGTATTTTTCACTGCATGAGAACATGATGTGTGGCGTGAGAGCGGCCACATAGCAACAGTAACTAAAGGGGGCGGGCCTTGGCGAAGAGTCAATTAAATGGGAAAAGTAGGAAAAACTGAAATGGTATTTATTTGTAAAATCAATAACATTTTGATTGATTGATTGATTTATAACGGCAAAAAAGTAGAAATTACTTATTTATTGTTCATTTGAATAGCCCAAAATGACTGATCATCGAAGTTGAAGTTGAAGCTCCTCAAGAAGAGCAAATTGTTAGGATGCTGATTCTTCGAATTATAATGCATTGCACATAAAAAGCAAATGAGGTTCATGGAGATGTTTAAATAACCTTCGCCGCAATGAAACACGCTTAATATCGTGTCAATTATGAGACCTTCACAGACCATTACTTTGAAACAAAGTTTATTAAGTGACTGTGAAAGTGATGCAGGGTAGTTTCTCTGCCTCTCCGAGGACAGTTTACAGGAATATTAAAATCCTGGCAATTATTTTTCAGTTTATTTTTTTGGTCATCTGTAAGGCCACTAGGGTAATCGCTGCAGTTAAGTGCGTTTTAAAACAACATTTATTGCAAAATGCTCATCATAAAGCAGCAATCTGGTAACAGTCCTTTCGAGAAGGTGTTTATCTTGCAAAAATGATGTGCTTCAGTGCTGCAGTCTAATATTACCAGCATGGTCATCAGTACAGTTAATTTTAGTCAAGTTGAACAAAGCAAATAAAAACAATGTAAAGTGTCCCATTATGCTTTTTCAGAGATTCGTGTGGAGAAGATGCGGTTTCTGTGCTGCTGATCCACTTTGATGCTCTTCCTCCAGAGCTGTAGCTCAGATATGGTAATGGGTGTTTGGTTTCTGACACGCTCTGTAAGTGCTCGACCAATCACAACAGACTTGGCCAATCAGAGATCTCATGGAACGGAGGAGTTTAGAGAGACCAAATCCTTGATCGAACCGTTTCTGTGAGAAAAGCAGTAATTCTGCAATGTGATTTGTTCAAGTGTTTTTTTTTTTTTTTTTTACTCCAAAACAAAATTAGGAACCTTTAAAATAGTTCACCCAACATTGAAAATTCAGTCATTAATTCCTCATGTGGTTCTACACCCGTAAGACCTTCGTTCATCTTCAGAACACAAATGAAGATATTTTTGGTTCAGTGAGTCTCTATTAACACTTTCAATGACCAGAAAGACACTAAAACATATTTAAAACAGCTCATGTGGTACAAACTTAATATTATAAAGCCACGAGTCGCCAAAATAACGTCTTTATTCAACAATATCTAGTGATGGACGATTTCAAAACCCTGCCAAAGTCACATGATTTCAGTATCATCATACGTGTTTCGAAATTTCAATGATTCACGTGACTTTGGCGCTTAAGTTACGTTACTTTTTGTGCGGCAAAACACGAAATAACTTTATATTCAACGATATCTAGTGATGGCTGATTTCAAAACACTGCTTTGAACCTTTACGAATCTTTTGAATCAAATCAGTGATTCGGTTCGCGTATCAAACTTTTTTTTTTTTTTTTTTTTAATTAAAGTTCGCGTATCAAACTGCCAAAGTCACAGGAAATTTTGAATCTCTTATGACGTAACGAAGCCATTCCGAATCACTGATTCGAATCAAAAGATTCATAAAGCGGTGTTTTGAAATCGTCCATCACTAGGTATTGTTGAATAAAGTTGTTATTTTGGCGCACAAAACGTATACTCGCGCCTTTAATTAATATAATAATATTAAGGTTGAACCACTGTAGTCACATGACCTGTTTTAAATATGTTTTAGTGTCTTTTAGACTCACCGATCCAAAAATGTCTTCATTTTCAAAACACTGCTTTGAACCTTTACGAATCTTTTGATTCAAATCAGTGATTCGGTTCGCGTATCAAACTGCCAAAGTCACAGGAAATTTTGAATCTCTTATGACGTAAGGAAGCCACTCCGAATCACTGATTCGAATCAAAAGATTCATAAAGCGGTGTTTTGAAATCGTCCATCACTAGGTATTGTTGAATAAAGTTGTTATTTTGGCGCACAAAACGTATACTCGCGCCTTTAATTAATATAATAATATTAAGGTTGAACCACTGTAGTCACATGACCTGTTTTAAATATGTTTTAGTGTCTTTTAGACTCACTGATCCAAAAATGTCTTCATTTTCAAAACACTGCTTTGAACCTTTACGAATCTTTTGATTCAAATCAGTGATTCGGTTCGCATATCAAACTGCCAAAGTCACAGGAAATTTTGAATCTCTTATGACGTAACGAAGCCATTCCGAATCACTGATTCGAATCAAAAGATTCATAAAGCGGTGTTTTGAAATCGTCCATCACTAGGTATTGTTGAATAAAGTTGTTATTTTGGCGCACAAAACGTATACTCGCGCCTTTAATTAATATAATAATATTAAGGTTGAACCACTGTAGTCACATGACCTGTTTTAAATATGTTTTAGTGTCTTTTAGACTCACTGATCCAAAAATGTCTTCATTTTCAAAACACTGCTTTGAACCTTTACGAATCTTTTGATTCAAATCAGTGATTCGGTTCGCATATCAAACTGCCAAAGTCACAGGAAATTTTGAATCTCTTATGACGTAACGAAGCCATTCCGAATCACTGATTCGAATCAAAAGATTCATAAAGCGGTGTTTTGAAATCGTCCATCACTAGATATTGTTGAATAAAGTTGTTATTTTGGCGCACAAAACGTATACTCGCGCCTTTAACTAATATAATAATATTAAGGTTGAACCACTGTAGTCACATGACCTGTTTTAAATATGTTTTAGTGTCTTTTAGACTCACTGATCCAAAAATGTCTTCATTTTCAAAACACTGCTTTGAACCTTTACGAATCTTTTGATTCAAATCAGTGATTCGGTTCGCGTATCAAACTGCCAAAGTCACAGGAAATTTTGAATCTCTTATGACGTAAGGAAGCCACTCCGAATCACTGATTCGAATCAAAAGATTCATAAAGCGGTGTTTTGAAATCGTCCATCACTAGGTATTGTTGAATAAAGTTGTTATTTTGGCGCACAAAACGTATACTCGCGCCTTTAACTAATATAATAATATTAAGGTTGAACCACTGTAGTCACATGACCTGTTTTAAATATGTTTTAGTGTCTTTTAGACTCACTGATCCAAAAATGTCTTCATTTTCAAAACACTGCTTTGAACCTTTACGAATCTTTTGATTCAAATCAGTGATTCGGTTCGCATATCAAACTGCCAAAGTCACAGGAAATTTTGAATCTCTTATGACGTAACGAAGCCATTCCGAATCACTGATTCGAATCAAAAGATTCATAAAGCGGTGTTTTGAAATCGTCCATCACTAGGTATTGTTGAATAAAGTTGTTATTTTGGCGCACAAAACGTATACTCGCGCCTTTAACTAATATAATAATATTAAGGTTGAACCACTGTAGTCACATGACCTGTTTTAAATATGTTTTAGTGTCTTTTAGACTCACTGATCCAAAAATGTCTTCATTTTCAAAACACTGCTTTGAACCTTTACGAATCTTTTGATTCAAATCAGTGATTCGGTTCGCGTATCAAACTGCCAAAGTCACAGGAAATTTTGAATCTCTTATGACGTAAGGAAGCCACTCCGAATCACTGATTCGAATCAAAAGATTCATAAAGCGGTGTTTTGAAATCGTCCATCACTAGGTATTGTTGAATAAAGTTGTTATTTTGGCGCACAAAACGTATACTCGCGCCTTTAATTAATATAATAATATTAAGGTTGAACCACTGTAGTCACATGACCTGTTTTAAATATGTTTTAGTGTCTTTTGGACTCACTGATCCAAAAATGTCTTCATTTTCAAAACACTGCTTTGAACCTTTACGAATCTTTTGATTCAAATCAGTGATTCGGTTCGCGTATCAAACTGCCAAAGTCACAGGAAATTTTGAATCTCTTATGACGTAAGGAAGCCACTCCGAATCACTGATTCGAATCAAAAGATTCATAAAGCGGTGTTTTGAAATCGTCCATCACTAGGTATTGTTGAATAAAGTTGTTATTTTGGCGCACAAAACGTATACTCGCGCCTTTAATTAATATAATAATATTAAGGTTGAACCACTGTAGTCACATGACCTGTTTTAAATATGTTTTAGTGTCTTTTGGACTCACTGATCCATCGGATTTCATCAAAAATATCTTCATTTTGTTCTGAAGATGAACTAACCCTTTAAAATAACAGTTCACCCAAAGATAAAAACCTTCGGTAACGTACTCACCCTTGTCGTTCCCAACCTGTATGTTGTTACTTCTTCAACGGAACACAACTGAAGAATCTTCAAGACCACAATAGTGTTTGCAATAGTCTGTCAAGCTCCAAAAAGGACAAAAACACCATAAAAACATCACATTCCAAGTGTACTAAAGTTGTATTTACGAGAAAAATAGATCAAATCATCATCAAACGTTTATCGGTTTGCATATATCTGAGCTCTGGTTAATGAGTGAATAATGACTCGGACGAAAACGGTTCTGCATATAAATATGACACAAAAGTTCAGCCACTTTCAATCAAGCGAACTTCGAAAAAAGTGGCTATTTGTGGATCGCAAAGAAGCCTTCTCACCAACCAAGACAGTCCAACACGTCAGTCGGACCTGGTGATTAGGTTAAGAGAACAGAATAAAACACAGTAACACACATTTTTTTTTCCCAGTCCTGAGATGTCCAGCATTCAGCTACAAAGCAAACTCCATAGCTTTGTGAATATTTTCTCATTTGCTTCTTAGATTAGGTGATGCTTTCCGAACATCCGAGATAAGAAGCTAATAATCCCAGACGGAGCTCATTTTCCTGCATCAGAGCTTTCTTTTAGAGGGACTCGTACGAGCAGGTGCTTTTGTTCCGATTTTAACACTAAATTTCACCGGAACCGCTAATGACATTTCATCAACGGCTTTATTCATCCCGTAACGACCTTCCGAAACATCACAAAGCGGCAGATTTTCTCCGGGAGGATTTTAAATTAAACGAGGCACTGAACAAACAACTAATACTTCAAGAAAAAGCATGAAGACAAAATTGAAAGCAACAAAGCTGGAAAATTAGCAAAAGGAAAAATGTCTGGAGTGTATTATAAGGCAGAGAAAACTAAAACCGTATTCCACTGTTTAGTCTGCAGTTGGTCAGGATGAACAAATAGCTGCTTTTAGGATCGTGGGGTCCTGGTGTCGGAGTTCTTGACCTCTGACCTCCACTGCAGCAAGCCTGGTTTCACTGTTTCTCAGAGCGAGAATTCTGTAACCGAGAGACTCTCGACTCAGCACAGACGAGCACAAGCCAACATATGTCATTCGGCCCACTTCAGTCCTGTCATTCTCTGAAGGCCTTTTGTCATCTGGAAAGGCCAGAATCTCTTCCCCGGAATGTCTGGAGCTCATTGTGCCGAAGCCGCTGAGAACATGTCAATGCCGTGATGCTCCAGCTGTGTTCGGAGAAAGCTGTTCTCGCTCTTGAGCTCCTCCAACTGAAACCAACAACGTAGATGTTGATTTATTTATCTAGTATTTATTTATATTTAAATCTATTTATTTATTTTTCAATTCCCTGGCTGGAAAACATGACCTTGGCGGTGCTAATGCTCTACTACCGTTTGAGCTACAGGAAGAAAATAAAATAAATAGAATCAAATAGGATAGAATAGAATAAAACAAAGTAAAATAAAAATAGAATAGAATAGAATAAAACAGAATAACATTAAATAAATTAAATTAAATAAAAAAGAAAAAAATTGAATAAAATATAATAAAGTACAACAGAATAGAAAACGAAAAGAATAAAGTAGAATAGAACAGAATAAAATAGAGTACAATAAAATACAATGAAATTGAAAAAATATATAATTAATTAGAATAGAATAGAAAAGAATAGAATAAAACAAAGTAAAATAAAATAGAATAGAATAAAACAGAATAACATTAAATAAATAAAATTCAATAAAAAAGAAAAAAATATAATAAAATATAATAAAGTACAACAGATAGAATGAAATCGAATGAATCAATAGAATGAAATCGAAAAAATATACAATTAATTAAAATAGAATTTAAAAAACAATAAAATAGAATAAAATAAAATAGAACAATAAAAAAGTAGAATAGAAAAGAATGAGGTAGAAAAGAAGAGAATAGACTAAAATCAGTTAAAATAAATAATTAAAATAGATTAAAATAAAATAGAATCAAATAGAATATAATAAAACAAAATAAAGTAAAATAAAAATAAATAAATAAAACAAAATAAAAAAAAGACTAGAACAAAATAGAATGGAATAGAATAAAACAAAGTAAAATAAAACAAAATAGAATAGGATAGAATAAAGTGAAACAGAATAAAACAGAATAGAACAAAATAAAGTGAAATAGAATAAAATAGAACATATAAAAACAAAATAGAATAGAATAAAATAAAGTGAAATAGAGTAAAACAGAATAGAACAAAATAAAGTGAAATAGAATAAAATAGAACATAATAAAATAAAATTGAATAGAATAAAGTAAAATAAAGTTTAATAAAGTACTTTCCTGTACATACTAAACTCTTGTCCAGTAATGGTTTAATTTATGTGGTTTGGCTAATTAGTGTGTGGCTTTCCAATGAAGGACAGACTGAGAATGAAATGTGTGTGTGTGTGGTTCAGTATACACAATGTCCCCACAAAGATGGCAATATCCAAAATCCTAGTGGGGACATTTTTTGGTAGAACGTACAGGTACATAGAATAGGTAACGTGATTACAGGTCAATGACAAATCGCAGCTAATCTCGCTACGTATGATGTTAAAGGCTTTGTGCCGAGCGGCGCACCTGCTGTCTGAGCAGCTCATTGTCCATCTGCACTCGCTCTCCTCCTCTCAAACTCTCCTGCAGCCTCTGGTTATGTTGCTTCAGCTCCTCAATGTAATCACACGCCTTTGACAGGATCCCACCTTTACTCTGGAGGAACAAAAAAAAAAAAAATGCACTGCACTTTAGACAGATGCAGCTTCAGGGTATCTATTGTAAATAACAGGTCAATAATAAGGTCAGATTTTCAGGTGGAAAGAAAATGCATTATGCAACTCACCGCTCCGGTCTTGGTCCCATCTATGCCACAGTCTGGGATGATTTTCGAGAGCGTCACAATCCAGTTGTTGATTTTGTCTCGCCGCCGCCTTTCAACTGCACATCAACAACAAGAAGGAGATCAGAGGCAAAATCTGGGACAAATCGTCTGAAGTTGTCCAGTCTATCAACGCTCTACTGACATCTGCAGGCAGATATACTGTACGTCAACGCCTGCCGAGATTCACTTGCTTTGGGATGGAAACGGTTTCAGTTACCGAAGGTCTGTTGCTTTGCTTTGATTTACAGTCTAAAGACTCGTATTAGATTAAGAGAATTCAGCGACCTTCATTATGTTGTGCTCGTCTCCTCTCATCTCTAGGGGTGCGCAGACTGTCCATTTTCCTACAGATATAATGGAGAAAAAAGAAAACATTTACATCTGCAATATTATCTTTCCAAAACATCACATTAAAAAAAACAAAAAAAACAAATAAATAAATTTAAAAAAAAAATTATATATATATATATATATATATATATTTTTTTTTTTTAATTTATTTTTTTTTTTTTTATATAATATATTTAATATATTTTATATAATATATTTTTATATAATATATTTATATTTTTTTAATTTATTTATTTATTTTTTATTATATATATATATATATATTAAATATACAAAAACATTCATAGGCTATATAAGATTCATATATACATACATAAATAAAAATAAGAAATAAAGAACAAACAAACACTAAATAAAATAATAAACAAGCACATTTCTGTCATTTGAGACTTGGCTGCATAAATGTGAAGTAGTGAATTTTTTTATTTTAATATAAAAAAAAAATTTTGCTTTAAAAAATGCTTTAAGAAATAATAAGATGATCAATTTACTATACAATAATAATAATAATACATTTTATTTGTACTGCACTTTGCATTTGAAACAAATCTCAAAGTGCTACAATTAAGATCTTTAAAAAGTATAAAATACAACTGGATTTAATAGTTAAAAGTCATAAATTCTCCTAAAAAAAATTAATTTCACAAAAGCATAATCTATTGATGTTTTTTTACTTGCACAAAATCTAAATTACCGCTCAGTGTTGTTTAAAGTAAGTGTTCGTTTCATTTCAACAACATTGTGTGGATCTCATATACTTTCATTTGCATTTTATTACATATGCATTCATGATATTGAGTGTAGGGCTTCTGAACTGGCAAAAATGCCGTGGTCAACCACTAGTGAGTGTGTCCAGAGCCGGACGGGACCCAGTGTGAGTTACGGGAATGTTCACAGTTGCACCGCCCCAAGGACGACCTTAAATATGACAAGCTTAGTCCCAGCTTTGTAAGGTTACAGCTAGTATTAGTGTGGACTGGCATATCTCCGTAAGGTCGTGTGTGATCTCAGGGGAGTCTTGGCGTCGGCAGTGTTCATTAGGTTATAAATTGCGCTGCTGCAAACAGCTGCCGTCTGCGACGAGGCCCGGCTTTAGCCTAACGACACAACTGTTCTCCACGTGGAATCTTCCCTCAGGTACGCTTTAATTAAGTCACGACTCCGCAGCGTCGCGTCTGTCGCAGCGCAGGAGGAAGAACACGCAACACAGGGTTAGCGTCTCACAAAACACCATTAAGGATATGAGATGCTTTCTAATGCACACCAACAAAAAGCTGAAGATGCTTTGATTTACTCTACGGGAAGTTTGGTTTATATAAAAGCACTATATACAGAGGAATTGACTTCAATATGTAAATGGACAGAAGGCCGTTGAACTGTGGTCAACTTAAAGGGATAAAAATGATCCCATGATTTATTCACCCTCAAGCCATCCTTGACTTTCTTCTTTCAGCCAAACAATCTCTTCCAAGGTTTATAATGGGAGTGAATGGTACCTGCGATTTTGAAGCCCAAAAAAGTGCATACGTCCATCATAAAAGTAATCCATTCGGCTCCAGGGGGTTAATAAAGTCATAAATATGGATTTTTTTCTTACGTAAATGCATCGCTTTACTTCAGAAGGACTATTATTGGAGTTGTATGGATTACTTTTATGATGGATGGATGTGCTTTCTTGGGCTAACCCTGACATTTACATAAACCCCGCCCCCGAGAACGCACAACAGAGGGGGCGGGGCCATGTTGGGCTGCTTTAGAGAAGAGGAAGAGTGTTGTTGATGCCGTCATTTTACACCCGACTGCTTTACAAACGAACGCTGGATTTGGACAAAAGATTAACATGCTTGTCGATGAGTTGAATGAACTCCACATAAATTTATCCACTAACCGATCAGAAACGTCCTAAAAGTAGTCTCTCCATCAGTGTCGACTCCGGTTTGAACAATGTAAGGCCTCATAAAATCCTGCGTGAGATCCTCCAGCTTTGTGGTCGTCGAGCAACTGTAGCACGAGCTGTTAAAGCTTTTCTGGAAAGGGGGCCGGGAGCAGCAGCTCATTTGCATTTAAAGGGACACACACACACAAAAACGGCGTGTTTTTGCTCACACCCAAATAGGGGCAAATTTGACAAGCGATAATAAATGATCTGTGGGGGATTTTGCGCTGAAACTTCAGACACATTCTGGGACACCAGAGACTTCTTGTGAAAGGGCCATTATAGGTCCCCTTTAAGAACAACCCATTGTTTTCACAAAAGTCTGTAAATGCAGATTGCATGGCTTGGCGCTTGATTTTATACACCCGTGGCAATCGGTCTGATCTGAATTCAATAATCAAGAGGTGTGTCTCCCAATACTTTTGTCCATATAGTGTATTTATCCTCAATTTTACTCACATTAGGTGTTCATTTTGTAGCACAGAAATGACACTCTATACCTTTAAGAGACCGTTTCTTTGGGTTTATTTTAGCTTAAGGGGATGTAAAAGTTCTTCTCACCAGTTAAAAGCTTCATGCTGCTGTGTGTTGACTTCATTTCTGGAGAAAAGGGGCAAATCTATTTCAGACATTTCAAAAAATGCTTTGATTATGTACTGAATAGCTTAAAGGTAGATGGAAACATGGTTACCATCTTTGCTGAAAAGGAAATCTGACTGATATTAATATGAACAAGCAAATCTGGAATGGCATGCAAACTTCAATTTATCCAGTATTTATGCTGTGCATGATATGAAAATTGTTTGCATGCACGGAACATCTACATTTGGGGCGTACAACAGAGCAAACCATCATTTTTGACAATATTTGACCAAACTTTGAAAACTTGAGACATTTTTACACAAAATTTGATGTTGAAAACTAATGACAAAAGCTAAAACTAAAATTAAAATATAAGTAAATACAATAATTGTATAATCCATGTAATCAGTATTCCATTCTGCATGCAACCCACACTCTCTACAGTGGCTTTTATCCCAGGAACTAATAATAAGGGATTTTAGAATTCTAATGGAAGAAAGAAAGATTAGGACTCTTGCGAAATTCATTACGCTGCAGATTTCGCACGAGCTGTGTCCAAAAGAAGGAAATAGTCAAACGAGAACGACTGAAACAAACGCGATTCTTCAGCAGGATATTTCTACTGAGCCTATTTTGGAGGATGAGGATGTTGCACGCGTGAGTATCACCCGTTTTCACAACACTTCTGCTTCTGCGGAGTAAAAGCAGCACCTTCAAAAGGAAGCACGAGCTCTCCCATGAATTATGACTGAATTTGAGCACACGATTCTGTCAAAAACAGCCCTGTTTTCATGTGGATTTGAGCTAGCGGGATCCCAAGGATAAATGGAGAGCAAGGCACAAGGAGCATGCAAAGATGCATCCCAATTTCAAAAGACGCAGTATTTTTTAACCCATGAAATGTTTAAACGTGCCTCGTTCAGATACTAATGAATGTGATGGGTTTAAAACAAGTTCCGCTTTAATGGACGACACCTGTGTCATGCTGCCAGTAAATGCAGTTTAAGGTTTTTGTAGACTGAGGTATGATCTTCTGACACGGAGATGCAGAGCTTAAAATCGTAACACCTGTTTTGTGCCACTCTTTTGTACTCACACGGTGTACGTATGTGTGCGTGGAGCTATAGTCCGCTGAGAGGCAGAATGCAGAGCATCTGTAGGAGTCATCATCACGTAGAATTGACCTAAACGAGACAGACGGCAGATGTTGTACTGCTCCACATACTAAATTCAAATCACATTTACTGGCACTGAGAGAACTCATGTTTATTCTGATAAGACGTTTAGTATATGATTATGTAGTGAAGTATGTAGTTCAAAATGATGGGCAGAATGACTACATATATATATATACACATACAGGGTTGGGGAGTAACGAAATACAAGTAACTTAGTTACATATTTAAAATACAACATTTGAGTGACTGTGTTTCATTTTAATTGGCTGGTAATCAGATTCCATCTGTTTTAGATTACCAAAGTGATTACTTTGAGTTTTAATGTCATTTAAACAGCGATTGGTGATTCTCTGACTCTGACCGTCTGAAAAAGACGAGTTCAGTTTCATGTTTTCCACTGTTTTCATGTTTTGTGAGTCATTTTATTATTCACTCGTCACTGCAACTTTTTCTCACAATTTGTTTTTTTTTTTTTCCCCTCACAATTATGAGTTTGTATTTCACAATTCTGACTTCTTTTTCTCAGAATTGCGAGATTTAAACTCACAATTGTAAGTTATAAAGTCAGAATTGGGAGATATAAACTTGCAATACTGACTTTTTTTCTTGCAATTGGGAATTTAGTATGTGAGTTTATATCTCATAATTCTGACTTTTCTCAATATTGTCAGTTTATATCTCATAATTCTGACTTTTCTCAATATTGTGAGTTTATATCTCATAATTCTGACTTTTCTCAATATTGTGAGTTTATATCTCATAATTCTGACTTTTCTCAATATTGTGAGTTTATATCTCATAATTCTGACTTTTCTCAATATTGTCAGTTTATATCTCATAATTCTGACTTTTCTCAATATTGTCAGTTTATATCTCATATTTTTGTCTTTTCTCAATATTGTGAGTTTATATCTCATAATTCAGACTTTTCTCAATATTGTCAGTTTATATCTCATAATTCTGACTTTTCTCAATATTGTGAGTTTATATCTCATAATTCTGACTTTATAATCACAATTGCAACTTTATATCACGCAATTCTGAGGGAAAAAGTCAGAATTGTGAGATAAAAACTTGCAATTATCTTTTTTGTGTTTGTTTCACACTTATTAGTATTCCAAAGTATTCTAAAGTATTTAGATGAAGTGACTAAACTTGAGTAATGTAAAGAAATACGTTACAAATGACGTTTTAAAGCATGCATTTTGTAATCTGTAGTGAAAAACATTTTAAAAGTATATAAATATAAATAAAATGTATGCATGTTTGTATAAATGTATATATATATATATATATATATATATATACATACAGGAGATGGTCATATAATGAAAATATCATCAAAAAGTTGATTTATTTCACTAATATCATTCAAAAAGTGAAACTTGCATATTATATTCATTCATTACACACAGACTGATACATTTCAAACATTTATGTCTTTTAATTTTGATGATTTTAACTGACAACTAAGGAAAATCCCAAATTCAGTATCTCAGAAAATTAGAATATTACTTAAGACCAATACCAAGACAGGATTTTTAGAAATCTTGGCCAACAGAAAAGTTTGAATTTTGACTCCTCTCAATATTACGAGTTTATATCATGCAATTCTGAGGAAAAAAGTCAGAAAACTCGTAATTACATTTTTTCGTGTGTGTGTTCCACACTTATTAAATTCCAAAGTATTGTAAAGTATTTAGATGAAGTCACAAAACTTGGGCAATCTAGCGAAATATGTTACAAATGACTTTTTAAAGCATGTATTTTGTAATTCCCACGCAGATGTCAGACGTGTGCGTACCTGCCGTGTGTGTGAATGTGGGGTCAGCTGCTGTCTGCATGGACATGGCCGCGGCGCTTCCCTCGCTCACCGACGATGCTGGGAAAAACACACATGGAGCCTCCTCTCGGTCATCTTCTCCAGCAGGACTGCCTCCATCACTGAAAGAGTTTTGAATTACTCTCTGGGAGAAGACAGGCGTAAAACATTTTTACAATGCGTAAACCATAACATCTGGCTATTTAGTTAGTTTGTGTAGTAGTCATCTGTCCTCATGTTGACAGAATGAACGAGCTCGTGACAAAAGTGTTGATTCCATACCAGCTGGGATCCAGTGAGGTTGGCTGCGGAAACCACATGAACTTCACCTCTACCCTCCGAGACAGGAATCGCTCGGTGTGTCACCTGAGGAGGAAAGAGACGGAAAGTAAGTAAGTACTTATCCAAAATAAGCATCTACTCAAGAGAGTACGCGAAGCCAGAGACTTTCATGATGATAAAACATTGATTCTTAATATGCTTCTTTTTCTTTTCTTTTTTTATTGGATGTGTGAATTATTTTTTGCACCATTTCCATGACTTTTGTTTTTGAATGAATTTTGGTTTCTCATGACTTTATGTTTTTAAAAATAACCCAAGTTGAGAAAACAAAACCCAGTGATTGGGTTGTTTTAACCCAGCAGTTGGGTTAAATGTTTGCCCAACTGCTATTTAAAAATTACTGTATTGCTTGCTTAAAAATGAACCCAAAAAGGCTGGAAATTAACATTTATTAATTAATGTATTTATTGTTAATAGATTAACATTTATTAATAAGTTTAATAAATGATAATTAAATAATAAACATGTATTAAATTGATTTTTAATAAATGTTCACCTTTTGATTATCATTCTTGCCTCTAGTAATCATGTGTCTTTTTTCCAAATTATTTTGGGTTCATTTTCCCAAATTATTTAATTAATTACAGTGAATTTTTATTATTTATTTATTTATTACAGTAATTAGTAATTAGTTAATTACAGTAATTTTTAAACAATAGTTGAGTTAAATAAAACTACCCAGCAGGTTGGTCAAACATTTGTCCATATTTAACCCAACTTGGGTTGTTTTTAAACCAGCATTTTTTTAAAGTTTAGGGTTGATTAAAATATATATAATATATGATAAAACATTGATTCTTAATATGCTTCTTTTTTTTTTTTTTAGTGGATGTGTGAATTATTTTTAGCACCATTTCCATGACTTTTGTTTTTGAATGAGTTTTGGTTTCTCATGACTGTATGTTTTAAAAAATGGGGGGTTAAAAATAACCCAAGTTGAGAAAACAAAACCCAGTAATTGGGTTGTTTTAACCCAGCAGTTGGGTTAAATGTTTGCCCAACTATTATTTAAAAATTACTGTATTGCTTGCTTAAAATGAACCCAAAATAGGCTGGAAATTAACATTTATTAATTAATTAATTTATTGTAAATAGATTAACATTTATTAATATGTTTAATAAATAATAATTAAATAATAAACATGCATTAAACTGATTTTTAATAAATGCTCACCTTTTGATTATCATTCTTGCCTCTAGTAATCATGTGTCTTTTTTCCAACTTATTTTGGGTTCATTTTAAGCCCAAATTATTTAATTAATTACAGTAAATATTTATTATTTATTTATTTATTACAGTAATTAGTTAATTACAGTAATTTTTAAACAATAGTTGAGTTAAATAAAACTACCCAGCAGGTTGGGCAAACATTTGTCCATATTTAACCCAACTTGGGTTGTTTTTAAACCAGCATTTTTTTTTAAAGTGTAGGGTTGATTAAAATATATATAAAATATATATAATATATGATAAAACATTGATTCTTAATATGCTTCTTTTTTTTTTTTAGTGGATGTGTGAATTAATTTAGCACCATTTCCATGACTTTTGTTTTTGAATGAGTTTTGGTTTCTCATGACTGTATGTTTTAAAAAATGCGGGGTTAAAAATAACCCAAGTTGAGAAAACAAAACCCAGTAATTGGGTTGTTTTAACCCAGCAGTTGGGTTAAATGTTTGCCCAACTATTATTTAAAAATTACTGTATTGCTTGCTTAAAATGAACCCAAAATAGGCTGAAATTAACATTTATTAATTAATTTATTGTAAATAGATTAACATTTATTAATATGTTTAATAAATAATAATTAAATAATAAACATGCATTAAACTGATTTTTAATAAATGTTCACCTTTTGACTATCATTGTTGCCTCTAGTAATCATGTGTCTTTTTTCCAAATTATTTTTAAGCCCAAATTATTTAATTAATTACAGTAAATATTTATTACTTATTTATTCATTACAGTAATTAGTAATTAGTTAATTACAGTAATTTTTAAACAATAGTTGAGTTAAATAAAACTACCCAGCAGGTTGGTCAAACATTTGACCATATTTAACCCAACTTGGGTTGTTTTAAAACCAGCATTTTTTTTAAGTTTAGGGTTGATTACAATATATATAAAATATATATAATATACGATAAAATATTGATTCTAAATATGCTTTTTTTTTTTTTTTTCTAAATATGCATTGGATAAGTGGATTAATTTTAGCACCATTTCCATGACTTTTGTTGTATTTCCCAGGTGTTTTTGGTTTTCCATGACAGTAGGAACCCTGTAAACAACTATGGCCATGATACTTGAGACGCTATTGTACCGTAAGATTTTATGTGATGTTCATTAAGTTGTCACAACATCCCTGCATCCAAAATTTTTGTAATTTTGCAATGTGATTGTCATTTTTATTAGTTTTTGTAATTATTTATCTATAGGTCAATGACGTGACGGGTCCTTTTTCTGTCCAAAGGCCTTAATAACAAAAAAAAACAAAGCAAAAGTATGTATGGTAGTACAACTAGATCTCTTTTATTGAATCCAAAAGGTGTTAATTATATTTTGCTACATATAAAGTGTCAAAAGGTCATTCGGTTTAACCGTTCAAAGCCAATACAGCCATTTCATTTGTGATTAAAATATCTTAAAATGTAATAAATGTATATATTATATTTTTTATATCATCATATATCAACATAGTGCAAAATCGTATGAAAATTATGTGTAGAAGTCGTTGCTTTGTTATGAAAAAGAATGTCCGGAAAAAGAATTTCATTGATGTCATTTGGAATAACCAATAAAAAGGAACCAATTTTGATCAAGTCGTGTCGTCAAAATCATGTGACATCATTCAAACACCTGCAAACGACCACATGGATGTGAAGCAAAGTAACTCACTCTCTTTTAACTAGTTGAAAAATTCATGTTTTCACTTATTCATGTCCCCAAACATCAGGTCATTCGGTGCAACCGCTATAAAACAAGGAAAAGGTTGTAATATTTTAAAGACTTGTACTAAAAATGCCAAAAACAGTGTTAATTGATTACAAAAACCACAAAATCGCATTGTTAACACTTAATAAAACTTCAAAATTATTATATCTCGGTTATATTTTTTTTTACACTTTTTTCGTCAATGACCCAGATATATACATATTTAGTTTTTGTCATTTTAGTACTTAAACTTATTTTATTTCAATTAGTTGCAATGGCAACATTCTAATTTTTGTTTTTACGTTTAAGAAACATCCAGAAAATACCAAATCCCATTCAGCCCCTAATATAAGCTTTCACACTTTAGTTGATATTGTACCACAACATATGATGTGATTAAGGTATCACAACATCACGACATCCAAGAACAAGACCGCTGCATTTCGTCGACGTAAAACGTAGGGAAAATTACTTGATTAACTATAAAGTGTTCATGGAAAAGTGTCCAGCGTCTCCTGGCTGAATTCTCCACTCATCCATTTAATAATAATCATCCCTCCAGTGCATGCAGAGAGCTGCGCATGATCTAATTTAAAAGGTCTAGAACGACACAGTTGTTCACTGAAAGAATACGCATTTGTAAATGCCCCTTAACGACACCCCCCCAAACCTCTGTCATGTGACCCACCTCCTGACAGACATGTGACACAGGCTCAGTGCCAATCCCAGTGAGAGATTAGAATCACATGATTCACATCACAAATAGGAGAAACTCAAGGAAACAAATAAAGCTATTATTTTTACACTTTACTCTAAATTCACATTACCGTAACGCTCTTTTAATTTTGCTATTCCCATTATTCTCAATGGTTGTTCTATTATATAACGGAAAAAACAATTTTTAAAAAAAATAAATAAATAAATTATATATATATATATATATATATATA
>CM074300.1:2295857-2433357 GCA_037194245.1 Opsariichthys bidens | reverse complement strand
ACTTGACAGCTGTGTGTGTAAAATAGGCTGATCAAAAATACAGGAAAAAATATGAACTATGAATTAAAATAAGGGTTTTCTATGTGAATAGATAGTAAAATATAATTTATATCCAGTGATCAAAGCTGAATTTTCAGCATCATTACTCCAGTCTTCAGTGTCACATGATCCTTCAGAAATCATTCTGATGTGATGATTTGAGGCATTTCTTCCACACATTTTTTTTCTGCAATATTTTTGTGGAAATCATGATGCACTACCAATCAAAAGATTGAGACAAATAATATATATATATATATATATATATAATTTTTTTTAATGTTATTTATTTATTTATTTATTTATTTATTCATATATATATATATATATATATATATATATATATATATATATATATTTTTTTTTTTTTAATTTTATTTATTTATTTATTTATTCATATATATATATATATATATAAAATGTTATTTTTATTATTTATTTATTCATTTATTTATATATATATATATATATATATATATATATAATTTTTAAAAGAAACATTAATACATTTATTCAGCAAGGATGCATTAAATAGATTACTTTAATAAGTGACATTAAAGACATTTACAATTTTACAAAAGATTTTTATGTCAAATAAATGCTATTTTTAATTTATCAAAGAATTCTGGAAAAAAAAAATGATCACGTTTTCCACAAAAACAAAACTTTATGCAAACGTGACACTGAAGACTGGAGTAATAATGATATTTTAAAACATTATTGTGTTTATCGTGTTTTTGATCAAGTCAACGCAGCTTTGGCTTCTTTCAAAAACTATCAAAAAATCATAGTGACCCCAAACTTTTAGACGCTAGAGCCTATATATTAGTTTAATTATAACTATTTATTATAAAGAATTTTGTAAAATAGCTCCGACTTGACCTTTGTGATTTAATGCAATTAGTTAAGAGTTTCATGCCTCCTATTACACTTATTAATCAGTTATTAATTTACATGAATGTCCACGTTGCAGGAAACGATCCGGACCGCTCTGGCCATGGGTGCGGACCGCGGCATCCATGTGGAGGTGTCTGGAAAGGACTACGAGACGCTCGGTCCTCTGCAGGTCTCCAAGATTATGGCTGCTCTCGCCAAGAAAGAGGAAGCGAATCTGATCATTCTGGGTAAACAGGTATCTGACGGATAATTATTCCACAATGTTAACCAACTACTGCGTATTCATCCATTGATTTCATGATGTTGTGGGAATATTCTTCTTTTAGGCCATAGACGATGACTGCAATCAAACTGGACAGATGACGGCAGCCCTGTTGGACTGGCCGCAGGTTCGGATTTGATCTCCATAGCGTCTTTGCATGGGATGTTAATTTCAGAAAATGTTAATTGAGTCTAAATCGATGCTTTCCCTGTTATATCACGTTTTTTTCTGGACTAATAATTCCCCTCCAGATTATTAGATCTTTTTTTTTTTTTAGCATTTAGGCAAATTTTATATACGTTTAATGCTCGCATTTATATTTAATATGTGAGAAAATTATCGGATACTTTTGTGCAAATTAATTTGTATAATTATTTAAATTCATAGGTGCATTTTATGAGTTTATCTTCTTTCTCATTTGAGGTCATGTACACATTTTCCAATGAGAAATTATTTAAAAATATTATAAGATTGCTGACAAAAAAATTTGTTTATTTTCAACATGCAAAAATATATTTCACTTATTTTTATTGACATTTTAATATGAGATCAGCAAAACTGTATTTGATCTTCCATTTCTAGTGAGAATTTATACATGGAGTCAATGACGTAAAAACCCTGTATATCAATCCGATACATCTGTAATCGGATTGAACTCCGTAGCGTCATTGCATGGGATGTTTACTTCAGAAAATGTTAATTGAGTCTAAATCGATCACGTGAGAGTGACTAATTGTTTAGGGAATCCATTTTTAGGGAACGTTTGCATCTGAGTTGACCATAGACGGAGACATGCTGAAGGTGGTGAGAGAAATTGATGGTGGATTGGAGAGCATTAAGATCAAAATGCCAGCCGTGGTGACCGCTGACCTCCGTCTCAACACTCCCAGATACGCCACGCTGCCCAACATCATGGTACAGTAATGCAACACTGCACTTCACTGCACACCCATAGGGAATGAAGTACATTTTTTACACAAGCAGTGCCGAGATCATGGGTTCAATTCCCAGGGAATGCATGAACTGGTCCAACGCAAACCTTGAATGCTGTTACTTCGGAGAAAGTGTCGACTAAATGCATATATATGTGTGTTCCAGTTAAAATGTGTGTTGTTTTTAAAAAGAAGTCTCTTCTGCTTACCAAGGCTGCATTTATTCGATCAGAAATACAGTAAAAATTCTGAAATATTATTACAATTTAAAATAACTGTGAATATGTAGTAAAGTATAATTCATATCCAGTGATCCATATCCATTACTCCAGTTTTCAGTGTCACATGATCCTTCTGATAAATCATTCTGATGCGCTGATATTGTAATATTTCACTATATTGCTGTTTTTACTTTATATTTGATTAAATCAATGGTGAGCAAAGAAGTCAAGGACTCTTATGTAAGACCATAAGATGATCGATCTCATCGGTTTTACTGGATTTTTTTTACCATACTTTCACTATTTAGTGCAGTGGTTCTTAACCTGGGTTCGATCGGGTTCGGTTAGAAGTTAAGACACACACCCGACTCATGATTGGTGATGACACGCCCCACTTTTTCCTATTAAGAAGGGTTCGGTGAATGCGCAATATGAAACTGGTGGGGTTCAGTACCTCCAACAAGGCTAAGAACCACTGATTTAGTGCAAGCGGATAAAATGACGGATTCGGGGTCATGATTGGTCAGATCGCCTGTCAATCAAACTGAAGAGTCAATTGACGAGACTTCGATTTCCAACCCCCCTTTAAAAGGCAAGCTTCATCATCCATTGGCTTTAGACATGCTGCAATACAATTTAAAATTGTAAACCATTTGCATTGGTCTAAAGTCAGACTCTCTAAGATTAAATGCAAATGTTTTGGACTTTACACGTTCTGGACAAATTTTTTGGGGGACTTTGTCTGGGCTATTTGGAGAGGTCGTGGAGCCGTCGCCATTTATTGCATTGTGACTCCGGGAAACACTAGTTTTACTAAAAGCTAAATTAAAATTTTGGCCTTCTGTTCTCTTCTGGCTAGAAAGCTGATACTTATTAAATGGAAAGACCCTTTTCCACCATCATTTAGTCCGGATATGGGAAGTCGTGTATCATCTTAAGTTGGAGAAAATTTTATAATATCGTAATATCAACAATATGATATTGTAAAAGAAAGGAGGAGGGGAATATTATTTATCCTTCATGTTGTTTACTGTCATTTTTATGGACGTCTGATAATGTACAGTATCCTTATGTCTCTGTCTGGTGTTTGGGGGATGGGGAGTTTAGTTTCATATATCCTTTTTCTTTTTTTGTCATTTGGAAACGTAAAAAAAAACAGGCAAGCTTACATAACACTACAGCTGGATATCAGTCATTTTCATAAAAGAAACCTTGACCAACATTAGTGGAAAGCAGGGAAGAAAAACGTCTTCTACTTTTTTGTGCCTCTCTAGAAAGCGAAGAAAAAGAAGATCGCAAATATGAAGCCTGCAGACCTCGGGGTGGACGTGACCTCACGGCTGGAGGTGCTCAACGTGGACGAACCTCCTCAGAGACAAGCTGGAGTAAAAGTGGAGACGGTTGATGATCTGGTGGGAAAACTGAAAGAGGCTGGAAGAATATAGAGGAAGTAGATGTTGGAGGGGCGGTGCAGACTAACACTGAAGGTGAGAATAAAATATGACTATTAAATGGTGCGCTCAGGCCCCGTTTCCACCTGGTTCTAAGATGTGGTTTGGATCACAAGTGGACGACGCTAAATACACGGTGTCGATCAGGTCTTTCGACCATTTACATTTACATTTTTCATCATTTGGCAGACGCTTTTATCCAAAGCGACTTACAAGGGGAGCAATTAGGGGTTAGATGTCTCGCTCAAGGGCACTTTAGTCATGGTATCGAAGGTGGAGAGAGTGCTGTTCATTCACAATCCCCACTTTCAATTCCTGCCGGCGTGGGAATCGAACCAACAACCTTCAGATTACAAGCCCGACTCCCTCACCACTACGCCACGACTACCCACTTAGCTGAAAACGCATTGGACCAGTTTCCTTTGGCAGTTCATGTCATCGAATGTACGAACAGCAACTAAAGACCGCCTGCTCTCCGCCTACTGGCCTAAACATTATGGGAAGTGCGCTAGCCAGGCAGGATTTAAACTTTGTCAGCTGGAGACCCAAGTTTGGTTTGAGGGAAAAAAAAGTTCTACCACACACTCACGGCGTTCAGCGTGGTCTTACCGCTATCAGAGTAGAGAGCTGATGCTCTCCTTGTGTTTTTCCATCGTCTCCGGTCGCGTTCATGTGTAAATTGCGCGAGCTTATTTTGTCCATTAGATCGAAAGAGAAAAAAAACGTACATTTACCCGCCCATAGACCCTCCCCTCGAATATATCTGGACAGAAGTGGTTGAAAAGAGACGGATTTGGTGGAACAAATTAAATACAATAACGTCCCATTTGTTAACTTCAGGCTTTTAATTGTTTTGATTCTGATTGGTTGACGAATGGGTGATTATTTTCCCGTAAACGCACAGCCAAAGTAGTCCCAGGCAGGTTTTGACCGCATTAGATGTCCGTATCACCGTATCACCAAATGATTTCAGTTATTTCAAAGGTCTGACGACAGCAAAAGAACCGAAACTCTCAATGATACTGACTAAGCAAATAAATATCGCAAACAATAGGATAAAAATGTCAAACTACTATGGAAAGCACGCTCTTTCTCCTCCTCTCTCTCCCATACAAACCCACAGTACACACACACGGACTTTATCAATAAAACAGATTCGCATCTGCAAAACTACGCAACATTTCTCAGTATCGATGTTTTTGAAGCAGTTAAACTTACAGTTTGGCTATTAGTAGAGATGCTGCCGCCAAACACTAACACAATCGATCTTTCTCTGTCCAAAAACTGCATTATTCTGCATATCAATGACTTAAACCTCCGTTACTCGATCTGAAATGACGTTCTGGAATTAGCAGTGGAGGCTTGGGATGAGAGGAGTAAGAAATTAGTCGGAACTAAAATCTGACAAATGTCAGAAATTAATAACGTTTTACACATCAAAACGATGTCCTTCATTTACAATAAACATTTCAATGTCATAATGTCACAATATCTTGTGTTTGTGTGCATTTATAAATGTGCTTGCATTAGATATTAAGTGTGGATATGAACCACCGTTTCATTTTAAAGCAGGTATTATTTGTTTGTGGCCTCCAAACACCTTCAGCTTCAGCGAACAACAGCGCGTGACGTACGTCACTTGATTGCGATCGACGCTGACGTAATCTCGTATAATGTCTGGGACAAAATGACAAATTTAATTAAAAAATATACAGTATTTACATTTATGTACATTTTTTTTTTAATCAGACTTTTCTGCAAACACCATTTAATAAGTATTGATTTAAATTAATTGCAACAAAATATATAGGGCCTATATATTTTTTCCAATTTAAAAAAAAAAAAAAAATAGAAATCTTCTCGCGACCCCCACTTTGGGAACCACTGGATTAACAGATACATCTTTTCATGAACATGAACGAAGATGCTTTACTGATTTAAAAAAAACATGAGGTATAGTTAAATCTACGTTGGCCACGTAGTGACAAAAAAAAATTGTCATTCATATTGTAATGTCTTTTGTTTGTTTGTTTTCTGTAGGTCTTTCCTAACTGGTGGTGGAGAAAACTGTGGAAAGTCTGCTCAGTCCTGTCCCACATCCAGACCAGACCCATGTAGTTTATATAGTAGGCTCTTATGTTCGTGGGGACGCTGAGAGACACCGATCCATCAGCGCCCGTCCGTCCCAGCGAGGGCGCACCAGTGTGCATTTTCAGAAAGAGTACATCACAATATAGGGAACACTTTTGAATGCACTAACAAGGTCGTTTATCGATACGTTCACTCAAAATCACAGCTAGACGGTGTTTGTCTGTGCTTCCTGTCATAATTGTGTAACTAAAACCCAATGAGCCTTAGAATTTATTGACGTTGTTTAAAGTTAAGCATCATTTTTTTTAACCGGATGGTGTCTCTCAGCATAAAGAGAGTAAATCACGTTACCGCAAGCGCCTCTCAATGATTGTACAGTATCATTTGATGACAATAAAAAGTCTTTTTCATATGCATATTATTGGAAGTGTCGTTCATTTTTGGGATTTGTATAATGGGATTTTTCCACTCTTAAAGCTGCAGTGTAATGTTTGTCCTTTTTCCTATCCCAGCACTGAGACAACTGTTGTGTTTTGTCATTCCAATAGAGAAGATGTTGTGGTTTAAATGTGCGTTTGTCAGTGTTTGAGCTCGTCTAACCCGTCGTGTGGGGAAATGATTTGGAAACACGCCGACGTTCATCTGGTTTACTGGTAAACAAGAGAAGGGCTGGGAACCATGTGGGCTCTGCTGTCTTATGTTTTGGTGTTTGATTACTTTTCAAATCCGCTCTGCGTGCTGTTTTAATCATCTGTAAATGCTGCATGTCTAGAACTTTCAAAAATCCCAAAACCGTTAGATATAAGAAGTCAAATTGTAAAAAAAAAAACACCATCAAGGGGGTTGGAGTGGCCCAAAAATTAAAATTCTGTCACTAATTACTCACCCTCATGTCGTTCCACACCTTCGTTCATCTTCAGAACACTGAGATATTTTTATTTTTGGCAGTTTCGGCCCATATTGAGCTTGCGTTCGGATGTAAACAGCCTGCGCTACGCCAACTGCGTATGACAATTGTTTAAATTATTTTTGTTTTGGCGCAAAAAAAGTATTCTTGTCGACTACTTTACCTTTCTGGACCTCAAAATCTGCCTATGTGTGGTTCACAGGGCTGGGTGGGTCACTTTTAAAATGTATTTCACTACAGATTACAAAATACATGCTTTAAAAAGTCATTTGTGACGTATTTCGTTACATTACTCAAGTTTAGTAACTTCATCTAAATACGTTAGAATACTTTGGAATACTAATAAGTGTGAAACAAACACAAAATAAGTTTTTATCCCACAATTCTGACTTTTTTTCTTAGAATTCCATGATATAAAGTTGCAATTGTGAGTTATACACTCAATTTTGAGACAAAATGTCAGAATTGAAAGACAAAGAAGTCTGAATTCTGAGATATTAAACTCTCAATTTTGAGATAAAATCTCAGACTTCTGAGAAAAGTCAGAAATGAGATATAAACTCGCAATTTTCCAGAAAAAAGTCTGAATTGTGAGAAAAATGCCAGAATTGTGAGATACGAACTCGCAATTTCAAGAAAAAAAATCTGAATATCAAGTTTTTATAAAGCAATTTTGACTTTATAACTTGCAATTGTAGGGAAAAAAGTCAGAATTCTGAGATAAAAATTCACAATTATCTTTTCTTTTTTCTTTTTTACCTTTTTCACTGTATCGCAAAACATGAAAACAGGCGCGGATCATCCAGGTCATGACATGTCAGTTGAGATTCAAGGATATGCAAACTTTTGAATGGGGCAATTTTTATAAATTCAGTCATCTGTTATGTGAAATAGCTTATTTAGGACAGTAATAAATAAAAAATATAATTTTCATGATCCCTCTTATTTTGTTAAAATTATTCAAATGCTGCATATTCTGCAAGGGGTATGAAACATATGAGCAGAAATGCAGCTTCGGATGCTTTTTCAGACGGTCAGAGTCAGAGAATCACCAATCGCTGTTTAAATGACATTAAAACTCAAAGTAATCACTTTGGTAATCTAAAACACTTTTCAGATGGAACTGTAATCTGATTACCACCCATTTCAAATGAAACACAGTGACTCAAATGTTGCATTTTAAATACGTCACTAAGTTACTTGTATTCCGTTACTCCTGGTGGTTCATCAAAAATGTCTCAATTCGTGTACCGAAGATGAATGAAGGTCTTACCAGCCGTAAGGACGACATGAGGGTGAGGAATTAATGACAGAAATGTCATTTTTGGGTGATCTAACCCTTCAAACATTTTTATTTATTGGTTTAAAGAGTAGTAAAATAGGCATTATTCATTAAATTATATCATTGTCGGCTATATAGACAACCTAAAATGCTGCCTTTGGAGGGCACTTAAGTGTTTAATCATTATCAACATATATTTTTAATAAAAAATGACACTTCCCAGATAGCAACTTTGTGCCGGCCCAAATCTGGCCCGCATCCGCCACACGTGCTGTGAGGATCTGGGTCATGTGTCGTGGAATGATGGCACTTGAGCAAAGAAATAAACCAGAACTGGACCTTATCTGAGCCACATAATCTTCATATTATTTATAGAATCATCGTAGCGTACAGAATCACTGAAAGAAAGAAGAGAAACTTCAATAAGAGACACGAGAGCTACGCGGCGTTAGATGAAACCAACCGAAGATAAAAGACTTTAGCCTTTATATGAACTAAAATTCGCCAAAAATGACGAAAGCTTGCTGATTGGTCAACCGCTGGTGTTTGCTAATTGTCATGCGGAGAATTTTAAAAGTTTGTTTACATGATTAGATTTACATAATCAGGGTTGGGGAGTAACGGAATACAAGTAACTTAGTGACGTATTTAAAATACAACATTTGAGTAACTCTGTTTCATGACAGTGACATTTTAAATGGGTGGTAATCAGATTACAGTTCCATCTGAAAAGTGTTTTAGATTACCAAAGTGATTACTTTGAGTTTTAATGTCATTTAAACAGCGATTGTCAGAATTGTCAGTAGCAATAAAGTCAGAATTGGGAGATATGAACTTGCAATACTGACTTTTTTTCTTGCAATTGTGAATTTAGTATGTGAGTTTATATCTCATAGTTCTGACTTTTCTCAATATTGTGAGTTTATATCTCATAATTCTGACTTTATAACTCACAACTGCAACTTTATATCACACAATTCTGAAGGAAAAAGTCAGAATTGTGAGATAAAAACTTGCAATGACCTTTTTTGTGTTTGTTCCACACTTATTAGTATTCTAAAGTATTTAGATGAAGTTACTAAACTTGAGTAAATGTAACAAAATACGTTACAAATGACTTTTTAAAGCACTGTATTTTGTAATCTGTAGTGAAATGCATTTTAAAAGTAACCCACCCAGCCCTGTACATAACACTGTTCATCTAAAGGGGATGGCTCTTCTTTCAACAACAACAACAAAACATAATCCACCCTCAAATCGAGCCCTGGATATAAGACTGTCTAACTCGAGTTGTTTGGCTCCTAACAAATCTAAAAAACAGGTTTGAAATGATAATTTGGTGTGAACTGTCGCTTTAAATCCAGGCGCTAAGCCCCGCCCACTCCAACACTTCCACTCTGTTTTCATGCCATGAAAAGAAACCTGAAATCGACTTTTGTAATTCTGAGTAAACAGACCAGAGGTTTACTGTGTCAACGGATGTGACGTTTTCTCCAGGTGAATCTCACCTGAGTTTGGGAATTTCTCCGTGACTTCACAGCATCAGTTATTGGAGGAATATGACTTCATCATCAACATTAAAACTCTGAAAGACGAACACCTGCCTTTAGTTTTAGTGTTTGTCGACATGCAGATGCTGATTTGTGTTTTGTTCTTCATTGCAGGTAAGTGAAGATCAAATCTAATCATTATGTCTATTAATAAATAGATTATTATTCATTATTATTATTAGTCATTACTGACATCATTTACAAACTTTTGGAATTACATAAATAATCACATTGGGATGGAATGGTTAAAGGATTAGTTTACAGAATTAAAATTTCATGATAATTTATGTCATCCGAGATGTTTATGTCTTTCTTTCTTCGGTCGAAAAGAAATTAAGGTTTTTGAAGAAAACATGACAAAATACTATAATAGTAAATTGTAAGTATTTACAACACTTTGTTACATTATTAACTATAGTGAACGGATAAACTAATAAATACTGGACATTGATACAAATTATTTTATGGGGAAGTAAATACTACAGAAATAAACCAATTTAATTTACATGAAAAAGTTAGTTCAGGTACGATTGAAAAAAAAAAAAGTCAATTTTATATTTGTACTCAATTCAAGCTTGTGGAAATTAAAGCATAAATATCTATAAAAACATTATAAAATTACGTAAAACTACTCAACTTTTTTGATACTTGTGTTCCCATCATGACTTGAATAATTAGTGAGGTTGATTTTTCACTGTTTTCCAGCTGTATTTACACTGTTTTATCATTTCTTATGTGGTTTGGTTTAGTAACTTGCCATTTTTTGACATTTGGAGTTCATTTTCTACTCAAAAAGGCACATTCATACTCAAAAACGATCCATCGAATGTGACCCTCATTGTGTGATGTGTATCAAGTGTTGCAGTAGGGGTAAAATCTTTGCGTGGCAGGGGGAAACTGCAACGCGCAAACTGCAACTCGACCCGCCACTGCTAAAGGCAGCTGCTACTGGACTTAAGATGACAAAAAGTGCAATCCTGCTCTTATTTATCTATATGTTTGCTCTCATGCATCAATCACAGTGTTTAGTAGATGTAAACAGTGAGAGATCTTGAGGCAGGAGCGACGCTTAGTAGGATAAGCGTTTGGTTAATGGTGAATATTGACCTATTGTGCGTACCGTTCTGGCCACCGCTGGCTACAGAGGATAGGAGCGGCATTTTGTTTAAAAACCTCTTACATATTGTGTGAGGTTGCGAAGCAGGCGCATATATCCGTGACAGTCCCGAGGCTGCCTCTGAAGGTGGCGGGTCGAGTGGCAGCTGCCTCTGAAGGTGGCAGGTCGAGTGGCAGCTGCCTCTAGTGGTGGCAGGTCGAGTGACAGCTGCCTCTAGTGGTGGCAGGTCGAGTGGCAGCTGCCTCTGAAGGTGGCAGGTCGAGTGGCAGCTGCCTCTAGTGGTGGCAGGTCGAGTAGCAGCTGCCTCTGAAGGTGGCAGGTCGAGTGGCAGCTGCCTCTAGTGGTGGCAGGTCGAGTTGCAGCTGCCTCTGAAGGTGGCGGGTCGAGTTGCAGCTGCCTCTAGTGGTGGCAGGTCGAGTTGCAGCTGCCTCTAGTGTTGGCAGGTCGAGTGGCAGCTGCCTCTAAAGGTGCCAGGTCGAGTGGAAGCTGCCTCTAGTGGTGGCAGGTCGAGTTGCAGCTGCCTCTGAAGGTGGCAGGTCGAGTTGCAGCTGTCTCTAGTGGTAGCAGGTCGAGTGGCAGCTGCCTCTAAAGGTGGCAGGTCGAGTTGCAGCTGCCTCTGAAGGTGGCAGGTCGAGTTGCAGCTGCCTCTAGTGGTGGCAGGTCGAGTGGCAGCTGCCTCTAAAGGTGGCAGGTCGAGTGGCAGCTGCCTCTGAAGGTGGCAGGTCGAGTTGCAACTGCCTCTGAAGGTGGCAGGTCGAGTTGCAGCTGCCTCTAGTGGTGGCAGGTCGAGTGGCAGGTCGAGTTGCAGCTGCCTCTAGTGGTGGCAGGTTGAGTGGCAGCTGCCTCTGAAGGTGGCAGGTCGAGTGGCAGCTGCCTCTGAAGGTGGCAGGTCGAGTTGCAGCTGCCTCTAGTGGTGGCAGGTCGAGTGGCAGCTGCTTCTAAAGGTGGCAGGTCGAGTGGCAGCTGCCTCTGATGGTGGCAGGTCGAGTTGCAGCTGCCTCTAGTGGTGGCAGGTCGAGTGGCAGCTGCTTCTAAAGGTGGCAGGTCGAGTGGCAGCTACCTCTAGTGGTGGCAGGTCGAGTTGCAGCTGCCTCTAGTGGTGGCAGGTCGAGTGGCAGCTGCCTCTGAAGGTGGCAGGTCGAGTTGCAGCTGCCTCTAGTGGTGGCAGGTCGAGTGGCAGCTGCCTCTGAAGGTGGCAGGTCGAGTGGCAGCTGCCTCTGAAGGTGGCAGGTCGAGTGGCAGCTGCCTCTAGTGGTGGCAGGTCGAGTGGCAGCTGCCTCTAGTGGTGGCAGGTCGAGTTGCAGCTGCCTCTAGTGGTGGCAGTTCGAGTGCCAGCTGCCTCTAGTGGTGGCAGTTCGAGTGGCAGCTGCCTCTGAAGGTGGCAGGTCGAGTTGCAGCTGCCTCTAGTGGTGGCAGGTCGAGTGGCAGCTGCCTCTAAAGGTGGCAGGTCGAGTGGCAGCTGCCTCTAGTGGTGGCAGGTCGAGTGGCAGCTGCCTCTGAAGGTGGCAGGTCGAGTGGCAGCTGCCTCTGAAGGTGGCGGGTCGAGTTGCAGCTGCCTCTAGTGGTGGCGGGTCGAGTGGCTGCTCCCCCTGCCACACAAAGATTTTACTCCCTCTCAAGTGTTGAGGTCATGTGTTCACATGTCATGTTTTTCCTAATATGTCTTCAATAATATCCATTGTATTATTATTTAGATGTTTCTATGGAAAGCATTCACTTTAATAGTGTGGTTTAATTCAGCGTTACATTGTTAGAGTAAAATGTACTGCAAAGAAAACTAAGTAGAAATGATTCTACCTTTTAGCTTATATAAAAATTTCTTTGTTAATTTTACTTAACATAGTTAAGTAGAGTTTACTTGATTCCATATGTGAAATTACTCAAAAAATATGCATGCGAAAACTTACCAGTAAGTATATTCTACTTATCGTTCTTTTCAGTGTAGTATACTTTAGTAGTTTACTGTAGTGTTTTGTAGTATAATATACCCTATAGTTGTAGAAAACTTTAGAATTGGGTAAACTATAGAATTACCACTACAAATGAATACAAGTACTTTACTATAGTATGGTTCAAAAACACTATAATATTTGTATAAAGTACTATAGTATTTTTCATGTTCACTGCAGCTTCAAAGAGCTCTACAGGATCCCCAGATGAGGAATAAGAACCTTATCTAGAGAAACAATTGCTCATTTTCTAAAAAAAACGTTTAAATATTATATATTTTTAACCTCTGCGATGCACCACGCATTGCAATCATGTTGGAAAGGTCACGCATGACGTAGCATGTCATGCCAGAGTGTTGCAAGAAGAATTAATGGCTCTTTTTATATTACAGGTAATCTTTGTTTTTTGACCATCTCTCCCACGGGACCCGAATCAATTGAAGCTCTTGTGGGCACTAACGTGACGCTCGGCGTGACTCACGCTGGTGCCTCTCAGCCTCAGGTGATGTGGTTTATGGGAAGCCGTCTGATCGCCAGATGGACCGTTGGTTACGGCTCGCTTTCAGATGTCGCTTCAGACGTTTTAAAACCAGAGCAGGACGGATCCCTCACCTTCAGAAATGTGTCCCTTAGTTATAACGGTACATACACTGTGGAAATGACTAAAATCGGGGAGGCAAAGGTCAGCGTGACATTTGACCTCTTTGTTTACGGTGAGTGTGGAGAGTATGGCTGAGAATACAGAACGTGTAGCTTTATAGTTGGATAGACCGTTATATTGATCGATTAGTAGGATTATGTTTGGGTATTTTGTGACTCTCTCAATGACTGATTAACAAAACCTTTCTGTTTGAACATTTACTTGCAGCCTTGTCAATAGATTTAGCATTTTACAACGCACCAAGACAGAGAAGGTTACTTTTGGTATGAAACAAAGTCTTTGCTTTCAGAGTTTGTCCTTTTTTGAAAGAAATTCAAACAATAAAACCGTTTTATGACAGACCGCTGTAGCGCCGTAAACCGTTCATCAATTCCTAGTGTTTGCACGAAATGAACACGAATGAACATCGGAATCAGAAAGTGTGTTGTTTTGAACCACGGAAAGACTCCAATACATCATTTTCAAGTTCGAGTCCACCGACGTCAATCTACTCCTGCCTGGTTTGTTTGTCAGACAATATGGAAGATTCGGCGTTATGATTGGTCAGATCGCCTGTCAATCAAACTCTCTGCGAAGTTGCATATATACACCTTGTTCTTTAGATGTGTTGTCGTCATTTAAAAAACCCAAACCAGTCAGCTGGAAATTATATAACTTTCAATAATATGTCATTAACAACACTCTATACTCATGTTTATGCGAAGATATGACTCATTGTGCTTCGCAAAGACCCGCCCCCTTTAGTTACTGTTGCTATGTGGCCGCTCTCACGCCACACATCATGTTCTCACGCAGTGAAAAATACATCCTGGAGCAAAGAGGACACTGATGACGTATGAAACGGTTTCATATTTAAAATATTGTCATTTTTTAAAGAAGTTTAATCGATAAATAGCGTCTAGTGTGTGTTTAATGTGTCGCTGGAGCTCCTCGATCATCTCTTCATACTAGTTCATTTATAGCATCAAATAAACATGAATGAACATCAGAAGGAATGTTGTTTCAACCAACGTTCATCTACTAACTCCCCTGACCGCTTTGACGGACAAAAGGGCGGATTCTGGGTCATGATTGGTCAGATCGCCTGTCAATCAAACTGTTTGCGGCGGGTCAATTATACCACACTTTATTTGAAGCCTTTATGTATAATGCAATATAAAGGTATTCATCATCTACACTATATCTTATTGTAACCAAAATTAAAATGCATTATATTTGTAACACTGTTCGTAAATATAGGAAGAAGGAGGCGGGAACCGGCGAACATTCAACAACTTTAATCAAACAAATAATCAAACAATAAAACGAAAGTAAAAGGGCGGCAGTTCCTCACGGCGACTGCCGCCCACACAAACAAAATAAAATACAACATAAAGCCCAGGCCTGGTCCTCTCTCGTCCTTCACTGTCGTCGCTCCTCTTTTATGCTTCCGGAGCTCCTCCGTGAGAGACACGAGACCGGTGTAGCGCGCAGGTGATGCTCATTATCTCTCGCGTCACCGGCCTCGCACCGTTCCCTCACGGCTCTCGCCCGCCCTGCTCGCCACAATATTATTTACAGATTCCTTGTTGCATCTGAAATTAGTTGGTTTAATGCCCCATACTTTCCAATGGTGTTACAATATATTAATAATTACAATACTTATGATATACATTTCATTATAATGTGCATTACAAGGCATCTGTAAAGTGTTACCTGATTATGTTTCTTAATGTTAAATATAAGTAATGAAAGTCTATGTAAGTGCAATACAAATTGAATATTCTTGATATTTTGAAAAAGTCAAGCCATCACTTTTCTTAAAGTCTGTCATTATGTATTAGTTTAGCAGTTGCTCCTTGTCTCATGACACATGCATATAATAAGTGTCTTTGATTTGAACCTCAGCAGCAAAAACAATGTTGAAGTGTGATTAATTTCTCCATAGATATCATCGGGAATGTTTCCCTGCACACGGATCCCGATGACGCCGTTGAGGGTGAGGTGAAGTTCACCTTGTATTACAGCACAACGCGAGGACAGGCCAAAGAGGTGTGGTGGCTCTTTAATGGGCTCCTGTTAAGAAATGGATCTCATTATTCCATCGGCGGGAAGAAACTCACGATAAACCAGCCCAGCAGGAACGACGCGGGTCGCTACACTGTATCACTAACTAACCCGTTCAGCTCTGAGGAACGTCACAGGAACATCACGGTGCTGTGTGAGTTTCGCTACGTTCGTTTAAATCACCTGTGGCAGAATGCCATTAAGATGCTTTTACTTTCCCAACAGTAGTCCGTTTCATTTCCTACATCTTATTTTCCCTCTTCGGCTGCCCTTAGATGGACCAGATATGCCGGTTCTCAAGGTCAGTCCCACAAAAGCAGTCTTTGTTTCGGGAGAGTCCCTGTTCCTCTCCTGTCAGGCCGAGGGTGAACCGCCCCCCTCCACCTCATGGGTTTTCAATGGCAAGTCCATTCCAACATCTCCGACTGGAACAGTCCATCTCACCAATGTGCAGACGAGTCAGAGTGGAGTTTATACGTGCGTGATGGTCAACACCAGAACTGAGACGACACTTGAGAGAAACGTCACTGTAATTGTTTATGGTACGAGTTTGCGATTCAGATTTAACATGCAGGAGTAAAAATATGGGAATATCAGCGTGTTAGGATGTTGTGCATGTAAATGTTCTCTTCGGATGGCTTGATTTTTTTTCTGCTGAGGCAAGAAAACAACCTACATATTTTATTACATTTTGTGTATTTGCATCCTTTTTGTCAACCGAATGAAATATGAATTTTGAACCTGACTTCATCCAATTTAGTTATTATTTATTATAAATTTACTCTTTATAACTGACTATAACTCAGAATTATGACTTTTTATCTCAAAATTCTGACTTTATAACTCAGAATTCTGACTTTTTCCTCACAATTCTGACTTTTTCCTCACAATTCTGACTTTTTCCTCACAATTCTGACTTTTTATCTCACAATTCTGACTTTTTATCTCACAATTCTGACTTTTTATCTCACAATTCTGACTTTTTATTTCACAATTCTGACTTTATAACTCACAATTCTGACTTTTTCCTCACAATTCTGACTTTATAACTCAGAATTCTGACTTTTTCCTCACAATTCTGACTTTTTATCTCACAATTTTGACTTTTTATCTCACAATTCTGACTTTATTTCAAAATTCTGACTTTATAACTCAGAATTCTGACTTTTTCTTCACAATTCTGACTTTATATCTCACAATTTTGACTTTTTATCTCACAATTCTGACTTTATTTCAAAATTCTGACTTTATAACTCAGAATTCTGACTTTTTCCTCACAATTCTGACTTTTTCCTCACAATTCTGACTTTTTCCCCACAATTCTGACTTTTTATCTCACAATTCTGACTTTTTATCTCACAATTTTGACTTTTTCCTCATAATTCTGACTTTATATCTCACAATTCTGACTTTTTCCTCACAATTCTGACTTTTTATCTCACAATTTTGACTTTTTATCTCACAATTCTGACTTTTTCCTCACAATTCTGACTTTATATCTCACAATTCTGACTTTTTCCTCACAATTCTGACTTTTTATCTCACAATTCTGACTTTATTTCAAAATTCTGACTTTATAACTCACAATTTTGAATTTTTCCTCACAGTTCTGACTTTATATCTCACAATTCTGACTTTTTATCTCACAATTCTGACTTTATATCACAATTCTGACTTTTTATCTCAAAATTCTGACTTTTTATCTGAAAATTCTGACATTTTCCTCACAATTCTGACTTTATAACTCAGAATTCTGACTTTTTCCTCACAATTCTGACTTTTTCCTCACAATTCTGACTTTTTCCTCACAATTCTGACTTTTTATCTCACAATTCTGACTTTTTATCTCACAATTCTGACTTTTTATCTCACAATTCTGACTTTTTATTTCACAATTCTGACTTTATAACTCAGAATTCTGACTTTTTCCTCACAATTCTGACTTTATAACTCAGAATTCTGACTTTTTCCCCACAATTCTGACTTTTTATCTCACAATTTTGACTTTTTATCTCACAATTCTGACTTTATTTCAAAATTCTGACTTTATAACTCACAATTCTGACTTTAAATCTCGCAATTCTGACTTTATATCCCACAATTCTGACTTTATATCACAATTCTGACTTTTTCTTCACAATTCTGACTTTATATCTCACAATTCTGACTTTATAACTCACAATTCTGACTTTATATCTCACAATTCTGACTTTATAACTCACAATTCTGACTTTTTCCTCACAATTCTGACTTTTTCCTCACAATTCTGACTTTTTCCCCACAATTCTGACTTTTTATCTCACAATTTTGACTTTTTATCTCACAATTCTGACTTTTTCCTCACAATTCTGACTTTTTCCTCACAATTCTGACTTTTTATCTCACAATTCTGACTTTTTATCTCACAATTTTGACTTTTTCCTCATAATTCTGACTTTATAACTCACAATTCTGACTTTATATCTCACAGTTCTGACTTTATATCACAATTCTGACTTTTTATCTCACAATTCTGACTTTATATCACAATTCTGACTTTTTATCTCAAAATTCTGACTTTTTATCTGAAAATTCTGACATTTTCCTCACAATTCTGACTTTTTCCTCACAATTCTGACTTTTTCCTCACAATTCTGACTTTTTATCTCACAATTCTGACTTTTTATCTCACAATTCTGACTTTTTATCTCACAATTCTGACTTTTTATTTCACAATTCTGACTTTATAACTCACAATTCTGACTTTTTCCTCACAATTCTGACTTTATAACTCAGAATTCTGACTTTTTCCCCACAATTCTGACTTTTTATCTCACAATTTTGACTTTTTATCTCACAATTCTGACTTTATTTCAGAATTCTGACTTTATAACTCAGAATTCTGACTTTTTCCTCACAATTCTGACTTTATATCACAATTCTGACTTTTTCTTCACAATTATGACTTTATATCTCACAATTCTGACTTTATAACTCACAATTCTGACTTTATATCTCACAATTCTGACTTTATAACTCACAATTCTGACTTTTTCCTCACAATTCTGACTTTTTCCTCACAATTCTGACTTTTTCCCCACAATTCTGACTTTTTATCTCACAATTTTGACTTTTTATCTCACAATTCTGACTTTTTCCTCACAATTCTGACTTTTTCCTCACAATTCTGACTTTTTATCTCACAATTCTGACTTTTTATCTCACAATTTTGACTTTTTCCTCATAATTCTGACTTTATAACTCACAATTCTGACTTTATATCTCACAATTCTGACTTTTTCCTCACAATTCTGACTTTTTATCTCACAATTTTGACTTTTTATCTCACAATTTTGACTTTTTCCTCATAATTCTGACTTTATAACTCACAATTCTGACTTTATATCTCACAATTCTGACTTTTTCCTCACAATTCTGACTTTTTATCTCACAATTCTGACTTTTTCCTCACAATTCTGACTTTATATCTCACAATTCTGACTTTATATCTCACAATTTTGACTTTTTATCTCACAATTCTGACTTTTTATCTCACAATTCTGACTTTATTTCAAAATTCTGACTTTATAACTCACAATTTTGAATTTTTCCTCACAGTTCTGACTTTATATCACAATTCTGACTTTTTATCTCACAATTCTGACTTTTTATCTCAGGATTCTGACTTTTTTTTATCTCAGAATTCTCAGAAAAGTCTCAATAATCTTCTTTTTTTCAGTGGAGGAAACGGGCTTCCATATGGATCACGTCATTTTCAAAAATGTTGTGAATTTTTTTTGTAAAGGAGTTTCGTCAACTGAACAATCGTTGTTAAACAACCTCCATAACAGCCTTGTTTTCATCCCCGTCAAAAATGAAATATGGTGCTACCCTGACTAAGGTCTAGGCACGTAATTTAAAGTTAAAACCGTCTGATCATATGTCAGTCAATATGTGATCTCGTTTTCATCGCGGCAGAGCCTCCCAGCGGCGAGCCGTGGTGTTCGGTTCAGGCTGTGAATGGAAGCGCAGCGCTGCAGTTCCTCTGTCAGTGGCCAGGAGGCGCTCCAGAAGCACAGGTGTCTTTCCCCGGCCTGAGCGATAATGCCAGTGGATACAGCAGTTACAGCATCACTATAAATGACAGCCAGAGATTAAATGGACAAGAAATCATCTGTAAAGCTGAACATCCTCTGAATCACACACAATGCAGTGTCATTCCCCGTAAGTGATGCTCGCTTTCTCTCTTCAATTTGAAATATTAACACTTAAATCAACTCTACTTTGGTTTTCTTGTAATTTAGAAGTAAGTATTATTTAAAAATAAATACCTAATAGTCACCATAACTTCTAGAGATCAAGTAGAATTAATTTCTAACAATAATTAACAAAATTAAATTTATTTATGATGAATATTATGTTGCAATAGCAATCACTCTCTTATACTCTGGCTATTAGATTTTGCATTCTGCCTACAAATGCAGCGTCTTAACTTTCTGTATTTAAAAAGTGCACGGAAAAATTGATTCAATTTTAATAATGGCAAGCAAGTTTGGTTCAGTTGTGTTTCTAAGCTACACAATACCCTAATAAGAATAAAAATACATTGCTTATTGGGTTACAATTGTGCAAAAAAAAATTTTTTTCAACTTTTAACATTTCATTTAAAGGATTAGTTCACTTTAGAATTAAAATTTCCTGATGAGAAATGAAATGAAGGTTTTGGAGGAAAACAGGATTTTTCTCCATATAGTGGACTTCAATGGGGTTCAACGGGTCCAAATGTCAGTTTCAGTGCAGCTTCAAAGACTCTACATGATCCCAGACGAGGAATAAGAGTCTGATCTAGAGAAACTATTGTCCATTTTCTAAAAAAAATAATATGATATGCTTTTTAACCCCAAATGCTCGTCTTGCACTGCTCTGAGATGAGCCACACGTTACGTAATCACGTTGGAAAGGTCACGCGTGACGCGGTTGGGTGAAAAACTTAGTTATGTTACCTTTTTTTGCTATGGGAATTTAACTTTGCATGTTTGCTTTGTAAACACCTGCTCGGTACTTCCTCTTATGTCACACGTGACCTTTCCAACGTGATTACGTAATGTGTGGCTCATCTCAGAGCGGTGCAAGACGAGCATTTGTGGTTAAAAAGCATATCATATCATATTTTTTCTGAAAATGTCCGATGGTTTCTCTAGATCAGACTCTTATTCCTCGTCTGGGATCATGTAGAGTCTTTGAAGCTGCACTGAAACTGACATTTGGACCTGTTGAACCCCATTGAAGTCCACTATATGGAGAAAAATCCTATGTTTTCCTCAAAAACCTTAATTTTTTTTCCAACTGAAGAAAGAAAGACATGAACATCTTGGATGACATGTTGGTGAAAAATTACCAGGAAATTTGAATTCTGAACTGAACTAATCCTTGGTTTTGAATGAAAAACATTAATAACCAACATTTCTCGTGCTTCATCCACTTCGGAGGCTCAAATATGTATGTATATATTTTAGGATGCTTTAGAAAACTTGTAAGTCATTAAATTATGTTGCAGGTGGTCCTGTGGATTTTCTGCCCGTAATTTTAACCAGCATGAGTGCAGATGAACGGACGACGGTTGTGATTCACTGCTGTGCTGAAGCCACGCCTGAAGCTCTTGTGCTCTGGATCAAGAATGGAGAACACCTGCAAACTGGGTCCAAATATCAGATCAGAGCAAACACAACTCAGCTGTTTATTCATGATTTTAATGCCACTTCTGCAGACCTGGACACCTACACCTGCACTGCCATCAACCCTCTGGGAAACACCACTGTGGACACCACGCTGCTCGGTACGGATCCACTCCAGTTCGACATTAACAATAATGAGTCGTTCAGCTTTCAGGTGTTTATAACACTAGAAAAAACTTGATCAAATGCATTGTGAACTTTAGGCCAATATAGGATCTGTAGGAACAAAATATATTGATATTATAATTCAGAAGTCTGTTTTAATGCATGCATTAATGTTTTCAACACTGATAATAATTTCTTGAGCAGCAAATCATCATATCAGAATGATTTCTGAAGGATCATGTGACCCTGAAAATTCAGCTTTGATCACTGGATATAAATTACAGTTTAACATGTATTTGCATAGAAAACAGCTATTTTAAATTGGAAAACTATTTCTGTTTTTATGATATGTTTTGATCAAATAAATGCAGCCTTGGTGACGTCTTTCAAAAACATTACAAAAAATCCAAACTTTTGAAAATCTATTCATATTGATGGATGCATTACTTCTCAAAATATGCAAATTTAATCTTTTTTTTTTTTTTAAGGTCCTCAAATCTCAAATTCAAGTGTTTTCCTGAGTGATGATCAGACAGAAGTTACTCTAACATGGCATGTTCCTCTCACCTCTGTTATTACAGGTACGTGCACGGGTCGCTCCCAATCAAGCTTTGTTTGAATTAGAATAATTAATTTGCATTTCAGTGCATACTAAAAAATTGTACTTTTAAAGACTTTGATATCCAGATGAAGGGCCCAGAGCTCTCAAGCCCATCTCAGCCCAAACACAACTTCAGGACAGATTTCTGCACCGTCCAAGTGATGCCGGCCTCTTCTCGAAACTCAACCGTCACAGGACTGGACCCACAGTCCTCTTACTACTTCAGGATCGTCCCGAAAGCAGGCAGAACCGCAGGAGAATCGTCAGAGCAACATCGGATTGGACCAGGTGACGTGAATGAGTAAAGAGCTCACCATAATCGGGAATTAAAATATCTTTGATTTTAAGATTATTTCGGCACTAATTGTTTTATGAATCCGAATAGAGCAGTTAAAAAGCAAAACTGTGTGTTTTGGCAAGCTAAACGTTTTTGCTTTTTCATGAGTCTTAGAGGCGATTAGCAGCTGTTTCATTTTAAGGATCAGAGAGAGGATACAAAAAAAAAAAGACCATGAAAAAAAAAAATTATGACTATTTGGACACAGAAACACATTTATTAGTGGAACTCAGGAAAAAAACACATACAAAAGTTTGGGGTCTGAAAGATATTTAATGTTTTTGAAAGTCTCTTTGATCAATTTATTTGATCAAAAATACAGTAAAAATTCTGAAATATTTTTTAAATATGTAGTATAATGTAATTTATATCCAGTGATCAAAGCTGAATTTTCAGCATCATTACTCCAGTCTTCAGTGTCACATGATCCTTCAGAAATCATTCTGATGTGATGATTTTACAGAAACATTTCTGATTATTGCCAGTGTAGAAAACTTAAAAATGTTTAAACGTGATATTTTTTTCAGGATTCTTTGCTGAGAAGAAATTAAAAACAGCATTTATTTGAAATAAAAATCTTTTGACCGATCATAAATGTCTTTATTGTCACTTTAAAGAGGACTAAATATGCATTTTTACAAAATCTTGATTTTGGGCTGGAACTGGAACAGATTTTTATGCTTGAATGTTCATTATTTTCCTCATATTCTCCATTGTTGCGGCTCCTCTCTTCCCAGTCTGTCAGTAACGCTCCATTTAGTTCCTGTCTCTATGAAGCCCCTCCTTCTGAAAAGCACAGTGTGCTCTGATTGGTCGGCTGGAGCGGTGTGTTGTGATTGGTGTTTGGGAAATGTCCCGCCCCTTACCATAGTTTCAGCACACTACTAACTCACTCCACCAGGCCCGCCCCTTTATTCTGCATATTTAAATGAGGAATATTGTGAAGAAAACTCAAGACTACAATGGAGTTCTGGCACTGATATAGAGAATAACTCCTGCTAGAAGGACGTTTTTCATGCTCAAACAGCAACATTACACACTAAAGAAAGTGTAACATGGAAAAAAGCAGAATAGGACGACTTTAATTTATCCTTGCTGAATAAAAGCATTCATTTCTTTAAACAAAAAAAACACTATTTATCATGTTAAGTGCAAAAAAAAAGAGGAAAAAATGAATCTACTGCAGTCGTCTAATGCTGTACATGTTGTTGTTGTGTTGGTCAGCGGCTGGACTCAGTGGAGCCGCCATCGCTGGTCTTGCTGCCGGACTCCCCTGCGCTGTTCTTGTCCTCCTCGTTGTTTTGGGCTTCATCTGCTGTGGAACGTATGGTGAGCGACACCTTGGGGTCCCCTTGAAACATTTCCGTTGTGGTTTGTGCTATTTGCAGTGTGTTTTTGTATTTGCAACGCGTTTTTGTGTTAGCAGCGCGTTTTTGTATTTGCAGCGCGTTTTTGTATTTGCAGCGCGTTTTTGTATTTGCAGTGTGTTTTTGTATTTGCAGTGCGTTTTTGTGTTTGTAGAACGTTTTTGAGTTTGCAGCGCATTTTTGTATTTGCAGTGCGTTTTTGTGTTTGCAACGCGTTTTTGTGTTTGCAGTGCGTTTTTGTGTTTGCAGTGCGCGTTTTTGTGTTTGCAGTGCGTTTTTGTGTTAGCAGCGCGTTTTTGTGTTTGCAGTGCGTTTTTGTGTTTGCAGTGCGTTTTTGTGTTTGTAGCGCATTTTTGTGTTTGCAGCGCGTTTTTGTGTTTGCAGCGCGTTTTTGTATTTGCAGTGCGTTTTTGTATTTGCAGATCGTTTTTGTGTTTGCATGTGTTGTGAAGATTTGCAGCACATGTGTTGTCAAACTGATGATCACGTTTTTTTTTTATTTGCATGTGTTTTTTTTTATTTGCAGCACTTTGAGCTCTCTCGGTCACCGTAGTTAGCGCATTAACTGACATTCCCAAATGGGACCTAAGTATAACCGTTTCAGTTTATTACAGGTGTGCGTTTCATTTTGCAGTGGCTTCAAATGCATCTCCGAACTAATAAATGAATCTGTTGAATTTCCTCAGCAGACCGGAGCCCCAGGTATCCTGTGTCAAGAGCAGTGGAGAAGGTACTAAAGGCCATGTGTGACTGTAAGGCTGTTCCTCATCTTCTCTGAAGTGTCTTTCTCCTCTCTTCAGGTTGTCATCTGTCGTTCTACTCTGCTGCGAGGAAGACCGAAACCCCCGCCTGAGTACAGACTGCCGCAGGTACTCAACTGCAGCTCACAATCATTGAGACGTGACGCCTCTCTTGTGTTCACCGACTGTTTCCCGTGTCTTTTCACATGGTGCAGCCTGAGCGATCGGGACCTTTGCCTTCTGCAAACTCGGGCGTGAGAATGGCCACCACCGTGTGACTCCGTGTTACCCACGTCACACCTGCAATCTTATCGGTATCACTTTACTTAAAGGAGTCATGACATTTTATTTGATTGCTATTACTACTCATGTTTGCAAACAAAAAAAACAAAAACAATTAATGCGGTCTGGAACACAGTTCGTAAATATGGGAAGAAGGAGGCGGGAACCGGCAAACGTTCAAGATAATTTTAATAATAAAATAGCCAAACAATAAAACGAAAGTAAAAGGGCGGCAGTCGCCGTGAGGAACAAACAAAATAAAACACAACATAAAGTCCAGGCCTGGTCCTCTCTCGTCCTTCACTGTCTTCGCTCCTCTTTTATGCTTCCGGAGCTCCTCCGTGAGAGACACGAGACCGGTGTAGCGCGCAGCTTACGCTCATTATCACTCGCGCCACCGGCCTCGCGCCGTTCCTTTACGGCTCTCCCCCACCCTGCTCGTCACACGGTCGAAATTAGCATGTTAACGCACACGACTAATGTTTTCAGTTTAACGTGTTACGTTATATGTGGTTTAATGCTTTTAAACCACTGAAGCGGCACAAGACAAACGAGAACTGTGAATGTTGTCATGTGACACAGAAAGACGCGCGCCAGTATCGAGTTCTCTTTCGCGCTCGAAGAAATAATAACACGCATAATTAGGCCAAAATACGCGTTTTGTCGAGTATCCTCATAAGAGCAGGCTTATGTGAGTTAAAAAACGTCTTAAATGAACTTAAAGCAGTAATTCTAGAGTGTGGTCCGCCATCGCCACCTAGTGGGCCATGAAAACTTGACCTAAACTAGGCAAGCTCTTAACCCGCACCGGATCGCGGGTGGGGGGGTTGACGTCAGTGTGTTTTAATAACGAAAAAAAACGGATCATATCATTGCATTTGTGTTTGAATAATTAGTTTTTGACTTGTTACAGTTACATATTAAACTTAAATTTAGTTTATCCTTCCTATTTTGTTGTTTTTGGGGGGCGTGTTAGAGTGGGATTTTGATAGGTGGCCCCCAGAAAAAAATTGGAAGATAAAGAGGTCCTTGGCCTGAAAAAGTTTGAGAAACATATAATGATATATAAACAATAATGAGACGCGCGTCATGTTCGGCAGCGGCCGCTCTTAAAGTGACAGCAGCATAATAAAACTGCCATTAATGTTAATCAAAGAACAACACAGAAAATTGCTTTATTAAGGATTCATCTATATTTCATTTATAATGTATGCATTGCAGACTGTAAAGTGTTTGATAACTTTATCCAATCTCTGTATATGTTAGACACGGGTACATTTATTTTAACGGGTTTACGTGAAGATCATTTTAAGTTCGCTTAAATTAAAAGTTATTTTTTAAAGCCTAATAAATGTTGAAATGGAAGCTTTTAGTTATACTGTAATGTTGAATGTTAATTAGTATCAGTGATTCTGGCCTTCATTAATGAAAAGATGCCATTAAACAAATATTAAGTTATTTCTACATTAATTTGGAGAATAACTGTAAAATTATTACGGTAACACTTTACAGTAAGGTTCATTAGATAACATATGAACTAATAATGAACTGCACTTATACAGCATTTATTAATCTTTGTCAATGTTCATTTCAACATTTACTAATACATTATTAAAATCTTAGTTAATTCACTGTGAACTAACATGAACAAACAATGTTTGTTAATTATCTAATGTTAACGAAGATTGATAAATACAGTAACACATGTATTGCTCATGGGTAGCTCATGTTAGTTAAACTTGTTTAACTAATGAACCTTATAGTAAAGTTTTACCGTTATCACAGTGTAAAAATAAGACAAAATTCAAATTTTTTAATTACGTTTAATTTTTTAATTTTTTTTTTTTTATCAATTGATAGCACTAAAACAAATATACACTCACCTAAAGGATTATGAGGAACACCACACTAATACTGTGTTTGACCCCCTTTCGTCTTCAGAATGGCCTTAATTCTACGTGGCATTGATTCAACAAGGTGCTGAAAGCATTCTGTAGAAATGTTGGCCCATATTGATAGGAGAGCATCTTGCAGTTGATGGAGATTTGTGGGATGCACATCCAGGGTACGAAGCTCCCGTTCCACCACACCCCAAAGATGCTCTATTGGGTTGAGATCTGGTGACTGTGGGGCCATTTTAGTACAGTGAACTCATTTGAAATGATTCGAGCTTTGTGACATGCTGGAAGTGTCCATCAGAGGATGGGTACATGGTGGTCATAAAGAGATGGACATGGTCAGAAACAATGCTCAGGTAGGCCGTGGCATTTAAACGATGCCCAATTGGCACTAAGTGGCCTAAAGTGTGACAAGAAAACACCCCCACACCATTACACCACCACCACCAGCCTGCACAGTGATCCATGTTCTCATTCTGTTTACGCCAAATTCTGACTCTACCATCTGAATGTCTCAACAGAAATCGAGACTCATCAGACCAGGCAACATTTTTCCAGTCTTCAACTGTCCAATTTTGGTGAGCTCGTGCCAATTGTAGCCTCTTTTTCCTATTTGTAGTGGAGATGAGTTCAAAATTGCTTAAATCACCTTTCTTTCCCATTCTGACATTCAGTTTGGAGGTCAGGAGATTATCTTGACCAGGACCACACCCCTAAATGCATTGAAGCAACTGCCATGTGATTGGTTGATTAGATAATTGCATTAATGAGAAACTGAACAGGTGTTCCTAATAATTCTTTAGGTGAGTGTATATGTGGGAAAAAATGTTATTTTAACCCTCAATCTGACCCTCTGATCTGTTTTTAAGGCTCGTCAGTAATCGGCCACTGCTGTGATTGGCTAATGTCCCTGCATAGGAAACGCCCACTCGATAACATTTTGAAAACATTATCCATTTAAAACCGTCATTTACAGACGAAGCGTTATGAAATTTTACTTGTGATGCTTTCAACAAAAGTTTCTTCGCGAACTCTTCATTCCACCGAGCCTCGATGACGAAATAAAATGCTCCGAACAAACATATAATCCTCCGACGTGATCAGGGATTCCATTAAAATGAAACGAACGCGCATCGGTGAGCTGCATCAGTGTAGACGGCGTCGGTAATTATAATTGCTTCCATTTACTTTCGACAATCACATCCAGTGCACGCAAATGTCAGCCGAAGTAACTGAATAGCAGTGGGCGGGGCCTATGGTGTATGATGTATGGCTATTCGTCGATGTCTAACTCTGGAGGCGGGCATATGCAAATGTATGTCACCAAACAAGCTGTTTTTGGAGTTTGATTAAATAAATGCTTTGTTTATAATGAGGATGTTTTAATAGTACAAAGACTTCTTATGTGTCAAAAGATCGAGGCAAATTTGATTTGTCACGTCATGACCCCTTTAAAGCCTTTATATATAATGTTTTGTAAATGTAATGCATTAATTATGCCATGTAATGCAACTTATAATCCATATGAATAACTGTGACCTGTAATATTCACTTATCTATTCACCTTTAGAAATTATAATGCATTACAAACAACCAATTTCAGACGCAACAAGGAATTATTATAATGCATTTTAACTTTGGTTACGATTATTTCTGAAAAGACATCAAATCTGTATAATGTATTAAACATAAAGGATTTAAGTAAAGTGTTATCATCTTATCTAATATATTTATTAATGTGTTGCAGTTGCAGGCCAGATTCGAACAAGCGTCTCCCACGTGAGCATCACGGCTGATGCCGCAACATGGAATCGTTCTGTAATGTTTTAATGTTAATTGTACATCATTTGCATGTAAACACTATATCAAAATGACAATATTTCTCTTATTTATTCTGAAATTAGTACGTTTAGCAAGGATGCATTGACCAAAAGTCACGGTAAAGACAAATAATGATGTTAATTTCAAATTTTGAACTTTCTGTTCATAAATGATTCTTGAGCAGCAGAATATTAGAATGATTTCTGAAGGATCATGTGACACTGAAGACTGGAGTAATGATGCTGAAAATTCAGCTTTGATCACTGGATATAAATTATATTTTACTATATATTCACATAAAAAACAGCTGTTTTAAATTATAATATTTTTTTTTTTTACAATAACACTGTTTTTGCTGTATTTTTCATCAAATAAATGACTTATTGTAGGTCTACATGATGTGACGCAAAATATTTGCCACATATTTATTTCATATTCAGATTTCTGCAAAAGCCTCCTGTTTTTCCTGAAAAAAAAAAAAAAAAAATATGACTCGGAATCTCAACAATGTCTCAAACTTTGTTCAGATTTATCAAAGATCCCAAAGCCTCAAAGAAAACTTTAACATCTCAATATGAAATCTAACATTTCTCAAAAAAAATTTAAAAAATAATAATGTTTGGAGCTGCTATTTACATTCGTTTTATAGATCTATATATCTCTTATATAGACTCAATTTTATTTTTCCTACGGGATTTTTTAGGAAAGATATCTCTTTCATTGCTTTCTTTTCTTCTGAACGAAGAGACAAAAATAATATGCTACTCCGCAAAAAAATGCAGTTCTTCCTCAGTATTTCTGTCGTTTTCCATTACAAATATCTAAACATTCTTAAATCAACATACATTTGAGAAGCAAAATGATTTAAGATATTAAGTCTTGTTTTGGAGCAATTGGGTTTATGCTTAAAACTCCGCAAAGCCCCGCCCCCTTTAGTTACTGTTGCTATGTGGCCTCTCTCACGCCACACATCATGTTCTCACGAAGTGAAAAATGCATCCTGGAGCAAAGAGGACACTGATGACGTATGAAACACTTTCATATTTAAAATATTGTAATGTTTTAAAGAAGTTTAATGAATAAATAGCATCTAGTGTGTGTTTAATGTGTCGCTGTAGCTCCTCGATCATCTCTTCAGTTCATTTATAGCATCAAATAAACATGAATGAACATCAGAAGGAATGTTGTTTCAAGCGCGGAAAGACGTTCAAGTTCACCGACGTTAGTCGGATAAGATGGCGAATTCGGGGTCGTGATTGGTCAGATCGCCTGTCAATCAAACTGTCAATTCAAAAGGAAGACAAGATTATCGGCAAATTTATTTCTAGACTTAATATGCTTCTCCAGTAAATGTCTCTTGATTTAAGAATATTTAGATATTCGTCAAGACAAAAAAGTCATTTTTTGCAGTGCAGAGAAAGTTTGCTTGTACTTTTTCATCGCCGCACAACAGCACCAAATTTCTCTCATGCACAAAAGGAGGAAAAAAAGCCCTCATTATCACATCGATGTCATTGCGGTGCTGCCAAAAAAGAGTCGTCAACACGAGTGATGCGCCTGAAAATGTGCATAAGAGACATCATCATGCGTGTGTCATCTCCACATGAACGCTGGATCCAGACGGCTGAATGAAAGTGTGCGCTTCAGCATGTTGCATTGACCGCAGCAGTACTGCAAGCCTCGGCACATCACAGTTCCAGAACGGCCAATACAACAACAAAAAAAAAAAGCGTAAAAAACCCCCTTCCCCCTCCAAACCCAACGGTCACGTGCCTCCGACACCATCAAGCTCAAGTGCATTTGTTCTGTGTGACTTGTTTTAAAGGATTTTGCCACCATCAACAGAAAGTCCGAGAGGATAACTTTTTGGAATTTGGCCTAGCGGGTCCTTTTTGACGTTGCGCTCGCTGCGGGATCCCACTTTCTCTCTCTTTCTTGCTGGGAAGGTCAATAGTTAAGCAGGTTCATTTATCCTGAAGACCTCAGGTAAGAGTCTCTCCGACACCTTAGACGAGACTAATCCACGTTTGCGATGGTTTTCAGGATAAATGTGAGAGTTTGTTGCGTTTTCCAGTGAGAACGGAGCAAACCACAAGTAAACTCTTGGAACTTGATGGATAAAAATATGTTTTATTTTGTCTTTATTGAGAATTAAATACACTTTTGTCTTCTGACTAAACATTTTTTATTAGATATAATTTAATACAAATATTTTCAATTTCAAATTATAATGCAATGCAAATTAACGCTCACTGCTATGTAATATTGCAGTAAACTATTACAGTAAAAATTAGGTCTTTTTCTCAAGTAAAACTGATTGACTTTATTCTTTTCCTGGAGTCATATTTTCATCGGGTATCTGTACTTTTACTCCAGTACTTCATTTGTGTACTTTGTTTACTGCTGCAAATTCGTAACATATTCCTAAATATAAATCATTAAATATATATTTATTAGTTTATTTATTTATAATCCAAGAAATATTTGTTTCCAGGATTCAATGAAACAATGCAAACTAAAAATGGACTCGCCTTTATTTACAATTTTATTCACAAATTCTTCTGACCAGCAAACGTTTGTACAAATATCATTTTTTTTGCACGTTATTTATAAAACGGATAGTTCCGGCCCTTGATTCTGATTGGTTGAGCCGCGTTCGAAGCCGTTATAAAATTCCCGGAAACATACAGCTGACCGCATTATGCAAGCATCGCTGAATGTGTATCGCTGCATCTCTCTTAGCAACGCAAATATAGGTTCCTCTATTGATTTTGTTCACTGAAGCTCACTGCATTATTGTAATGAAGGGCGAGTCAGCGGATGAGATCCAAGAGCGGCTTTATTTACAGACGGCAATGGTCAACTCATCAGCAAACAGAAGTGGTAAGGAACAGGCAAGCTCGGAGTAAACATCCAGGCAATTGGTCAAAGGCGGGCAGATAAAGATCAATAACAAGAAACAGGCAGGATCAGGAAACAGGGAAAATATGCTCGGAATTGTTATACCAGGATTAACAATACTTCGCAGTGTGTGTGTGTGTGTGTGTGTAGTGCTCTTATAGTGCTGGCGGGGTGATCAGTGACTGGGTGAGGGGCTTCTGGGAAATGTAGTCCGTGTGACTGAATGTGAGTGTGAGTGAGTGAAAAGTAGTTCATGCACAGTAAAAACCCCAGAGTTAAATCAACTCTGCTCAGAGAACATTTGATCCCTCTCTGAATAGAGTTAAAGTCACACTCTTCAGAGATTTAAGTCTTTTATCTTCAGTTGATTTCATCTAAGACTGTGGCTGAGGTCACTTGTAGTTCTTGTGTTTCTCTTTTCTTCAGTGATTCTGCTTGTTAACAGCAGGTGTTCATCATTAATGTTCAATCATCGCTTAATGATCTGATTAACTCCGCTTCAGTGTTACTTTAACTCTATTTAGAGAGGGACCAAATGTTCTCTGAGCAGAGTTGATTTAACTCTGGGGTTTTTACTGTGTGGTGAAGTGCTCTCTAGTGGTGATCATGGGCACTTCACCTGACAATCGTGACAATTATAGAGAACTGTGAGAGAGATATCGAGTGACCGAGTATTACCTGCATTCAAATTTACCATTTTCCTTCAGGTCAGTCCTATTTTCAAAAAAAAAAAAAAAAAAATTTGCGATCTTGCGATCTTATTGTTTTAACAGTTACTGTTTTCCCGTGTCTGTCTGACACTGACCGCGCTAGTCAAAGCATTTGTCATTTGCGTTACGTGTTCACAACAAGTTTCAATATCAGGACTGAGTGACTCGCGCTCAAAGACGATCTTTGCCGCCATCTAATGGTGTGATAAATGTAACTTCTGTTGCTGTTCACGGTCAGGGACTATTTTGTCCAGCGGAAGGAAACCTTTTAATGATTTTACTTCATGAAAGTTGCATTGATACAGATTTTTTGGCTTTAATATTTGTATTGTGTGCTAACCATTTTATAAAAGCAATAATGCCCATGAAGTCGTGGTTTACAGTGAATTTATAACACCCAACTCGTGCCTAACAACGCCCCATTCACTGTAATCCACAGCTTCTTGGGGCTTATTGCTTTAATATTTATATATATATATATATATTACATTCATTCTTTTTGTGAAATATTTTTAACTCTGTTTGAAGACTGTAATTTTGAAAAAATGCAATGTGATGCACAAGCTTTGTGTGAAGTGTTGAAATGCATTTGTGGAACTTTTTACCCAAAACTTTTTTTTGCACATTTTGCTGCTGAAGATTATTGTGGATGTTTTGCATATTTCATCTCCAGGAAGTTTTATAACCATAAGCATCAGTCACATGCATACGTGCAGAACTTACGCTTAAATGCACCTCTTTAATGCCAAATTTTTTTTTATTATTATTATAATTATTTTAACAGGTGATGCTTCCATTTTTGCATCTCGATCTACTAAACTGTAAATTATATGTTCACTATATTGAGATGTATTTTTGCATTTTTGACCGAAAATTTTGACTTTTTTTAAAAAATTTTTTACTTCATCAAAATGGTACAAAACTTGTGAACACAAAAAAATCATGGAAATGACTCGAAAAGGTTAAATGGTCCTGAAAGAAATGGTCACGCTTGAATTATTTGCACATCTAGTGGAAACTTTTGGTACTGCGTCCAAACAAAATCTTACTGAAAGCTCATTTTATAAAGATATCAACCTCAATTTTAAAACACAACTTGTTTTGCATTTATGGCTTTGATTTTCTCACAGCTTTTGAGTAAAACATGTTTCTAAATATATATTTCATTTTTGTGCATTTTTCAAACTTCTGTCTTTTTTTTTATTCACTTTTTTCACTTCAGCATTAATCTGCCAAGTGTCTTCTTTAAAAACAGACCAAACTGAAACATTAAAGACTTACAACAGTTTGAAATGTCATTGTCTGTGCTCAGAAAGATAATAAATGGACTATAACTGCTGCATAACTATAATTTAGTTCCATAAAATCCCCTCAAAATACAAAATATGAAATAAAAGGGCTAAGATATATTGCGATTAATTTAATTTTTTTATAAAATGGTCATTTTAGACTGCCAAAAGGGTTAAATACGGGGTTTTAACACTTAAGACTCTTCACACTGTTGCTCTGCCATGAAAGAGGAAACTAACTGTAAGAACTGTGTGTTCTGGCGCCCTCTGTGGCAGCGCAGAATGATGAAGTGTGTTTATACTTTGCCATAATGTGTGAAATTGAGCTTATATAGCATCTTTATTGATGTACTTGAGCTTGTTTTGGGTCCAACACAGCCTCTGGTCGCATTTCTTGATGATCTTAATCTGGTGATTTTGGTTGACACACTTTTTGTTGTCCCTGCGCTGACTGGGTTCCTGCTCTATTGTTTAAATATTGTTTTGTGGCATTGCTGTTTGATATTGTGTTAACTGCTTTGCCAAATGGTGTCTTCCGGAAAAGTGATTAATATCTCCTGCTCTGACGTATGCGTCACTGATGCTGTTTTGCTTGTGCAAACTCTGATGTGGACTGTGAAAACACAGGAAACGCACGTACAACCTGTGATATAAATCTGAGGAATAAAATTTAGAATGATGATTTGCATTTCATGAAGAAAATAGATACGGTGACAAAACAGTAAGAATAATCTTAAAATGTTTTTGAGTGTTCTGAGTGAATGAATCTGTTGTCATGACAGTCTTGATTTCATTCGGATGTACAAAAATCATACTTAAATATATGCGTATTGGCAGATCGATCCTGAAAAATAAGATATTTAACGCTATTTAAGCATATAAGAAACAACTTTTATGGGACAGTTCATGCTGATTTAAAATTTGTTATTTAATTATGGAAGCCCGTTTCCGCCACTGAAAAAAAAAAATTACGATGTTTTATTTCACAATTCTGAGGTTTTTTTCCACAGATTACAAACTCACAATTGTGAGATATAAAGTCAGAAATCAGACTTTTTTTCATATCTCTCAATTCTGACTTTATATCACAATTCTGACTTTATAACTCACAATTCTGACTTTATATCTCACAATTCTGACTTTATAACTCACAATTCTGACTTTATATCTCACAATTCTGACTTTATATCTCACAATTCTGACTTTATAACTCGCAATTCTGACTTTATAACTCACAATTCTGACTTTATATCTCACAATTCTGACTTTATAACTCGCAATTCTGACTTTATAACTCACAATTCTGACTTTTTATCTCACAATTCTGACTTTATAACTCACAATTCTGACTTTATATCTCACAATTCTGACTTTATAACTCGCAATTCTGACTTTATAACTCACAATTCTGACTTTATATCTCACAATTCTGACTTTATAACTCGCAATTCTGACTTTATAACTCACAATTCTGACTTTTTATCTCACAATTCTGACTTTATATCACAATTCTGACTTTATATCTCTCAATTCTGACTTTATATCTCTCAATTCTGACTTTATATCACAATTCTGACTTTATATCTCTCAATTCTGACTTTATAACTCACAATTCTGACTTTATATCACAATTCTGACTTTATATCACAATTCTGACTTTATAACTCGCAATTCTGACTTTATAACTCACAATTCTGACTTTATATCTCTCAATTCTGACTTTATATCACAATTCTGACTTTATATCTCTCAATTCTGACTTTATATCACAATTCTGACTTTATATCTCGCAATTCTGACTTTATATCACAATTCTGACTTCATAACTCACAATTCTGACTTTATAACTCACAATTCTGACTTTATAACTCACAATTCTGACTTCATAACTCACAATTCTGACTTTATAACTCGCAATTCTGACTTTATAACTCACAATTCTGACTTCATAACTCACAATTCTGACTTCATAACTCACAATTCTGACTTTATAACTCACAATTCTGACTTCATAACTCACAATTCTGACTTTATAACTCACAATTCTGACTTTATAACTCACAATTCTGACTTTATAACTCACAATTCTGACTTCATAACTCACAATTCTGACTTTATAACTCACAATTCTGACTTTATAACTCACAATTCTGACTTTATAACTCACAATTCTGACTTCATAACTCACAATTCTGACTTTATAACTCACAATTCTGACTTCATAACTCACAATTCTGACTTCATAACTCACAATTCTGACTTTATATCACAATTCTGACTTTATATCACAATTCTGACTTTATATCTCTCAATTCTGACTTTATAACTCACAATTCTGACTTTATATCTCTCAATTCTGACTTTATATCTCACAATTCAGACTTTATAACTCACAATTCTGACTTTATATCTCACAATTCTGACTTTATAACTCGCAATTCTGACTTTATATCTCACAATTCAGACTTTATAACTCACAATTCTGACTTTATATCTCACAATTCTGACTTTATATCTCACAATTCTGACTTTATATCTCACAATTCTGACTTTATATCACAATTCTGACTTTATATCTCACAATTCTGACTTTATATCTCACAATTCTGACTTTATAACTCACAATTCTGACTTTATATCTCACAATTCTGACTTTATATCTCTCAATTCTGACTTTATAACTCACAATTCTGACTTTATATCTCACAATTCAGACTTTATAACTCACAATTCTGACTTTATATCTCACAATTCTGACTTTATAACTCGCAATTCTGACTTTATATCTCACAATTCTGACTTTATATCTCACAATTCTGACTTTATAACTCACAATTCTGACTTTATATCTCTAAATTCTGACTTTATATCTCACAATTCTGACTTTATATCTCACAATTCTGACTTTATAACTCACAATTCTGACTTTATATCTCTAAATTCTGACTTTATATCTCACAATTCTGACTTTATAATTCACAATTCTGACTTTATATCTCACAATTCTGACTTTATATCTCACAATTCTGACTTTATATCTCACAATTCTGACTTTATATCTCACAATTCTGACTTTATATCTCTAAATTCTGACTTTATATCTCACAATTCTGACTTTATATCTCACAATTCTGACTTTATATCTCACAATTCTGACTTTATAACTCACAATTCTGACTTTATATCTCTAAATTCTGACTTTATATCTCACAATTCTGACTTTATAATTCACAATTCTGACTTTATATCTCACAATTCTGACTTTATATCTCACAATTCTGACTTTATATCTCACAATTCTGACTTTATATCTCACAATTCTGACTTTATATCTCTAAATTCTGACTTTATATCTCACAATTCTGACTTTATATCTCACAATTCTGACTTTATATCTCTCAATTCTGACTTTATAACTCACAATTCTGACTTTATATCTCACAATTCTGACTTTATATCTCACAATTCTGACTTTATAACTCACAATTCTGACTTTATATCTCACAATTCTGACTTTATAACTCACAATTCTGACTTTATATCTCACAATTCTGACTTTATATCTCACAATTCTGACTTTATAACTCACAATTCTGACTTTATATCTCTAAATTCTGACTTTATAACTCACAATTCTGACTTTATAATTCACAATTCTGACTTTATATCTCACAATTCTGACTTTATATCTCACAATTCTGACTTTATATCTCACAATTCTGACTTTATATCTCACAATTCTGACTTTATATCTCTAAATTCTGACTTTATATCTCACAATTCTGACTTTATATCTCACAATTCTGACTTTATATCTCTCAATTCTGACTTTATAACTCACAATTCTGACTTTATATCTCACAATTCTGACTTTATATCTCACAATTCTGACTTTATATCTCTCAATTCTGACTTTATATCTCACAATTCTGACTTTATATCTCTCAATTCTGACTTTATATCACAATTCTGACTTTATATCACACAATTCTGACTTTATAACTCACAATTCTGACTTTATAACTCACAATTCTGACTTTATATCTCACAATTCTGACTTTATAACTCACAATTCTGACTTTATAACTTGCAATTCTGACTTTATAACTCACAATTCTGACTTTATAACTCACAATTCTGACTTTATATCTCGCAATTCTGACTTTATAACTCGCAATTCTGACTTTATATCACAATTCTGACTTTATATCTCTCAATTCTGACTTTATATCACAATTCTGACTTTATAACTCACAATTCTGACTTTATAACTCACAATTCTGACTTTATATCTCACAATTCTGACTTTATATCTCACAATTCTGACTTTATAACTCACAATTCAGACTTTATAACTCACAATTCTGACTTTATAACTCACAATTCTGACTTTAAAACTCACAATTCTGACTTTATATCTCGCAATTCTGACTTTATATCTCACAATTCTGACTTTATATCTCGCAAATCTGACTTTATATCTCAATTCTGACTTTATATCTCACAATTCTGACTTTATATCTCACAATTCTGACTTTAAAACTCACAATTCTGACTTTATATCACAATTCTGACTTTATAACTCACAATTCTGACTTTATATCTCACAATTCTGACTTTATATCTCACAATTCTGACTTTAAAACTCACAATTCTGACTTTATATCTCGCAATTCTGACTTTATATCTCACAATTCTGACTTTATATCTCGCAAATCTGACTTTATATCTCAATTCTGACTTTATATCTCACAATTCTGACTTTATATCTCACAATTCTGACTTTAAAACTTACAATTCTGACTTTATATCACAATTCTGACTTTATATCTCACAATTCAGACTTTATAACTCACAATTCAGACTTTATAACTCACAATTCTGACTTTATATCTCTCAATTCTGACTTTATATCTCACAATTCTGACTTTATATCTCACAATTCTGACTTTATATCTCGCAATTCTGACTTTATATCTCAATTCTGACTTTATATCTCACAATTCTGACTTTATATCTCACAATTCTGACTTTAAAACTTACAATTCTGACTTTATATCACAATTCTGACTTTATATCTCACAATTCAGACTTTATAACTCACAATTCAGACTTTATAACTCACAATTCTGACTTTATATCTCACAATTCTGACTTTATATCTCTCAATTCTGACTTTATATCTCACAATTCTGACTTTATATCTCACAATTCTGACTTTATATCTCACAATTCTGACTTTATATCTCACAATTCTGACTTTATATCTCGCAATTCTGACTTTATATCTCAATTCTGACTTTATATCTCACAATTCTGACTTTATATCTCACAATTCTGACTTTAAAACTCACAATTCTGACTTTATATCTCACAATTCTGACTTTATATCTCACAATTCTGACTTTATAACTCACAATTCAGACTTTATAACTCACAATTCAGACTTTATAACTCACAATTCTGACTTTATATCTCTCAATTCTGACTTTATATCTCACAATTCTGACTTTATATCTCACAATTCTGACTTTATATCTCTCAATTCTGACTTTATATCTCACAATTCTGACTTTATATCTCACAATTCTGACTTTATATCTCACAATTCTGACTTTATATCTCGCAATTCTGACTTTATATCTCACAATTCTGACTTTATATCTCACAATTCTGACTTTAAAACTCACAATTCTGACTTTATATCACAATTCTGACTTTATATCTCACAATTCTGACTTTATAACTCACAATTCTGACTTTATAACTCGCAATTCTGACTTTATAACTCACAATTCTGACTTTATATCACAATTCTGACTTTATATCTCACAATTCTGACTTTATAACTCACAATTCTGACTTTATATCTCACAATTCTGACTTTATATCTCACAATTTTGACTTTATAACTCACAATTCTGACTTTATAACTCACAATTCTGACTTTATATCTCAATTCTGATTTTATATCTCACAATTCTGACTTTATATCTCACAATTTTGACTTTATAACTCACAATTCTGACTTTGTCTCACAATTCTGACTTTACATCTCACAATTCTGACTTTATATCTCACAATTCTGACTTTATATCTCACAATTCTGACTTTATATCTCTCAATTCTGATTTTATATCTCACAATTCTGACTTTATATCTCACAATTCTGACTTTATAACTCACAATTCTGACTTTATATCTCACAATTCTGACTTTATAACTCGCAATTCTGACTTTATAACTCGCAATTCTGACTTTATAACTCACAATTCTGACTTTATATCTCAATTCTGATTTTATATCTCACAATTCTGACTTTATATCTCACAATTTTGACTTTATAACTCACAATTCTGACTTTGTCTCACAATTCTGACTTTATATCTCACAATTCTGACTTTATATCTCACAATTTTGACTTTATAACTCACAATTCTGACTTTATAACTCACAATTCTGACTTTATATCTCACAATTTTGACTTTATAACTCACAATTCTGACTTTGTCTCACAATTCTGACTTTATAACTCACAATTCTGACTTTATATCTCACAATTTTGACTTTATAACTCACAATTCTGACTTTGTCTCACAATTCTGACTTTATATCTCACAATTCTGACTTTATAACTCGCAATTCTGACTTTATAACTCGCAATTCTGACTTTATAACTCACAATTCTGACTTTATATCTCAATTCTGATTTTATATCTCACAATTCTGACTTTATATCTCACAATTTTGACTTTATAACTCACAATTCTGACTTTGTCTCACAATTCTGACTTTATATCTCACAATTCTGACTTTATATCTCACAATTTTGACTTTATAACTCACAATTCTGACTTTATAACTCACAATTCTGACTTTATATCTCACAATTTTGACTTTATAACTCACAATTCTGACTTTGTCTCACAATTCTGACTTTATAACTCACAATTCAGACTTTATAACTCACAATTCAGACTTTATAACTCACAATTCTGACTTTATATCTCTCAATTCTGACTTTATATCTCACAATTCTGACTTTATATCTCACAATTCTGACTTTATATCTCACAATTCTGACTTTATATCTCGCAATTCTGACTTTATATCTCACAATTCTGACTTTATATCTCACAATTCTGACTTTAAAACTCACAATTCTGACTTTATATCACAATTCTGACTTTATATCTCACAATTCTGACTTTATAACTCACAATTCTGACTTTATAACTCGCAATTCTGACTTTATAACTCACAATTCTGACTTTGTCTCACAATTCTGACTTTATATCTCACAATTCTGACTTTATAACTCACAATTCTGACTTTGTCTCACAATTCTGATTTTATATCTCACAATTCTGACTTTATATCTCACAATTCTGACTTTATAACTCACAATTCTGACTTTATATCTCACAATTCTGACTTTATAACTCGCAATTCTGACTTTATAACTCGCAATTCTGACTTTATAACTCACAATTCTGACTTTATATCTCAATTCTGATTTTATATCTCACAATTCTGACTTTATATCTCACAATTTTGACTTTATAACTCACAATTCTGACTTTGTCTCACAATTCTGACTTTATATCTCACAATTCTGACTTTATATCTCACAATTTTGACTTTATAACTCACAATTCTGACTTTATAACTCACAATTCTGACTTTATAACTCACAATTTTGACTTTGTCTCACAATTTTGACTTTATAACTCACAATTCTGACTTTATAACTCACAATTCTGACTTTATATCTCACAATTCTGACTTTATATCTCACAATTTTGACTTTATAACTCACAATTCTGACTTTATAACTCACAATTCTGACTTTATAACTCACAATTCTGACTTTGTCTCACAATTCTGACTTTATATCTCACAATTCTGACTTTATATCTCACAATTTTGACTTTATAACTCACAATTCTGACTTTATAACTCACAATTTTGACTTTATAACTCACAATTCTGACTTTATAACTCACAATTCAGACTTTATAACTCACAATTCTGACTTTATATCTCACAATTCTGACTTTATATCTCACAATTCTGACTTTATAACTCACAATTCTGACTTTATATCTCACAATTCTGACTTTATAACTCGCAATTCTGACTTTATAACTCACAATTCAGACTTTATAACTCACAATTCTGACTTTATAACTCACAATTCTGACTTTATATCTCACAATTCTGACTTTGTCTCACAATTCTGACTTTATAACTCACAATTCAGACTTTATAACTCACAATTCAGACTTTATAACTCACAATTCTGACTTTATATCTCACAATTCTGACTTTATAACTCACAATTCTGACTTTATATCTCACAATTCTGACTTTATATCTCACAATTCTGACTTTATAACTCACAATTCTGACTTTATATCTCACAATTCTGACTTTATAACTCGCAATTCTGACTTTATAACTCACAATTCAGACTTTATAACTCACAATTCTGACTTTATATCTCACAATTCTGACTTTGTCTCACAATTCTGACTTTATAACTCACAATTCTGACTTTATAACTCACAATTCTGACTTTATATCTCACAATTCTGACTTTGTCTCACAATTCTGACTTTATAACTCACAATTCAGACTTTATAACTCACAATTCAGACTTTATATCTCTCAATTCTGACTTTATATCTCACAATTCTGACTTTATATCTCACAATTCTGACTTTATATCTCACAATTCTGACTTTATATCTCGCAATTCTGACTTTATATCTCACAATTCTGACTTTATATCTCACAATTCTGACTTTAAAACTCACAATTCTGACTTTATATCACAATTCTGACTTTATATCTCACAATTCTGACTTTATAACTCACAATTCTGACTTTATAACTCGCAATTCTGACTTTATAACTCACAATTCTGACTTTGTCTCACAATTCTGACTTTATATCTCACAATTCTGACTTTATATCTCACAATTTTGACTTTATAACTCACAATTCTGACTTTATAACTCACAATTCTGACTTTATATCTCACAATTTTGACTTTATAACTCACAATTCTGACTTTGTCTCACAATTCTGACTTTATAACTCACAATTCTGACTTTATATCTCACAATTCTGACTCTATATCTCACAATTCTGACTTTATAACTCACAATTCTGACTTTATATCTCAATTCTGATTTTATATCTCACAATTCTGACTTTATATCTCACAATTTTGACTTTATAACTCACAATTCTGACTCTATATCTCACAATTCTGACTTTATAACTCACAATTCTGACTTTATATCTCAATTCTGATTTTATATCTCACAATTCTGACTTTATATCTCACAATTCTGACTTTGTCTCACAATTCTGACTTTATATCTCACAATTCTGACTTTATATCTCACAATTTTGACTTTATAACTCACAATTCTGACTTTATATCTCACAATTCTGACTTTATATCTCACAATTTTGACTTTATAACTCACAATTCTGACTTTATATCTCACAATTTTGACTTTATATCTCACAATTCTGACTTTATATCTCACAATTCTGACTTTGTCTCATAATTCTGACTTTATAACTCACAATTCTGACTTTATATCTCACAATTCTGACTCTATATCTCACAATTCTGACTTTATAACTCACAATTCTGACTTTATATCTCAATTCTGATTTTATATCTCACAATTCTGACTTTATATCTCACAATTCTGACTTTATATCTCACAATTTTGACTTTATAACTCACAATTCTGACTTTATAACTCACAATTCTGACTTTATATCTCACAATTTTGACTTTATAACTCACAATTCTGACTTTATAACTCACAATTCAGACTTTATAACTCACAATTCTGACTTTATATCACACAATTCTGACTTTATATCTCACAATTCTGACTTTATATCTCACAATTCTGACTTTATAACTCACAATTCTGACTTTATATCTCACAATTCTGACTTTATAACTCGCAATTCTGACTTTATAACTCACAATTCAGACTTTATAACTCACAATTCTGACTTTATATCTCACAATTCTGACTTTATATCTCACAATTCTGACTTTATATCTCACAATTCTGACTTTAAAACTCACAATTCTGACTTTATATCTCACAATTCTGACTTTATATCTCACAATTCTGACTTTATAACTCACAATTCAGACTTTATAACTCACAATTCAGACTTTATAACTCACAATTCTGACTTTATATCTCTCAATTCTGACTTTATATCTCACAATTCTGACTTTATATCTCACAATTCTGACTTTATATCTCTCAATTCTGACTTTATATCTCACAATTCTGACTTTATATCTCACAATTCTGACTTTATATCTCACAATTCTGACTTTATATCTCGCAATTCTGACTTTATATCTCACAATTCTGACTTTATATCTCACAATTCTGACTTTAAAACTCACAATTCTGACTTTATATCACAATTCTGACTTTATATCTCACAATTCTGACTTTATAACTCACAATTCTGACTTTATAACTCGCAATTCTGACTTTATAACTCACAATTCTGACTTTATATCACAATTCTGACTTTATATCTCACAATTCTGACTTTATAACTCACAATTCTGACTTTATATCTCACAATTCTGACTTTATATCTCACAATTTTGACTTTATAACTCACAATTCTGACTTTATAACTCACAATTCTGACTTTATATCTCAATTCTGATTTTATATCTCACAATTCTGACTTTATATCTCACAATTTTGACTTTATAACTCACAATTCTGACTTTGTCTCACAATTCTGACTTTACATCTCACAATTCTGACTTTATATCTCACAATTCTGACTTTATATCTCACAATTCTGACTTTATATCTCTCAATTCTGATTTTATATCTCACAATTCTGACTTTATATCTCACAATTCTGACTTTATAACTCACAATTCTGACTTTATATCTCACAATTCTGACTTTATAACTCGCAATTCTGACTTTATAACTCGCAATTCTGACTTTATAACTCACAATTCTGACTTTATATCTCAATTCTGATTTTATATCTCACAATTCTGACTTTATATCTCACAATTTTGACTTTATAACTCACAATTCTGACTTTGTCTCACAATTCTGACTTTATATCTCACAATTCTGACTTTATATCTCACAATTTTGACTTTATAACTCACAATTCTGACTTTATAACTCACAATTCTGACTTTATATCTCACAATTTTGACTTTATAACTCACAATTCTGACTTTGTCTCACAATTCTGACTTTATAACTCACAATTCTGACTTTATATCTCACAATTTTGACTTTATAACTCACAATTCTGACTTTGTCTCACAATTCTGACTTTATATCTCACAATTCTGACTTTATAACTCGCAATTCTGACTTTATAACTCGCAATTCTGACTTTATAACTCACAATTCTGACTTTATATCTCAATTCTGATTTTATATCTCACAATTCTGACTTTATATCTCACAATTTTGACTTTATAACTCACAATTCTGACTTTGTCTCACAATTCTGACTTTATATCTCACAATTCTGACTTTATATCTCACAATTTTGACTTTATAACTCACAATTCTGACTTTATAACTCACAATTCTGACTTTATATCTCACAATTTTGACTTTATAACTCACAATTCTGACTTTGTCTCACAATTCTGACTTTATAACTCACAATTCAGACTTTATAACTCACAATTCAGACTTTATAACTCACAATTCTGACTTTATATCTCTCAATTCTGACTTTATATCTCACAATTCTGACTTTATATCTCACAATTCTGACTTTATATCTCACAATTCTGACTTTATATCTCGCAATTCTGACTTTATATCTCACAATTCTGACTTTATATCTCACAATTCTGACTTTAAAACTCACAATTCTGACTTTATATCACAATTCTGACTTTATATCTCACAATTCTGACTTTATAACTCACAATTCTGACTTTATAACTCGCAATTCTGACTTTATAACTCACAATTCTGACTTTGTCTCACAATTCTGACTTTATATCTCACAATTCTGACTTTATAACTCACAATTCTGACTTTGTCTCACAATTCTGATTTTATATCTCACAATTCTGACTTTATATCTCACAATTCTGACTTTATAACTCACAATTCTGACTTTATATCTCACAATTCTGACTTTATAACTCGCAATTCTGACTTTATAACTCGCAATTCTGACTTTATAACTCACAATTCTGACTTTATATCTCAATTCTGATTTTATATCTCACAATTCTGACTTTATATCTCACAATTTTGACTTTATAACTCACAATTCTGACTTTGTCTCACAATTCTGACTTTATATCTCACAATTCTGACTTTATATCTCACAATTTTGACTTTATAACTCACAATTCTGACTTTATAACTCACAATTCTGACTTTATAACTCACAATTTTGACTTTGTCTCACAATTTTGACTTTATAACTCACAATTCTGACTTTATAACTCACAATTCTGACTTTATATCTCACAATTCTGACTTTATATCTCACAATTTTGACTTTATAACTCACAATTCTGACTTTATAACTCACAATTCTGACTTTATAACTCACAATTCTGACTTTGTCTCACAATTCTGACTTTATATCTCACAATTCTGACTTTATATCTCACAATTTTGACTTTATAACTCACAATTCTGACTTTATAACTCACAATTTTGACTTTATAACTCACAATTCTGACTTTATAACTCACAATTCAGACTTTATAACTCACAATTCTGACTTTATATCTCACAATTCTGACTTTATATCTCACAATTCTGACTTTATAACTCACAATTCTGACTTTATATCTCACAATTCTGACTTTATAACTCGCAATTCTGACTTTATAACTCACAATTCAGACTTTATAACTCACAATTCTGACTTTATAACTCACAATTCTGACTTTATATCTCACAATTCTGACTTTGTCTCACAATTCTGACTTTATAACTCACAATTCAGACTTTATAACTCACAATTCAGACTTTATAACTCACAATTCTGACTTTATATCTCACAATTCTGACTTTATAACTCACAATTCTGACTTTATATCTCACAATTCTGACTTTATATCTCACAATTCTGACTTTATAACTCACAATTCTGACTTTATATCTCACAATTCTGACTTTATAACTCGCAATTCTGACTTTATAACTCACAATTCAGACTTTATAACTCACAATTCTGACTTTATATCTCACAATTCTGACTTTGTCTCACAATTCTGACTTTATAACTCACAATTCTGACTTTATAACTCACAATTCTGACTTTATATCTCACAATTCTGACTTTGTCTCACAATTCTGACTTTATAACTCACAATTCAGACTTTATAACTCACAATTCAGACTTTATATCTCTCAATTCTGACTTTATATCTCACAATTCTGACTTTATATCTCACAATTCTGACTTTATATCTCACAATTCTGACTTTATATCTCGCAATTCTGACTTTATATCTCACAATTCTGACTTTATATCTCACAATTCTGACTTTAAAACTCACAATTCTGACTTTATATCACAATTCTGACTTTATATCTCACAATTCTGACTTTATAACTCACAATTCTGACTTTATAACTCGCAATTCTGACTTTATAACTCACAATTCTGACTTTGTCTCACAATTCTGACTTTATATCTCACAATTCTGACTTTATATCTCACAATTTTGACTTTATAACTCACAATTCTGACTTTATAACTCACAATTCTGACTTTATATCTCACAATTTTGACTTTATAACTCACAATTCTGACTTTGTCTCACAATTCTGACTTTATAACTCACAATTCTGACTTTATATCTCACAATTCTGACTCTATATCTCACAATTCTGACTTTATAACTCACAATTCTGACTTTATATCTCAATTCTGATTTTATATCTCACAATTCTGACTTTATATCTCACAATTTTGACTTTATAACTCACAATTCTGACTCTATATCTCACAATTCTGACTTTATAACTCACAATTCTGACTTTATATCTCAATTCTGATTTTATATCTCACAATTCTGACTTTATATCTCACAATTCTGACTTTGTCTCACAATTCTGACTTTATATCTCACAATTCTGACTTTATATCTCACAATTTTGACTTTATAACTCACAATTCTGACTTTATATCTCACAATTCTGACTTTATATCTCACAATTTTGACTTTATAACTCACAATTCTGACTTTATATCTCACAATTTTGACTTTATATCTCACAATTCTGACTTTATATCTCACAATTCTGACTTTGTCTCATAATTCTGACTTTATAACTCACAATTCTGACTTTATATCTCACAATTCTGACTCTATATCTCACAATTCTGACTTTATAACTCACAATTCTGACTTTATATCTCAATTCTGATTTTATATCTCACAATTCTGACTTTATATCTCACAATTCTGACTTTATATCTCACAATTTTGACTTTATAACTCACAATTCTGACTTTATAACTCACAATTCTGACTTTATATCTCACAATTTTGACTTTATAACTCACAATTCTGACTTTATAACTCACAATTCAGACTTTATAACTCACAATTCTGACTTTATATCACACAATTCTGACTTTATATCTCACAATTCTGACTTTATATCTCACAATTCTGACTTTATAACTCACAATTCTGACTTTATATCTCACAATTCTGACTTTATAACTCGCAATTCTGACTTTATAACTCACAATTCAGACTTTATAACTCACAATTCTGACTTTATATCTCACAATTCTGACTTTATATCTCACAATTCTGACTTTATATCTCACAATTCTGACTTTGTCTCACAATTCTGACTTTATAACTCACAATTCAGACTTTATAACTCACAATTCAGACTTTATAACTCACAATTCTGACTTTATATCTCTCAATTCTGACTTTATATCTCACAATTCTGACTTTATATCTCACAATTCTGACTTTATATCTCACAATTCTGACTTTATATCTCACAATTCTGACTTTATATCTCTCAATTCTGACTTTATATCTCACAATTCTGACTTTATATCTCACAATTCTGACTTTATATCTCACAATTCTGACTTTATAACTCACAATTCTGACTTTGTCTCACAATTCTGACTTTATAACTCACAATTCTGACTTTATATCTCACAATTCTGACTCTATATCTCACAATTCTGACTTTATAACTCACAATTCTGACTTTATATCTCACAATTTTGACTTTATAACTCACAATTCTGACTTTATATCTCACAATTCTGACTTTGTCTCACAATTCTGACTTTATATCTCACAATTCTGACTTTATATCTCACAATTTTGACTTTATAACTCACAATTCTGACTTTATAACTCACAATTCTGACTTTATATCTCACAATTTTGACTTTATAACTCACAATTCTGACTTTGTCTCACAATTCTGACTTTATATCTCACAATTCTGACTTTATATCTCACAATTTTGACTTTATAACTCACAATTCTGACTTTGTCTCACAATTCTGACTTTATAACTCACAATTCTGACTTTATATCTCACAATTCTGACTCTATATCTCACAATTCTGACTTTATAACTCACAATTCTGACTTTATATCTCAATTCTGATTTTATATCTCACAATTCTGACTTTATATCTCACAATTTTGACTTTATAACTCACAATTCTGACTTTGTCTCACAATTCTGACTTTATATCTCACAATTCTGACTTTATATCTCACAATTTTGACTTTATAACTCACAATTCTGACTTTATAACTCACAATTCTGACTTTATATCTCACAATTTTGACTTTATAACTCACAATTTTGACTTTATAACTCACAATTCTGACTTTGTCTCACAATTCTGACTTTATATCTCACAATTCTGACTTTATATCTCTCAATTCTGACTTTATAACTCACAATTCTGACTTTATAACTCACAATTCTGACTTTATATCTCACAATTTTGACTTTATAACTCACAATTCTGACTTTATATCTCACAATTTTGACTTTATAACTCACAATTCTGACTTTGTCTCACAATTCTGACTTTATAACTCACAATTCTGACTTTATATCTCAATTCTGATTTTATATCTCACAATTCTGACTTTATGTGTCACAATTCTGACTTTATATGTGGGTAGTCGTGGTCTAGTGGTGAGGGAGTCGGGCTTGTAATCTGAAGGTTGCCGGTTCGATTCCCACGCCGGCAGGAGTTGAAGGTGGGGATTGTGAATGAACAGCACTCTCTCCACCTTCAATACCATGACTAAAGTGCCCTTGTGCAAGACACCTGACCCCTAATTGCTCCCCTTGTAAGTTGCTTTGGATAAAAGCGTCTGCTAAATGATGAAAAATGTAAATGTAAAATGTTTATAACTCACAATTCTGACTTTATATCTCACAATTCTGACTCTATATCACACAATTCTGACTTTATATCTCACAATTCTGACTCTATATCACACAATTCTGACTTTATATCTCACAATTCTGACTTTATTTCTCATAATTCTGACTTTATATCTCTCAATTCTGACTTTATATCTCACAATTCTGACTTTATATCTCTCAATTCTGATTTTATATCTCACAATTCTGACTTTATATCTCACAATTCTGACTTTATATATCTCACAATTCGGACTTTATATCTCGTAATTCTGACTTTATATCTCACAATTCTGAATTTATATTTGATCAAGTAGATAACCAGCAAGTGTTCATCTCCTCACCTTAGCCAACAGTTAGCTTGTAATAATGTTTTCTGATTCAGGTGGTATTGGTGGGTTTCCACAGGAAATTCGAGCATGCCTTTCATCATTGCTTCGTTACATCACTTCTGTTTACATAAAGGAGTCCCAGCTCGTAGGCTTAATCACATGTGAGGATGCTTCAGGTGGCGGATCATTTATAGCAACTGAAATAATTAAAATTATAGTTTTGATGGCGCATTGTATGACAAATGGACAAATAGATATTAGACTGTACAGAAATTGAAATCTACAGGTAACACTAATACACACCAAATACACGTAGTCACGCAATGGTGATGTTGTTAACATTAACCATTTGAGAACAAAGTACAACAATAATAATAATTTGCACAGTTTGAAGTGGATTTTTAAAGATTTTTATTAATTCCTCTCCCTCATGTGGTTCTACACCCGTAAGACCTTCGTTCATCTTCAGAACACAAATGAAGATATTTTTGATGAAATCCGATGGTTCAGTGAGTCTCTATTGACACTTTCAATGTCCTGAAAGACACTAAACATATTTAAAACAGTTCATGTGGTTCAACCTTAATATTATAAAGACACGAGAATACTTTTTATGCACCAAAATAACGACTTTATTCAACAATATCTAGTGATGGACGACTTCATGAAGCTTTACGAATCTTTTGTGTCGAATCAGTGATTCGGAGCACCAAACTAACGTGATTTCCTTAAACGAGGCTTCGTTATGTCATAAGTGATTCGAAATTTCAATAGTTCGCGTGTTTTTGGCAGTTTGATACACAAACCGAATCACTGATTCGAAACAAAAGATTCGTAAAGCTTCATGAATCAGTGTTTTGAAATCGTCCATCACTAGATATTGTTGAAAAGTCGTTATTTTGCTGCACAAAAAGTATTCTCTTGGCTTTCTAATATTAAGGTTGAACCACATGAACTGTTTTAAATATGTTTTAGAAGTCTTGCTGTCAATAGAGACTCACTGAACCATCGGATTTCATCAAAAATATCTTCATTTGTGTTCTGAAGATGAACGAAGATCTTACGGGTGTAGAACCACATGAGGAATTAATGACTGAATTTTTGGGTGAACGAACCCTTTAAGCTCAAAAAAGGCTTAATGATAGAAAAAATGGGCCTTGCTTTCTTTATTAAAAACAGAATTTATCATGTTTTTGAGTTTGGAGTGAAATAGGTATCACTTGATTAGAGTATTAGTAGACTGTCTGCTTAATATCTACTAACACTTTATTTTGATGCTCCCCAGCAGACATCCTACTGACTTGACAAGGACATGTCAACTTATTCTACTAACCCAAACCCTCACCTGACACTCTACTAAAACTCCAATGAGAGTTAGTGTAGAAGTCTTAAGTGGATTATTGAAGTTCATCCATGCAATATGGAAAGATGGTTTACGCCTGTATAAATGTTGCATAATGAGCATGTGTGTGTTATTGACTGTAGCGCTCTTTAGTGATTTTAGCTCTCCACAGTGTTCCTCAGGATGTACAGCTTTATGGGAGGGGGTTTGTTCTGTGCCATCGTGGGCAACATCCTGTTGGTGGTCTCCACGGCGACGGACTACTGGATGCAGTACAGACTGTCCGGCAGCTTCGCTCACCAGGGCCTGTGGAGATACTGCATGTCTGGCAAATGCTACACGCAGACGGACAGTATTGGTGAGTGTGTGACAGGCCGGCGTCAGTGTCACTGACTGTTTTCAAACACGTTTCCTTAAACACTCACGCCCACACACACACTTAGAACTAAAGTTCAATGTGACTCAATTTTTAAACCATTTAAGTTAAGGCCAAAAGGTTCTATATAAGGAGAAATGTCTTAAACGACTGTTTACGAGCTGTTTAATTCATAAAACTTAATTAAAAATGATTAAAAGAAAATCCATAACATGTTCTATAAATACACACGAAGCGCCTGATGGAACCCTTTAAAGTTCTATATGGAACCTTTTCTTTCAAGAGTGTAGAATATTAGAATGATTTCTGGAGTAATGATGCTGAAAATCCAGCTTTGATCACAGGAATAAATTCCGGTTTACTATATCTTCACATAAACAGTTCATTTAAACTGTATTTTTGATCAAATACATGATTGACTGACAGCTTCTGTGATTATAAAGTCAGAGTGCTCGTGTAACCCCTCTACCCGGGTCCTACTCGACCCGCTCCGAGCGGGCCTGTCGCTGAGTGAGGTTTGCTCGCACAGCAACTACTAGCTGGCCTCCGTTACACTCACCCCCCTAAACCTCACTCCCATCCGGGTCACGGCACCAATGTAACCCCTCCACCCGGATCCTCCTTGACTCGCTCCGAGCGGGCCTCGAACCCCGGTCTTCCGGGTCTGTCGCTAGAGCATCTCTTGAGGTCAGAGGAGTGAGGTTTTACTCGCACAGCAACTACTAGCTGGCCTCCGTTACTCTCACCCCCCTAAACCTCACTCCCATCCGGGTCACGGCACCAATGTAACCCCTCCACCCGGGTTCTACTTGTCCCGCTCTGTGCAACCCTCAAACCCGGGTCTTCCGGCATGGGAGTCGGATGCTCTAACAAGGAGGCTAAAGACTACAATCTCTAGCATCTGTCGCTAGAGCATCTCTTGAGGTCAGAGGAATGAGGTTTGCTCGCACAGCAACTACTAGCTGGCGTCCGTTACACGCACTTTAATTCATTCACGAGATTTTGTGAGTACTTCATACTTCACCTTGAAAAATGCACTTGGATTTTGTAATACAATCAAAAGCGAAACAAGCATTTGATAACGAGCAGAATCACCGAAGGAAAGACAAATTCAAGAACAACTGACTTCAGCCACAGCTTTAGAGGAAATCAACTGAAATGTCTCTCATTACAAACTGATTCATCTGCAGTTCTTTTTGAGAATTAACAGGTTTAGATGTTGATGTTTTATTGAAAATGATTGGTCACCATTTTTGTGATCAGTGTTTCCTTTAGAACAGTTTGACATTTTAATCTGAGTTTGTGGATTTTGTAACAGTATTCACGGAAACACGTAATTTGTTATAAAGGAGGCTATAACCGAGAGCCGTCAGGTGATATGATTCACAATCCTTGACTGACTTCACCCAACAATCTTAATGTGACGGGTCACACATTTTAATTTTTAAATACATTGTGGTAAAACCAAACTTGACACACTCACAGGCATTAAAAATCAGCTTATGTTTCTCATCAAAAGGGACACATTTCACGCTGCAATGCATGCTGGGAGCTAATACGATATAAAAAACATGACTCCCAGCATGCATTGCTGCATGAAGCATGTCACCATTGATAAGACACATATGTTGATTCTTGATCTCTGTGGCTGTGTCGATTCGATTTCCTGTTATGTTTGAAAATTAAAAATGTCAGATCTGTGGCTTGAAAGTCAAAAACCAGACAGAAACTGACAGCCCTTAATAGAAATATTAAAGCAAGTTGGACTGAACGAACCAAAGCGTTATTACTCCATCCTCCACCCATCAAGACTGCAGTGTATGAAACTTTGCTCCCTCACTGCGGTTTCCCCAACTTTGGGAAGTTCGATGCAAAACTTTGTGGGGAAAAGTCCATGTTCTTTCACCAGCAGGGCTGGGTGTGTTACTTTTAAAATGTGTTTCACTACAGATTACAAAATACACGCTTTAAAAAGTCATTTGTAACGTATTTCGTTACATTACTCAAGTTTAGTCACTTCATCTAAATACTTTAGAATACTTTGGAATACTAATAAGTGTGGAACAAACACAAAAAAGGTCATTGCAAGTTTTTGAGAAAAGTCAAAAATATGAGATATAAAGTTGCAATTGTGAGTTATAAAGTCAGAATTATGAGATATAAACTCACAATATTGAGAAAAGTCAGAATTATGAGATATAAACTCACAATATTGAGAAAAGTCAGAATTATGAGATATAAAATCACACTAAATTCACAATTGCAAGAAAAAAAGTATTGTAAGTTTATATCTCCCAATTCTGACTTTTTAACTTGCAATTGAGTTTAAATCTCACAATTCTGAGAAAAAGAAGTCAGAATTGTGAAATGCAAACACACAATTGTGAGGGAAAAAACAAATAGTGAGGAAAAAGTCGCAGTGACGAGTGAATAATAAAATGACTCACAAAACATGAAAACAGTGGAAAACATGAAACTGAACTCGTCTTTTTCAGACGGTCAGAGTCAGAGAATCACCAATCGCTGTTTAAATGACACTAAAACTCAAAGTAATCACTTTGGTAATCTAAAACACTTTTCAGATGGAACTGTAATCTGATTACCACCCATTTAAAATGTAACTCTAATGAAATACAGTCACTCAAATGTTGTATTTTAAATGCGTCACTAAGTTACTTGTATTCTGTTACTCCTCAACCCTGTTCACCAGTCTAACGTCCATCTCTCTCATTACAGCTTACTGGAACGCAACCCGGGCCTTCATGATCCTCTCAGCGATGTCGTGTTTCGCGGGAATCATCGCAGGCATCCTCTCCTTCGCACACTTCTCCGCCTTCGAGAGATTCAACCGTTCCTTCGCTGCAGGGATCATGTTTTTTGTTTCCAGTAAGTCTTTCCCTCCCAGCGACGAATGGACTCAATCGTGTGAAGTCCTCTAAACCGTCTCATTCATTTCTCCTCCAGCACTCTTCGTTCTGCTCGCTATGGCAATCTACACCGGCGTGACGGTGAACTTCCTCGGGAAGCGTTTCGGCGATTGGCGTTTCTCGTGGTCCTACATACTAGGCTGGGTCGCTCTGCTCATGACCTTTTTCGCAGGTCGGTAACAGTTGTTTTTTGTTAGTCTGATATCCAGCGTGTGCCGTCGATCTCATGGACGGCGTGTGTTTTGTGTTGCAGGTATATTTTACATGTGTGCCTACAGGATGCACGAATGCCGAAGAGTGGCCGGCCCTCGCTAAAACTAAAGAGGAGCAAACGCTGTGTCTAAACATGTACATACAGGTGTTCCCACTTAAAATGCACCAACAAAAGTTGCCTGAAAATAACTGAAGGATTTCTTTAGTCTCTATCCCAAGTTGAGATAAATCATGCAATCCAGAATAAATCCTTATCATTGTTCATGCTCAAATAAAATCTCATTATTTGATTTCATTCTGTTTATTTGCTGTTTGACAAAATAAACTAGACAAGGAAAGTTCATCAAGATGGACTTTGAATGTTTTGAAAATTTGTGCTCTTTTTCTAAGAAGAAACTAATCTTAAAAGTCTTCATTTGATCTCCTCATTCATGTCTTTCCTACGGGTGAAGAAAAAGAAAAGAAATTAATACTTTTGTTCAGCATGGATGTGTTGAACTCGTCAAAAGTGACAGTGAAGAAATTTAGAATTTTACAGAAGATTTCCGTTTCAAATAAATTGTGTTCTTTGGAACTTTCTACTCATCAGAGAATCCTGAAAAACATAAACAAAAAAAGTATCACAGTTTCCACAAAAATATGAAGAAGCACAACTATAAGAAATGTTTCTTGAGCAGCAAATCATCACATTAGAGTGATTTCTGAAGGATCATGTGACACTCTATTTGAACTTGGAAAACTTTTGAAATTGTAATAATATTTCACATTATTACTGGGGTTTTTTTTACAGTACATTAAAATCTTGCTCCAAACTTTAATGAAAAATTTAAAAAAAAGGTGAAAAATGAAGATAAACCCAACAACTAGTCCGCCGTGTGTTTTTCGCCAGCTGAAAATGCCGAGCCGTGAGCGTTTTTTCAGTTGAAAAGCTTTGCTTTACTAGCATCTCATTTCACAGAGTTTGTTCCCGTATGGTTTCTCTATAAATATGTAAAGTATTTGCTTTGGCTCTTGTTTTAAATCATTTTGTTCCATTATTAAGTTTGTTGTTGTCATCTGTTGACTTTGTACGAGCAGAGAGTGCCGGTTGGTCGGTGTTGTATTTGTCCCGCCTCTTCCGTGATTGGACGGTTGGGTACAAAGTGATCAGGGCTGGGTGGGTTACTTTTAAAATGTATTTCACTACAGTTTACAAAATACATGCTTTAAAAAGTCATTTGTAACGTATTTCGTTACATTACTCAAGTTTAGTGACTTAATCTAAATACTTTAGAATACTTTGGAATACTAATAAGTGTGAAACAAACACAAAAAAGATCATTGTGAGTTTTTATCTCACAATTCTGACTTTTTCCCTCAGAATTGTGATATAAAGTTGCAATTGTGAGTTATAAAGTCAGAATTATGAGATATAAACTCACAATATTGAGAAAAGACAGAATTATGAGATAAAAACTCACAATATTGAGAAAAGTCAAAAATATGAGATATAAACTCACAATATTGAGAAAAGTCAAAAATATGAGATATAAACTCGCAATATTGAGAAAAGTCAGAATTATGAGATATAAATTGACAATATTGAGAAAAGTCAGAATTATGAGATATAAACTCGCAATATTGAGAAAAGTCAGAATTATGAGATATAAACTGACAATATTGAGAAAAGTCAGAATTATGAGATATAAACTCGCAATATTGAGAAAAGTCAGAATTATGAGATATAAACTGACAATATTGAGAAAAGTCAGAATTATGAGATATAAACTGACAATATTGAGAAAAGTCAGAATTATGAGATATAAACTCGCAATATTGAGAAAAGTCAGAATTATGAGATATAAACTCGCAATATTGAGAAAAGTCAGAATTATGACATATAAACTCACAATATTGAGAAAAGTCAGAATTATGACATATAAACTCGCAATATTGAGAAAAGTCAGAATTATGAGATATAAACTGACAATATTGAGAAAAGTCAGAATTATGAGATATAAACTCACAATATTGAGAAAAGTCAGAATTATGAGATATAAACTCGCAATATTGAGAAAAGTCAGAATTATGACATATAAACTCGCAATATTGAGAAAAGTCAGAATTATGAGATATAAACTCACAATATTGAGAAAAGTCAGAATTATGAGATATAAACTCACAATATTGAGAAAAGTCAGAATTATGAGATATAAACTCACAATATTGAGAAAGGTCAGAATTATGAGATATAAACTCACAATATTGAGAAAAGTCAAAAATATGAGACATAAACTCACAATATTGAGAAAAGTCAAAAATATGAGATATAAACTCGCAATATTGAGAAAAGTCAGAATTATGAGACATAAACTCGCAATATTGAGAAAAGTCTGAATTATGAGATATAAACTCGCAATATTGAGAAAAGTCAGAATTATGAGATATAAACTCACAATATTGAGAAAAGTCAGAATTATGAGATATAAACTCACAATATTGAGAAAAGTCAAAAATATGAGATATAAACTCGCAATATTGAGAAAAGTCAGAATTATGAGATATAAACTCACAATATTGAGAAAAGTCAGAATTATGAGATATAAACTCACAATATTGAGAAAAGTCAGAATTATGAGATATAAACTGACAATATTGAGAAAAGTCAGAATTATGAGATATAAACTGACAATATTGAGAAAAGTCAGAATTATGAGATATAAACTCGCAATATTGAGAAAAGTCAGAATTATGAGATATAAACTCACAATATTGAGAAAAGTCAGAATTATGAGATATAAACTCGCAATATTGAGAAAAGTCAGAATTATGACATATAAACTCGCAATATTGAGAAAAGTCAGAATTATGAGATATAAACTCACAATATTGAGAAAAGTCAGAATTATGAGATATAAACTCACAATATTGAGAAAAGTCAGAATTATGAGATATAAACTCACAATATTGAGAAAGGTCAGAATTATGAGATATAAACTCACAATATTGAGAAAAGTCAAAAATATGAGACATAAACTCACAATATTGAGAAAAGTCAAAAATATGAGATATAAACTCGCAATATTGAGAAAAGTCAGAATTATGAGACATAAACTCGCAATATTGAGAAAAGTCTGAATTATGAGATATAAACTCGCAATATTGAGAAAAGTCAGAATTATGAGATATAAACTCACAATATTGAGAAAAGTCAGAATTATGAGATATAAACTCACAATATTGAGAAAAGTCAAAAATATGAGATATAAACTCGCAATATTGAGAAAAGTCAGAATTATGAGATATAAACTCACAATATTGAGAAAAGTCAGAATTATGAGATATAAACTCACAATATTGAGAAAAGTCAAAAATATGAGATATAAACTCGCAATATTGAGAAAAGTCAGAATTATGAGATATAAACTCACAATATTGAGAAAAGTCAGAATTATGAGATATAAACTCGCAATATTGAGAAAAGTCAGAATTATGACATATAAACTCGCAATATTGAGAAAAGTCAGAATTATGAGATATAAACTCACAATATTGAGAAAAGTCAGAATTATGAGATATAAACTCACAATATTGAGAAAAGTCAGAATTATGAGATATAAACTCACAATATTGAGAAAAGTCTGAATTATGAGATATAAACTCGCAATATTGAGAAAAGTCAGAATTATGAGATATAAACTCACAATATTGAGAAAAGTCAGAATTATGAGATATAAACTCACAATATTGAGAAAAGTCAAAAATATGAGATATAAACTCGCAATATTGAGAAAAGTCAGAATTATGAGATATAAACTCACAATATTGAGAAAAGTCAGAATTATGAGATATAAACTCGCAATATTGAGAAAAGTCAGAATTATGACATATAAACTCGCAATATTGAGAAAAGTCAGAATTATGAGATATAAACTCACAATATTGAGAAAAGTCAGAATTATGAGATATAAACTCACAATATTGAGAAAAGTCAGAATTATGAGATATAAACTCACAATATTGAGAAAAGTCTGAATTATGAGATATAAACTCGCAATATTGAGAAAAGTCAGAATTATGAGATATAAACTCACAATATTGAGAAAAGTCAGAATTATGAGATATAAACTCACAATATTGAGAAAAGTCAAAAATATGAGATATAAACTCGCAATATTGAGAAAAGTCAGAATTATGAGATATAAACTCACAATATTGAGAAAAGTCAGAATTATGAGATATAAACTCGCAATATTGAGAAAAGTCAGAATTATGACATATAAACTCGCAATATTGAGAAAAGTCAGAATTATGAGATATAAACTCACAATATTGAGAAAAGTCAGAATTATGAGATATAAACTCACAATATTGAGAAAAGTCAGAATTATGAGACATAAACTCGCAATATTGAGAAAAGTCTGAATTATGAGATATAAACTCGCAATATTGAGAAAAGTCAGAATTATGAGATATAAACTCACAATATTGAGAAAAGTCAGAATTATGAGATATAAACTCACAATATTGAGAAAAGTCAAAAATATGAGATATAAACTCGCAATATTGAGAAAAGTCAGAATTATGAGATATAAACTCACAATATTGAGAAAAGTCAGAATTATGAGATATAAACTCACAATATTGAGAAAAGTCAAAAATATGAGATATAAACTCACAATATTGAGAAAAGTCAGAATTATGAGATATAAACTCGCAATATTGAGAAAAGTCAGAATTATGACATATAAACTCGCAATATTGAGAAAAGTCAGAATTATGAGATATAAACTCACAATATTGAGAAAAGTCAGAATTATGAGATATAAACTCACAATATTGAGAAAAGTCAGAATTATGAGATATAAACTCGCAATAATGAGAAAAGTCAGAATTATGAGATATAAACTCGCAATATTGAGAAAAGTCAGAATTATGAGATATAAACTGACAATATTGAGAAAAGTCAGAATTATGAAATATAAACTCACAATATTGAAAAAAGTCAGAATTATGAGATATAAACTCACAATATTGAGAAAAGTCAGAATTATGAGATATAAACTCACAATATTGAGAAAAGTCAGAATTATGAGATATAAACTCACAATATTGAGAAAAGTCAGAATTATGAGATATAAACTCACAATATTGAGAAAAGTCAGAATTATGAGATATAAACTCGCAATATTGAGAAAAGTCAGAATTATGAGATATAAACTCGCAATATTGAGAAAAGTCAGAATTATGAGATATAAACTCGCAATATTGAGAAAAGTCAGAATTATGAGATATAAACTCGCAATATTGAGAAAAGTCAGAATTATGAGATATAAACTCGCAATATTGAGAAAAGTCAGAATTATGAGATATAAACTCACAATATTGAGAAAAGTCAGAATTATGAGATATAAACTCACAATATTGAGAAAAGTCAGAATTATGAGATATAAACTCGCAATATTGAGAAAAGTCAGAATTATGAGATATAAACTCGCAATATTGAGAAAAGTCAGAATTATGAGATATAAACTCACAATATTGAGAAAAGTCAGAATTATGAGATATAAACTCACAATATTGAGAAAAGCCAGAATTATGAGATATAAACTCACACTAAATTCACAGTTGCAAGAAAAAAAGTCAGTATTACAAGTTTTTATCTCCGAATTCTGACTTTATAACTTGCAATTCTGAGTTTAAATCTCGCAATTCTGAGAAAAAGAAGTCAGAATTGTGAAATTCAAACTCACAATTGTGAGGGAAAAAACAAATTGTGAGAAAAAGTTGCAGTGACGAGTGAATTATAAAATGACTCACAAACAACTGTAGTTTAGTTTTTTCCAAGACTAGCGTTTTTAACACGTTTTCAGCGTCTATTTCACACTGAAGCGCTCGCCGTTTTTTACCAGTCGCCAATAGTTGTAAAACTTTGGCACATCACTGTCACTTTTACCCAGCCATCCAATCACAGAGGAGGAGGGGCGGGGCAAATACAACACCGACCAACCGCTACTTTCCACTTGTACAACGTCAACTGATGACAACAACAAACATATCGGAAAAAAATATTTAAAACAAGAGCCAGAGCAAATATTTTACATTGTATCGACGTCCGTATCATAGCAAGCAAAGCGTCTCAACTAAAAAAAAACAAAAAAACAAAATGCTGTGTTGCCGAAGGCACGTTTTCGCCGGGCGGAAAACCCTTTGAAGGACTTACAACATTCTTCAACTCTCGCCGATCGGAAAGAAACGCTCAGCGCCTCATTGCGCTCCTCGAGGGTGTTCCACAAAGCAGGTTATGTGACATATCCAGATATGTTTAAGAGTAAGTAAGCCGATAAGCTCAATTTTCGGTTCCAAAAATGGCGGTAACTTTCAGGGCATCTAAGTAACCATAGCAACTCTGGAGCAGCTCGTGTTCCAGGGTTAGTTTGCTTAAGAGGTATTCAGATTATTTAATTTGTAACACTCTCAATTCGATCACATCAATAAATGAAGGGGATTCATTCCTCCAAGAGCACAGCAGAATATATTTATAGAGTTTGAAGAATAAACATCTCAAACAGCAACAATGTCAAGGAAACAATACATCCCAAGATAAGAAATTCAGACTTTGTGATGATGTTGAGTTCAATGAGACATAAAGTCCATTTCTCACAGTCATCTTGTTGGAACAGTTTGAAGGAAATCCACAAAGGTTCAATATATAATGTCCCAAACGTCAGTCCCAATAACCAAAGGTGAAGAAAACGATCATACAGTCCAGTTGAAGTGTCCTTGTTGGACGACTGAGGCCAAATGACAAGCCTCTGAACAAGCATGCAAACAAAAACCAAAATGTGCAACTGGACACAGAAATCAAACATAGAATTACAAAATATATACAAACACACACTGAGCTGAAGAACCAAAGAGGTTCCTCGTAATGGGCCATGCCAGTACCTCACCAAACAGTGTTCCTCGTCCCTCTTAAAAGAATATCCTTTCCCTCAGAAACTTCTCTAGATCCTCCTTGAGGTGAGGAGAAACATTACATCATGAAACAGCTTTTCAGAACTGTTACAAATTAATATAGTTATATTAATGTAACTAAATTTCTGGACGTTTTCTATACTAAAATACATATGTGATATCTTATTAAATATTTTGAATCAAAATAAACAATATAAATCTTACTCTCAGTAATTAAAGATGACTTATGCAATAAAAAAGATTGAAAAAATGATTTCACAACCACCAAATAGGTGGCGACGTGCACTGAGTAGGTTATGTAAATCGCCATTAGACAAAAGAAGAAGAAGGAAGCGGAATGGCGCGCTTTTTTTTAGCGTCTGCTTCCATGGTGAATCCTCGATTCGTCGTTCGGTTGTGTGTTATCTAGGAACATACTCTGGATTAGAGTTTAGATTCTCTGCCCGAGCCCGAGGCCGGACCCGGGTCGGGTCTGGCCGAGATTTCCCGCCACTATCCTCGGGCTGGCCCCTTTGATCAAGCATTGGTGTTTTTTTAAATCATTACTTTAGCCCAATTGGGTGGGGAGAAAGCTATACCATAATCAGAAATATTATATACAGGGCTGGGTGGGTCACTTTTAAAATGTGTTTCACTACAGATGACAAAATACATGCTTTAAAAAGTCATTTGTGACGTATTTCGTTACATTACTCAAGTTTAGTCACTTCATCTAAATACTTTAGAATACTTTGGAATACTAATAAGTGTGAAACAAACACAAAAAAGGTCATTGTGAGTTTTTATCTCACAATTCTGACTTTTTCCCTCAGAATTACGTGATATAAAGTTGCAATTGCGAGTTATAAAGTCAGAATTATGAGATATAAACTCGCAATATTGAGAAAAGTCAGAATTATGAGATACGAGTCAGTATTGCAAGTTTTTATCTCCTAATTCTGACTTTATAACTTGCAATTGTGAGTTTAAATCTGGCAATTCTCAGAAAAAGAAGTCAGAATTGTGAAATGCAAACTCACAATTGTGAGGGGAAAAAAAAACAAATTGAGAGAAAGTTGCAGTGACGAGTGAATTATAAAATGACTCACAAAACATGAAAACAGTGGAAAACATGAAACTGAACTCGTCTTTTTCAGACGGTCAGAGTCAGAGAATCACCAATCGCTGTTTAAATGACATTAAAACTCAAAGTAATCACTTTGGTAATCTAAAACACTTTTCAGATGGAACTGTAATCTGATTACCACCCATTTCAAATGAAATACAGTCACTCAAATGTTGTATTTTAAATACGTCACTAAGTTACTTGTATTTCGTTACTCCCTGACCCTGATTTTATATATATATATATGAACTTTGAACAAGTTAGACTGGTAAAACAAAATAGTAAAAGCAGTCACACCGGGCAGCTGTTATTGTGTAGCTTAAGTGCAACATGGAGCTTCAAGAAGTGAAGAAGAAAATAAAAACAGGAGAATTAACTTTGAGAAAGTTTGGAGGAAAGTCGGAGGTCTGGAACCATTTCACCCCCGTCTTCGATGATTGCGCAACCAGGCCAGATTGTTTCAGGTGTCCTTGTAAAAGTTCTGAAGATCGAATTTTATCTTCCTCAGGCTCAAGACATCAGGGTTTGATTTTGTAGCCGACTGCCCAGAGAAAGCCAAACTAAAATCGTCGGTGTGTTTATGCGCTACAGCCTACAAATAAACTTGTCTAATAACAAATAGCCTACAAACTATGCTAAATGAAATTTGAAGTAAAAAGGTTTATCCGTCCTACAGTGTTTTTTATACTTTACCGCATCAAAGGATGTGAATAGCCTATAATAGACTTAATTATATGCAAACGAAAGGAAGAAGCGTTTATAATCCCCTGCAAAAATAGGTGGGATGAGAGTGAAGATTTGGAAGGGATGAAAAATGGTCGGGTGTAAATCGGGTTCGGGTTCGTAATTACAGTTAATGTGTCGGGCTCGGACACAACGTGCATGGGGTTGGGTAGGGTCGGGCTTAATTTTTTGGGCCCGATCTAAGCTCTACTCTGGATTGGCTGAACTTACTCCCTGATGGTTCTGGAACCGGCATATCTCGAGTAAGCAAGGTTTGGGTTAATCAACCCGAGAGTTCAGGCTATATGTGAGGATAAGTTAAGCCTGCTTTGTGGAATACCCCCGGAATGGCACTCCCATTGAAAAGAATCGGAAAAATAGGCTAGCCTCGGGGAAAACGCTTCGGTGGACACACGGCCTAAACCTCGTGAATCCACGACATGCAAATGCTGTTCAATTCGATATTGTTTTCAGTTCGGTTTCACACTTTTTACTTTTCTTACGTCTACAAAACCAAGTCTTGAGTAAAGCGATCGTTTTGCTTTCGCGGAAAGTGGACGAGGAGAAGTAGAAGACGAACGGATCCAGACAGGTGTTGAGCGTGCTGGGCAGGAGCGTGTAGTACCTCCACCAAGGGCTTTCGTTGCTGCTGAAACCCACGAGATGGGACGTGTTGTAGGGCAGGAAACAGAGCAGAAAGATGGTCAGAGTGCACAACGCCATGCCGATGGCCCTCTGCTTCTTCACTTTGGCTATGTGAGGCCTGGAGTACAGGATGTAGATGCAGTTGATGTAGCAGAAAATGCAAACTAAGAGCGGTAGCATGTATATAACCACAAAAAACTCAAGACGGACTGGTAATAAGATCTTCTTTTGCTCGTCTGTGAATTTCTCGTAGCATACATCTTCGGTTACGTTGCCGTTCGTCAATGGCATATGGACAATGATGAAAACGATGCTGCAATGGGCGAGACTGACCAGCCAGATGAGGACGCTGCCGGCCACGGCGTAGAGAGGCTTGCGTAACAGTCTGTATTTGATGGGAAAAGCCAGTCCTAAGTAGCGATCCACGGCTATAGCCATGAGCAACAGGGAGCTGGTGTAAATGGTGGTGAAAAAGAAGAAGGAGGCGATGGAGCACACGGTCTGGGATGTGTACCATTTCATGCCGACGCCAGCTTCATACATCTTGAAGGGCAGAAAGAGGAGGAAGACCAAGTCGGAAGCCGTCAGGTTGAAGAGCAGGATGTCATTCGGACTGGGTTTGTTACCGAGTTTCTTAAAGAAGGTGCAGATGGCCAGCAGATTAGCCGGCAGGCCGATTAGAAACGTCACGATGTAGACGGCTAAAATGAGCCAGTGGTTTATCTTGTCGTCCATGACGGGACTCTGAAAAAGAGCAAAATGACATTGACATTTATCATACAACTTATATGAGTTAAAAAATGTGTTTTTGCTTACAGTAGATGTCACACATAGATAAAAAGTGTCTGAAACCATGACTTTTAAATGAGAATTTCATGTTTTAGGGCACTATATGCACAGGAAATATGATCATGCAAAGTCCAAATAAAATAACATTTTCTTTTTTCAATGCAACTTTCTGCGCACATTGCGATCAGTACACATTTTTCTTAAAAAAAAAAAGAAAAAAAAAGTAACATTAGTGCCCTAAAAATGTATTCGGACATGAAAGTCACACTTAAAAATGTCAGAGAGTTATTGCATTGGATAACCAGGGCTGGGTGGGTTACTTTTAAATTGTGTTTCACTACAGGTTACAAAATGCATGCTTTAAAAAGTCATTTGTGACGTATTTCGTTACATTACTCAAGTTTAGTGACTTAATCTAAATACTTTAGAATACATTGGAATACTAATAAGTGTGGAACAAACACAAAAAAGGTCATTGCAAGTTTTTAATCTCACAATTCTGACTTTTTCCCTCAGAATTGTGTGATAAAAAGTTGCAATTGCGAGATATAAAGTCAGAATTATGAGATATAAACTGACAATATTGAGAAAAGTCAGAATTATGAGATATAAACTGACAATATTGAGAAAAGTCAGAATTATGAGATATAAACTCGCAATATTGAGAAAAGTCAGAATTATGAGATATAAACTCACAATATTGAGAAAAGTCAGAATTATGAGATATAAACTCACAATATTGAGAAAAGTCAGAATTATGAGATATAAACTTATAATATTGAGAAAAGTCAGAATTATGAGATATAAACTTATAATATTGAGAAAAGTCAGAATTATGAGATATAAACTTGCAATATTGAGAAAAGACAGAATTATGAGATATAAACTCGCAATATTGAGAAAAGTCAGAATTATGAGATATAAACTCACAATATTGAGAAAAGTCAGAATTATGAGATATAAACTCACAATATTGAGAAAAGTCAGAATTATGAGATATAAACTTGCAATATTGAGAAAAGTCAGAATTATGAGATATAAACTTGCAATATTGAGAAAAGTCAGAATTATGAGATATAAACTCACAATATTGAGAAAAGTCAGAATTATGAGATATGAGTCAGTATTGCAAGTTTTTATCTCCTAATTCTGACTTTATAACTTGCAATTGTGAGTTTAAATCTCGCAATTCTGAGAAAAAGAAGTCAGAATTGTGAAACACAAACTCACAATTGTGAGGGGAAAAAAACAAATTGAGAGAAAGTCACAGTGACGAGTGAATTATAAAATGACTCACAAAACATGAAAACAGTGGAAAACATGAAACTGAACTCGTCTTTTTCAGACGGTCAGAGTCAGAGAATCACCAATCGCTGTTTAAATGACATTAAAACTCAAAGTAATCACTTTGGTAATCTAAAACAGATGGAATCTGATTACCACCCATTTAAAATGAAATACAGTCACTCAAATGTTGTATTTTAAATACGTCACTAAGTTACTTGTATTTCGTTACTCCACAACCCTGTGGATTACAAAACTAAATGGCAAGGTTTATTTTTATTTAATATTATTATTTACTTTTTTTTATGCTACTTTCTGTGCACATATTCTTCTAAAAGTATTCATTCAGAATTTTTTGTGACTTAAGTGTCAAAGTACATTTTAAGGCATATATTTGTTTGAAATAAATTGTTTGGGCACAAAGGAAAAGTCACTAATATGAAAATGTCTGTTCTTACCACAAAAGTTGCTTCCCAGGATCTTCTTAGATTTAGAATAATCCAACAGACGTTCCTCGAGAACAGTCACATTGAGCTCCGTTCACTGAAAGGGATGATGAAGAGATCTGTATCATCGCACTATGAGACTGTATTAGAGAAGACAGTTAAAGTTTAACTAAAATGCAAAACTCGTATTGCATCTGAATTCATAGAGCAAACAACATGCAAACCTCAGTGTAAACAAACATGCATTACAATGATTAGCTCTCATTAAACACATGCAAAAAGTTGCAATATTAGTGGACATTCTGTTTTTGCATTGGGAGCATTTTGACATGAAACTTTTTTTTTTTGGTCAAAGCATGTAAAACTGTGAAAGTCTTACCATGTTAATAATAGAAGTTTTATTGAAGTTTGTTCTGCAGCATGAAGGAATGGACAAAAAGTTGCTGAGCATGACTCTTATTTATCTTTCACACATTACTCACCACCGGCTACTTCCGTTTATGAGACAAAAAGAGGCTAAATGATCCCTATCAGGAAGAAAGGGATTTCTATGCAACTTTATTATTTTAGCTGAATGATTTTGATATCAAAAAGCCATTTTTCAGAGCTTGGTGCACAAATTCCCTGGATATTTCATACTCTTGTATTTAATATATATAAAAAAAGAGTTGTTGTAGATAGATAGATAGATAAACAATTTATTGTCCCTTAACGGGAGATTCGTTTTAACAGACTGTCATACAGTACACGCAACTGGCAAAACAACAACAACAAAAAATAAATAAATAAATAGTAATAGTGGTGGGCGAAAATCGATAGCATACTTAAGTAAAAGTACAGATTCCCTATAAAATATAACAGAAGATGCATAGGCATTAATTTGCTTTATTTTAATGTTGATTACCCACCTATGGAAGCCCATTTCTGCCACTGAAAAAAAAGAAGAATGGTGAGATATAAAGTCAGAATTGTGAGATATAAAGTCAGAATTGTGAGTTTTAAAGTCAGAATTGTGAGATATAAAGTCAGAATTGCGAGATATAAAGTCAGAATTGTGAGTTATAAAGTCAGAATTGTGAGTTATAAAGTCAGAATTGTGAGATATAAAGTCAGAATTGTGAGATATAAAGTCAGAATTGCGAGATATCAAGTCAGAATTGCGAGATATAAAGTCAGAATTGTGAGATATAAAGTCAGAATTGTGAGATATAAAGTCAGAATTGCGAGATATAAAGTCAGAATTGAGATATAAAGTCAGAATTGTGAGATATAAAGTCAGAATTGCGAGATATAAAGTCAGAATTGTGAGATATAAAGTCAGAATTGTGAGATATAAAGTCAGAATTGTGAGATATAAAGTCAGAATTGCGAGATATAAAGTCAGAATTGAGATATAAAGTCAGAATTGTGAGATATAAAGTCAGAATTGCGAGATATAAAGTCAGAATTGTGAGATATAAAGTCAGAATTGTGAGTTATAAAGTCAGAATTGAGATATAAAGTCAGAATTGTGAGTTATAAAGTCAGAATTGTGAGATATAAAGTCAGAATTGAGATATAAAGTCAGAATTGTGAGTTTTAAAGTCAGAATTGTGAGATATAAAGTCAGAATTGCGAGATATAAAGTCAGAATTGTGAGTTATAAAGTCAGAATTGTGAGTTATAAAGTCAGAATTGTGAGATATAAAGTCAGAATTGTGAGATATAAAGTCAGAATTGCGAGATATAAAGTCAGAATTGAGATATAAAGTCAGAATTGTGAGATATAAAGTCAGAATTGTGAGTTTTAAAGTCAGAATTGTGAGATATAAAGTCAGAATTGCGAGATATAAAGTCAGAATTGTGAGTTATAAAGTCAGAATTGTGAGTTATAAAGTCAGAATTGTGAGATATAAAGTCAGAATTGTGAGATATAAAGTCAGAATTGCGAGATATATAAAGTCAGAATTGTGAGATATAAAGTCAGAATTGCGAGATATCAAGTCAGAATTGCGAGATATAAAGTCAGAATTGTGAGATATAAAGTCAGAATTGTGAGATATAAAGTCAGAATTGCGAGATATAAAGTCAGAATTGAGATATAAAGTCAGAATTGTGAGATATAAAGTCAGAATTGCGAGATATAAAGTCAGAATTGTGAGATATAAAGTCAGAATTGTGAGATATAAAGTCAGAATTGTGAGATAAAAAGTCAGAATTGAGAGATATAAAGTCAGAATTGTGAGATAAAAAGTCAGAATTGTGAGAAAAAAAGTCAGAATTGTGAGATAAAAAGTCACAATAATCTTTTCTTTTTTTTCAGTGGTGGAAACGGGCCACTGAACAAAAAGAGACTATTGCGACTTTTTATCTCAGAATTCTGGCATCATCTTTTTTGAGTTTATATCTTGCAATTCGGAGAAAAAAAGGTCAGAATTCTGAGATCTAAACTCGCAGTTCTGTGCTAAAGAGGTCGGAAAATACAAGATATAAACTCATAATTGCATATTATAAAGTCAGAATTGTTCACTCCCTCCTCATCTGGACTCTTACGACGTGACGACGGGAGGAGCCGAACTGTAAAGTGTGTTTTTTGATGAGTTTACCCCATCGTCTGACCTAGTTTTCCTGTTATCTAATTAGTCATTTCCTTCACCTGTGTCCTGTTGATCTCATTGTTTAGATCCTTTGTTTGCTTCATGCATTTATACCCTGTGTTCTCCCTCATTCCTTGTCATTTCTTGTCAAATGGTAGAGTATTCTTAGTTCTGTCATTAAACCCTGCTTTCATTGTTCTCCTTCGTCCGCCTGTTGTTTCCACTAAATGTTATGTGACAAACGGTAATTGTGACTTTTTATCTCACAATTATGACTCTTTTTCTCCTAATTGCATGTTTATATCTCGAATTCTGACTTTTTAACATGCAATTGACCGTTCGCAAAGTTATGTCCGACAAGTCATGCGCTCTCGTGCCACACATCATGTTCTCACGGAGTAAAAATACATCCTGGAGCAAAGAAGAAACTGATAACGTATGAAAAAGTTTCGTTTTTAAAATATTGTCATTTTTTTAAAGAAGTTTAATGAATAAATAGCGTCTAGTGTGTGTTTAATGTGTCGCTGTAGCTCCTCGATCATCTCTTCATACTAGTTCATTTATAGCATCAAATCAATATGAATGAACATCAGAAGGAATGTTGTTTCAAGACGTGATTCAAGTTCACCAACGTTCATCTACTAACTCCCCTGACCGCTTTGACGGACAAAATGCCGAATTCGGGGTCGTGATTGGTCAGATCGCCTGTCAATCAAACTGTCAATTCAAAAGGAAGACAAGATTATTGGCAAATTTATTTCTTGTTTAAGCATAAACTCACTTAACTTTCATATATTTTTCAGAAAACAAGACTTAATATCCTTCTCCAGTAAACGTCTCTTGATTTAAGAATGTTTAGATATTGGAATGTCCTGGAAAACAAGACAAAAATCAAAAGACAAAATGACAAAAGTCATTTGTTGCAGTGCAGAGAAAGTTTTTTTGTACTTTTCCATCGCTGCACAACAGCACCAAATTTCTCTCATGCACAAAAGGGGAAAAAAAGCCCTCATTATCACATCAATGTCACTGCGATGCTGCCAAAAAACAGTCATCAACATGAGTCATCGACGAGTACTGCAAGCTTTTGTACTTGTTTTAAAGGATTTTGCCACCATCAACAGAAAGTCCGAGAGGATAACTTTTTGGAAATTGGCCTAGCGGGTCCTTTTTGACGTTACGCTCGCTGCGGGATCCCACTTTCTCTCTCTTTCTTGCTGGGAAGGTCAATAGTTAAGCAGGTTCATTTATCCCGAAGACCTCAGGTAAGAGTCTCTCCGAACACCTTAGACGAGACTAATCCACGTTTGCGATGGTTTTCAGGATAAATGTGAGAGTTTGTTGCGTTTTCCAGTGAGAACGGAGCAAACCACAAGTAAACTCTTGGAACTTGATGGATAAAAATATGTTTTATTTTGTCTTTATTGAAAATTAAATACACTTTTGTCTTCTGACTAAAAATGTCTGACTTTTTATATATATATATATATATATATATATCTAAAATTTAATACAAATACTTTCAATTTCAAATTATAATGTAATGCAAATTAATTCTCACTGCTATAGCAGTAAACTATTACAGTAAAAATTGAGTACTTTTTCTCAAGTAAAATTCATTGACTTTATTCTTTTACTAGAGCCATATTTTCATCGTGTATCTGTACTTTTACTCCAGTACTTCATTTGTGTACTTTGTCTACTGCTGCAAATTTGTCTACGTTTAATTAGTCACCTAAATATGATTCATTAAATATTTATTTATTTGTTTATTTATCCAAAAATATTTGTTTCCAGGATTCAATGAAACAATGCAAACACATTGTGCACACAGCACCCCATATTGACAGAAAAACACAGAATTCTTGACATTTTTGCAGATTTATTAAAGAAGAAAAACTGAAATATCACATAGTGCTAAGTATTCAGACCCTTTGCTGTGACACTCATATATTTAACTCAGGTGCTGTCCATTTCTTCTGATCATCCTTGAGATGCTTCTACACCTTCATTTGAGTCCAGCATTGTTTGATTTTACTGATTGGACTTGATTAGGAAAGCCACACACCTGTCTATATAAGACGTTACAGCTCACAGTGCATGTCAGAGCAAATGAGAATCATGAGGTCAAAGGAACTGCCTGAAGAGCTCAGAGACAGAATCGTGGCAAGGCACAGATCTGGCCAAGGTTACAAAAACATTTCTGCTGCACTTAAGGTTCCTAAGAGCACAGTGGCCTCCATAATCCTTAAACGGAAGACGTTTGGGACGACCAGAACCCTTCCTAGAGCTGGCCGTCCAGCCAAACTGAGCTATCGGGGAGAAGAGCCTTGGTGAGAGAGGTAAAGAAGAACCCAAAGATCACTGTGGCTGAGCTTCAGAGATGCAGTCGGAGATGGGAGAAAGTTGTAGAAAGTCAACCATCACTGCAGGTTTTATGGCAGAGTGGCCCGACGGAAGCCTCTCCTCAGAGCAAGACACATGAAAGCCTGCATGAAGTTTGCTAAAAAAAACACCTGAAGGACTCCAAGATGGTGAGAAATAAGATTCTCTGGTCTGATGAGACCAAGATAGAAGTTTTTGGCCTTAATTCTAAACGGTATTTGTGGAGAAAACCAGGCACTGCTCATCACCTGTCCAATACAGTCCCAACAGTGAAGTATGGTGGTGGCAGCATCATGCTGTGGGGGTGTTTTTCAGCTACAGGGACAGGACGACTGGTTACAAGGAGGAATGGAAGAGGATCCCCAAATCCAGGTGTGAAAAACTTGTTGCATCTTTCCCAAAAAGACTCATGGTTGCATTCGATCAAAAGGTGCTTCTACTAAATACTGAGCAAAGGGTCTGAATACTTAGGACCATGTGATATTTCAGTTTTAATTTTCTAATAAATCTGCAAAAAGGTCAAGAATTCTGTGTTTTTCTGTCAATATGGGGTGCTGTGTGTACATTAATGAGGGAAAAAAATTAACTTAAATGATTTTAGCAAATGGCTGCAATATAACAAAGAGTGAAAAATTTTAGGGGGTCTGAATACTTTCCGTACCCACTGTATATCTCTGCAATTGACTTTTCACATCTCAGGAGAGCAAATCAAGTGAAATTAACACGGCTTGTAAGTGGCTTGGACAGGATGTACACTTTGTTTTCTTATCTTTTCATTTTTGTACTTCTATACTGCTTTCTGTGCTGGACTAACATGATGTTTAAAGTGAATTTCCTTCATTTTAGGCTGCAAACAAAATGGAACCAGCAATGGAACCTGTGATTTTGGCAAATTCAAAATTCTCCATTGACATGTTAAAAGTGCTCTGTAAGGGCAACACAGACAATGTGTTATTCTCACCGCTGAGCATCTCCTCTGCATTGGGCCTGGTCCTCCTGGGTGCCGGCGGCCAAACTGCCGACCAGATGTATAAGGTGCACTCAAGCCTTCTCTACTGTATAAACTCTATAGACTGTCAACTCATGTTTATGAATGCTTTAAGGGGGATCTATTATGCCATTTTTCAAAAGACACTTGATACAGATACTCTTGCAACAAACAAAGCAGGAGAAACATCATGGGACAGTTTCTACAGAACGTATTTTTGCATTCATTTTATTTTTATCTAAACACATGCCAGAACAACATTGCATTTTTTTCTCTCTCATTCAGGACCGTTCACAAACGTGTCTTCATGTCACATGGGCAGTTGAAGGACGCGTTTTTTAAAGGTTTAAACTTCTTTTAGCACTACATTTTTAAAACGCTGTTCTGACGCTGCGAAAAGCAATGGAAAAGTAGCGCAGTGGAATGAAAAAAACGCATTCTGTGTTCACTGACACAGCCAACAACAGATTGCTTATCTTATGGCTGAGATACTCTTATTTCCGTCTGCTGCTCTAGATAAACATGGCGGACTGCGTACAGCTCACTCAAGGGAGGATCTGAGCGAACATATCAGATTTCATCCCCAATCGTGCACAAGGCCAGTTGCATTACGTCCCAAAGCAACGCACAGGATTGGGGAGTAATGAAATACAAGTAACTCAGTGACGTATTTAAAATACAACATTTGAGTCACTGTATTTCATGACAGTTACATTTGAAATGGGTGGTAATCAGATTACAGTTCCATCTGAAAAGTGTTTTAGATTACCAAAGTGATTACTTTGAGTTTTAATGTCATTTAAACAGCGATTGGTGATTCTCTGACTCTGACCGTCTGAAAAAGACGAGTTCAGTTTCATGTTTTCCACTGTTTTCATGTTTTGAGAGTCATTTTATAATTCACTCGTCACTGCAACTTTTTCTCACAATTTGTTTTTTCCCTCACAATTGTGAGTTTGTGTTTCACAATTCTGACTTCTTTTTCTCAGAATTGCGAGATTTAAACTCACAATTGCAAGTTATAAAGTCAGAATTGGGAGATAAAAACTTGCAAAACTGACTTTTTTTATTGCAATTGGGAAGTTAGTGAATTTATGTCATAATTCTGACTTTTCTCAATATTGTGAGTTTATATCTCATATAATTCTGACTTTATAACTCACAACTGCAACTTTATATCACACAATTCTGAGGGGAAAAAGTCAGAATTGTGAGATAAAAACTTGCAATTGCCTTTTTTGTGTTTGTTCCACACTTATTAGTGTTCCAAAGTATTCTAAAGTATTTAGATGAAGTGACTAAACTTGAGTAATGTAACGAAATACGTTACAAATGACTTTTTAAAGCATGTATTTTGTAATCTGTAGTGAAACACATTTTAAAAGTAACACACCCAGCCCTGACAATGCAAACAACTCATTCTGACACACTGCTTATAATTTATTGGGAATATAAAAAAAGTAGTGGGTGGATTTTTACCATTATAGGGTTTATGTTCAAACACCATGTAAAAGTGAATTTTGCATAATAGGTCTCCTTCGCTGCCATTCTACATGTTAATCTCTTCACTTCACAGTCTCAGATTCATTTCACTCAATATGAAACAATCTCTCTCTTAAGACCCTCCACTTTGACAATATAAAAGTTATGTACCACGATCTGTACGAGGAGCTGTACAAAGGAAGAAGAACGCGAAGCCTGCAGATGGTTAATCGCATGTTTGGAGAAAGCACGTTACATTTTTATGACGTGAGTTGGTTGAGAAAGCACAGCAAATGGTTCATTCCCTTCTCGAAATTGACAGTAAAGGGTCAGTATGCTGATGTTATTTTAATGCTGCCATGGTCTATTTCGATGGATGATGTTAGGGCTTTCTGGACAAATGTGAGGAGTTCTGTTTTGCCAGCGTGAGGAACGTTGACTTCACGACAAATCCTGATGCTGCGAGAGAAAAAATCAACGCCTGGGTGGAGAAGAAGACCGGGAGTAATTCAATGTTTATTAGTATTCAACTATTAGACCACTGTCTCACTCTTCTGATTGATGTTTCTATCTTTCTATTTTAGATCAGATTAAGAGTCTGTTGGAACAGGGAGATGTGTCCGAGGACACGAGTCTTGCTCTAATCAGCGCAACGTACTTCAAGGGACGTTGGAGAAAGGCTTTCACTCCTGTTCTCACCAACAGGGTAACTTTGTCAAGACAATTCAGCTTTGTCTGCCAAATGATACTTATGAAACGTAGGTCTCTAAACCGAGGACGCTCATATAAACCGCTGTGCGATGCTCAGCCTGTCGTCGTGCCAAATAAAACCCGGTACCGGTGGCGAATCCCTGTGCATGGCTTTCATTCATTCTCAGGATATGAACTTACACTAGTTAAAATGTTAATTCTTGATATCACGAATTAGATTTCCACTAGTAACAAAGTTCATTCTTGATATCAACAATTGAATTTTTACTAGTGAAATCTCTCCATAGGCTGACATTCAAATTCAACTGTTGATATCAAGAATGATAGTTTTTACTAGTGGAAATTGAAGTTTTGATATCGAGAATTATATTTCCACTAGTAACAGCGTTAATTCTTCATATCAACAATTCAATTTCCACTAGTAATAATTGGCATATACAGAAAAGTACATTTGGCCTATACTTGTACTCACTCTTTTGACGAAAATAAACTTAAAATATAATTACATATTCTAAGAATACTTTTAGTAGTGTTTACTCTTAAATACTTTAAAAAGTCATTTGTAACGTATTTCGTTACATTACTCAAGTTTAGTAACTTCATCTAAATACTTTAGAATACATTGGAATACTAATAAGTGTGAAACAAACACAAAAAAGGGAATTGTGAGTTTTTATCTCACAATTCTGACTTTTTTCCTCAGAATTGCGTGATATAAAGGTGCAATTGTGAGTTATAAAGTCAGAATTATGAGATATAAACTCACAATATTGAGAAAAGTCAGAATTATGAGATATAAACTCACAATATTGAGAAAAGTCAGAATTATGAGATATAAACTCACAATATTGAGAAAAGTCAGAATTATGAGATATAAACTCGCAATATTGAGAAAAGTCAGAATTATGAGATATAAACTCGCAATATTGAGAAAAGTCAGAATTATGAGATATAAACTCACAATATTGAGAAAAGTCAGAATTATGAGATATAAACTCACAATTTTGAGAAAAGTCAGAATTATGAGATATAAACTCACAATATTGAGAAAAGTCAGAATTATGAGATATAAACTCACAATATTGAGAAAAGTCAGAATTATGAGATATAAACTCACAATATTGAGAAAAGTCAGAATTATGAGATATAAACTCGCAATATTGAGAAAAGTCAGAATTATGAGATATAAACTCACAATATTGAGAAAAGTCAGAATTATGAGATATAAACTCGCAATATTGAGAAAAGTCAGAATTATGAGATATAAACTCACAATATTGAGAAAAGTCAGAATTATGAGATATAAACTCGCAATATTGAGAAAAGTCAGAATTATGAGATATAAACTCACAATATTGAGAAAAGTCAGAATTATGAGATATAAACTCGCAATATTGAGAAAAGTCAGAATTATGAGATATAAACTCACAATATTGAGAAAAGTCAGAATTATGAGATATAAACTCGCAATATTGAGAAAAGTCAGAATTATGAGATATAAACTCACAATATTGAGAAAAGTCAGAATTATGAGATATAAACTCACAATATTGAGAAAAGTCAGAATTATGAGATATAAACTCGCAATATTGAGAAAAGTCAGAATTATGAGATATAAACTCACAATATTGAGAAAAGTCAGAATTATGAGATATAAACTCACAATATTGAGAAAAGTCAGAATTATGAGATATAAACTCACAATATTGAGAAAAGTCAGAATTATGAGATATAAACTCGCAATATTGAGAAAAGTCAGAATTATGAGATATAAACTCACAATATTGAGAAAAGTCAGAATTATGAGATATAAACTCACAATATTGAGAAAAGTCAGAATTATGAGATATAAACTCACAATATTGAGAAAAGTCAGAATTATGAGATATAAACTCGCAATATTGAGAAAAGTCAGAATTATGAGATATAAACTCACAATATTGAGAAAAGTCAGAATTATGAGATATAAACTCACAATATTGAGAAAAGTCAGAATTATGAGATATAAACTCACAATATTGAGAAAAGTCAGAATTATGAGATATAAACTCACAATATTGAGAAAAGTCAGAATTATGAGATATAAACTCACATACTAAATTCACAATTGCAAGAAAAAAAGTCAGTATTGCAAGTTTATATCTCGCAATTCTGAGTCAGAGAATCACCAATCGCTGTTTAAATGACATTAAAACTCAAAGTAATCACTTTGGTAATCTAAAACACTTTTCAGATGGAACTGTAATCTGATTACCACCCATTTAACATGTAACTGTCATGAAACACAGTGACTCAAATGTTGTATTTTAAATATGTAACAAAGTTACTTGTACCCTCCCCAACCCTGCATATAGTATACTTGAACTTTACTTAAGTATACTCAATAAAACTTTTATACACTTGTTTTTTGTAAGGGACGTGAGACTGCAGCACAGCTAACAGAGCAATATCACTAATGTCCAATCTGTGTTTGAAATGACAGGACAAAGGAGTAAATTGGCCAATGATGCATCAGACGAATGTGTTTCTTCTGGGTAACATCCCACACAAACAACAACTTCCCACTGAAGCTCGGATTCTGGAGATCCCTTTTGAGAATAAAGATCTGAGCATGCTCATTCTACTCCCAAACGAGAACGACGGGCTACAACAGGTAAAACAGGCAGTCACATGACCTCATTCATTCATTTCATTTACTCATCTAGCAGACGCTTTTATCCAAAGCGACTTACAAGTGAGGAAAACAAACAAGCGATTCTTCATGAATTGGCAAATAGGCACAGGAAGTGCTCACAAGTTTCATACATTGCTCAGTACCATAAGCTGGAGTAGGAAGGGAAAAAAGGGAAGGAAAGGGTTTTTTTTTTTTTTTTGGACCTGATTTTACTTCACTTGGAACTGCATAATTAGGATTGATTGTAATTTAATAATTTTGATTGTTGTGTAGGTTTGGTATTACATGAAATAGGAAACGATTAAAAGTCTTATTTATCTCACCTTCCTCCAAGTTGGTAGAATCGATCACTTACGAGAAGCTTCTGGAGTGGACTGAGCCGGACAATATGACTCCCACAGAAGTGGCTGTTGACATTCCCATCTTTAAGCTGCAGGAGAAATATAACCTGGAGGCGCCCCTGCAGGCTCTGGGCACAACTGATGTCTTTAGTGATAAGTGTGACTTATCTGGTATGGGGCCTGGACCGCTGAAGCTGTCCAAAGTGGTGCACAAGTCTCTTGTGGAGGTGGATGAAACGGGCACAGAGGCACATGGAGGCTCTGCTGGAGTGGCGTACATCAGGTCATTTGCTGGAAGTTATAAAAGCACGGAGAGTTTCGTGGCGGACCACCCCTTCTTATTCTTCATCCGGCACAACTCCACCAAGAGCATCATCTTCTGGGGTCGATTCGTGTCCCCATGACATGAATCTGAACCGCAGAGCAGACAGTACAGCAGTGAGATCTGTCATATTAAAATATGTAGTGATTATATTGCATGTATCTTCATTTAAAATGTATTTGCTTGGAAATAAACTCTGAATACATAAAATGGTTGAGTACTTAAACCGGAAAACTATAAATAAAGGAAATCAGGCAGAATCTTGTGTCCTTTTTCTTAAACAACTGATTGTGTAAAGTGTCAGATAACAGGTAGAAAATCAAATTTGAAATAAATTGATATTTGAATGATTTGAAATGAATCGTGGATAGTGTGAGGACGACTGAACGAAGACTGGACATTTTGTTTGTTTCCACCATTGAATAAAAAAAGATTATTGCGACTTTATATCTCACAATTCTAACTTTATATCTCTCAATTCTGACTTTATAACTCACAATTCTGACTTTATATCACAATTCTGACTTTATATCACAATTCTGACTTTATATCTCACAATTCTGACTTTATATCTCACAATTCTGACTTTATATCTCACAATTCTGACTTTATATCTCACAATTCTGACTTTATATCTCACAATTCTGACTTTATATCTCACAATTCTGACTTTATATCTCACAATTCTGACTTTATATCTCGCAATTCTGACTTTATAACTCACAATTCTGACTTTATAACTCACAATTCTGACTTTATATCTCGCAATTCTGACTTTATATCTCACAATTCTGACTTTATATCTCACAATTCTGACTTTATAACTCACAATTCTGACTTTGTATCTCACAATTCTGACTTTATATCTCACAATTCTGACTTTATAACTCACAATTCTGACTTTGTATCTCACAATTCTGACTTTATATCTCACAATTCTGACTTTATAACTCACAATTCTGACTTTGTATCTCACAATTCTGACTTTATATCTCACAATTCTGACTTTATAACTCACAATTCTGACTTTGTATCTCACAATTCTGACTTTATATCTCACAATTCTGACTTTATATCTCACAATTCTGACTTTATAACTCACAATTCTGACTTTGTATCTCACAATTCTGACTTTATATCTCACAATTCTGACTTTATAACTCACAATTCTGACTTTATATCTCACAATTCTGACTTTATATCTCACAATTCTGACTTTATAACTCACAATTCTGACTTTGTATCTCACAATTCTGACTTTATATCTCGCAATTCTGACTTTATATCTCTCAATTCTGACTTTATATCTCACAATTCTGACTTTATATCTCACAAATCTGACTTTATATCTCACAATTCTGACTTTATATCTCGCAATTCTGACTTTATATCTCACAATTCTGACTTTATATCTCACAATTCTGACTTTATATCTCGCAATTCTGACTTTATATCTCACAATTCTGACTTTATATCTCACAATTCTGACTTTATATCTCACAATTCTGACTTTATATCTCACAATTCTGACTTTATATCTCACAATTCTGACTTTATAACTCACAATTCTGACTTTGTATCTCACAATTCTGACTTTATATCTCACAAATCTGACTTTATATCTCACAATTCTGACTTTATATCTCGCAATTCTGACTTTATATCTCACAATTCTGACTTTATATCTCACAATTCTGACTTTATATCTCGCAATTCTGACTTTATATCTCGCAATTCTGACTTTATATCTCGCAATTCTGACTTTATATCTCACAATTCTGACTTTATATCTCACAATTCTGACTTTATATCTCACAATTCTGACTTTATATCTCGCAATTCTGACTTTATATCTCACAATTCTGACTTTATACCTCACAATTCTGACTTTATATCTCGCAATTCTGACTTTATAACTCACAATTCTGACTTTATAACTCACAATTCTGACTTTATATCTCACAATTCTGATTTATATCTCGCAATTCTGACTTTATATCTCACAATTCTGACTTTATATCTCACAATTCTGATTTATATCTCGCAATTCTGACTTTATATCTCACAATTCTGACTTTATACCTCACAATTCGGACTTTATATCTCGCAATTCTGACTTTATAACTCACAATTCTGACTTTATATCTCACAATTCTGACTTTATATCTCACAATTCTGACTTTATATCTCACAATTCTGACTTTATAACTCACAATTCTGACTTTGTATCTCACAATTCTGACTTTATATCTCACAAATCTGACTTTATATCTCACAATTCTGACTTTATATCTCGCAATTCTGACTTTATATCTCGCAATTCTGACTTTATATCTCGCAATTCTGACTTTATATCTCACAATTCTGACTTTATATCTCACAATTCTGATTTATATCTCGCAATTCTGACTTTATATCTCACAATTCTGACTTTATATCTCACAATTCTGACTTTATATCACAATTCTGACTTTATATCTCACAATTCTGACTTTATATCTCACAATTCTGACTTTATATCTCACAATTCTGACTTTATATCACAATTCTGACTTTATATCTCACAATTCTGACTTTATATCTCACAATTCTGACTTTATATCTCACAATTCTGACTTTATATCACAATTCTGACTTTATATCTCACAATTCTGACTTTATATCTCACAATTCTGACTTTATATCAAAATTCTGACTTTATATCTCACAATTCTGACTTTATATCTCGCAATTCTGACTTTATAACTCGCAATTCTGACTTTATATCTCACAATTCTGACTTTATATCTCGCAATTCTGACTTTATAACTGACAATTCTGACTTTATATCTCATATTCTGACTTTATATCTCATATTCTGACTTTATATCTCACAATTCTGACTTTATATCTCACAATTCTGACTTTATATCACAATTCTGACTTTATATCTCACAATTCTGACTTTATATCTCGCAATTCTGACTTTATAACTCACAATTCTGACTTTATATCTCATATTCTGACTTTATATCTCACAATTCTGACTTTATATCTCAATTCTGACTTTATATCTCACAATTCTGACTTTATATCTCAATTCTGACTTTATATCTCACAATTCTGACTTTATATCTGAATTCTGACTTTATATCTCACAATTCTGACTTTATCTCACAATTCTGACTTTATATCTCACAATTCTGACTTTATATCTCACAATTCTGACTTTATATCTCAATTCTGACTTTATATCTCACAATTCTGACATTATATCTCACAATTCTGACTTTATATCTCACAATTCTGACTTTATATCTCACAATTCTGATTTATATCTCGCAATTCTGACTTTATATCTCACAATTCTGACTTTATATCTCACAATTCTGACTTTATATCACAATTCTGACTTTATATCTCACAATTCTGACTTTATATCTCACAATTCTGACTTTATATCTCACAATTCTGACTTTATATCACAATTCTGACTTTATATCTCACAATTCTGACTTTATATCTCACAATTCTGACTTTATATCTCACAATTCTGACTTTATATCACAATTCTGACTTTATATCTCACAATTCTGACTTTATATCTCACAATTCTGACTTTATATCAAAATTCTGACTTTATATCTCACAATTCTGACTTTATATCTCGCAATTCTGACTTTATAACTCGCAATTCTGACTTTATATCTCACAATTCTGACTTTATATCTCGCAATTCTGACTTTATAACTGACAATTCTGACTTTATATCTCATATTCTGACTTTATATCTCATATTCTGACTTTATATCTCACAATTCTGACTTTATATCTCACAATTCTGACTTTATATCACAATTCTGACTTTATATCTCACAATTCTGACTTTATATCTCGCAATTCTGACTTTATAACTCACAATTCTGACTTTATATCTCATATTCTGACTTTATATCTCACAATTCTGACTTTATATCTCAATTCTGACTTTATATCTCACAATTCTGACTTTATATCTCAATTCTGACTTTATATCTCACAATTCTGACTTTATATCTGAATTCTGACTTTATATCTCACAATTCTGACTTTATCTCACAATTCTGACTTTATATCTCACAATTCTGACTTTATATCTCACAATTCTGACTTTATATCTCAATTCTGACTTTATATCTCACAATTCTGACTTTATATCTCACAATTCTGACTTTATATCTCACAATTCTGAGATAAAAAGTCCCAATAATCTTTTTTTTTTCAGTGGCTGAAATGGGCTTCCACAGTTTTCTGCTGCAAATATCATTCAAACGCAGCACTAAACTTCAGCTAAAACCGATGAAAGGCAAGCCACGTCTGTGTACTCAGAAAAACATCTGTAAATTTTGGCAACACTTTATGCAAAAAAAAAATGCAAAATTTTTTTTTTACAGATTCGTAACCATGAAAGAGACTTAGATGAGTATTGTTAGCAAAGTACTAGTTGATACAAAAACAGAATAATGTCAAAAGTGAATATTGTTTGCAAATGTGTACATAAAAAAAAAGGATTCCATAAGTTTAAAAAGTCTAGAGTATGTGTAAATAAATGTGTAAAAAAAAAAAAAGTGTCATTTTAATGGACAAAATCTTTGGTTTTATATTATTTTTTTATTTCAATCAATTTTTACCTTATAATCTCTTTTAAAAATATATTTTTTTAATGTAAACAATAATATTGCGACTCTTCTCGTGACGTTAATTTGTGATAATGTTCCAAGATCAGTGGAAAAAGCGAGAAACTCGAGCTCAGTGTTTAGTTTGTGTATCTTGGTAACGTCGGACGCCTCAACATCGCGTCGTCTCATTGGCTGCTGAGTGTGTGTAAACATTCCTGATTCGAGCTTCAGTGTGTTGTCTTCTCAAAATACAGAGAAATAATAAATAACGACCTTCAGCCATGCGATTAAACCACCTTTAATATTCCTGATCCACACAGGTGAGAAAATACAGCCAGCTAGATATAAAACCGTCACAGAAAGTATTTTGATACCTCAGTCACTGAATGTTACGACGTTTTATTTTAAATACAGATGACATACATTTCAAGTAGAATATTAAAAGTTTAGTTTAAAAGTTGTTTTGTTTATAAACGTCGATGGTTCCTCTGTTAGGACTTCAAACAGTGAGTCATGTCGGAAAGATCGAATTTACGAGTTGAAAGTCGTAAACACGAGTGGGAGGCTCGGGATTTTCTTTAAGTTTACGATTTTGGGACAAGAAACATGATTGATAACTATAGGTATTTAGCAGTGACATTATCAGGCAATATTTATAACAAAATAAGCTAATTGCCCACGCAAAATAAAAACATTAATCTAACAATATAACCATTAAGTTTACAATGGCTTCATAAATTAACTAAAAACACAAAGTAAAGCAAAAAACATTCACTGTATTTCATTTTTGAGTAGAGTTTTAAAATTGTCTGATATAAAGTCAGAATTGTGAGATATAAAGTCAGAATCGCGAGATATAGAGTCAGAATTGTGAGATATAAAGTCAGAATTGTGAGATATAAAGTCAGAATTGTGAGATATAAAGTCAGAATTGTGAGATATAAAGTCAGAATTGTTAGATATAAAGTCAGAATTGCGAGATATAAACTCAGAATTGCGAGATATAAAGTCAGAATTGTGAGATATAAAGTCAGAATTGTGAGATATAAAGTCAGAATTGTGAGATATAAAGTCAGAATTGTGAGATATAAAGTCAGAATTGTGAGATATAAAGTCAGAATTGTGAGATATATAGTCAGAATTGTGAGATATAAAGTCAGAATTGTGAGTTATAAAGTCAGAATTGTGAGATATAAAGTCAGAATTGCGAGATATAAAGTCAGAATTGAGCGATATAAAGTCAGAATTGAGAGATATAAAGTCAGAATTGAGCGATATAAAGTCAGAATTGTGAGATATAAAGTCAGAATTGAGCGATATAAAGTCAGAATTGTGAGATATAAAGTCAGAATTGTGAGTTATAAAGTCAGAATTGTGAGATATAAAGTCAGAATTGCGAGATATAAAGTCAGAATTGAGCGATATAAAGTCAGAATTGAGAGATATAAAGTCAGAATTGAGCGATATAAAGTCAGAATTGTGAGATATAAAGTCAGAATTGTGAGATATAAAGTCAGAATTGTGAGATATAAAGTCAGAATTGTGAGTTATAAAGTCAGAATTGTGAGATATAAAGTCAGAATTGCGAGATATAAAGTCAGAATTGAGCGATATAAAGTCAGAATTGAGAGATATAAAGTCAGAATTGAGCGATATAAAGTCAGAATTGTGAGATATAAAGTCAGAATTGTGAGATATAAAGTCAGAATTGAGCGATATAAAGTCAGAATTGTGAGATATAAAGTCAGAATTGTGAGATATAAAGTCAGAATTGCGAGTTATAAAGTCAGAATTGAGCGATATAAAGTCAGAATTGTGAGATATAAAGTCAGAATTGTGAGATATAAAGTCAGAATTGCGAGTTATAAAGTCAGAATTGTGAGATATAAAGTCAGAATTGCGAGATATAAAGTCAGAATTGTGAGATATATAGTCAGAATTGCGAGATATAAAGTCAGAATTGTGAGATATAAAGTCAGAATTGTGAGATATAAAGTCAGAATTGTGAGATATATAGTCAGAATTGTGAGATATAAAGTCAGAATTGTGAGTTATAAAGTCAGAATTGTGAGATATAAAGTCAGAATTGCGAGATATAAAGTCAGAATTGAGAGATATAAAGTCAGAATTGCGAGTTATAAAGTCAGAATTGTGAGTTATAAAGTCAGAATTGTGAGATATAAAGTCAGAATTGTGAGATATAAAGTCAGAATTGTGTGATAAAAAGTCAGAATTGCGAGATATAAAGTCAGAATTGTGAGATATAAAGTCAGAATTGTGAGATATAAAGTCAGAATTGTGAGATATAAAGTCAGAATTGTGAGATATATAGTCAGAATTGTGAGATATATAGTCAGAATTGTGAGATATAAAGTCAGAATTGCGAGTTATAAAGTCAGAATTGTGAGATATAAAGTCAGAATTGTGAGATATAAAGTCAGAATTGTGTGATATAAAGTCAGAATTGCGAGATATAAAGTCAGAATTGTGAGATATAAAGTCAGAATTGTGAGATATAAAGTCAGAATTGTGAGATATATAGTCAGAATTGCGAGATATAAAGTCAGAATTGCGAGTTATAAAGTCAGAATTGTGAGATATAAAGTCAGAATTGCGAGTTATAAAGTCAGAATTGCGAGTTATAAAGTCAGAATTGTGAGATATAAAGTCAGAATTGTGTGATATAAAGTCAGAATTGCGAGATATAAAGTCAGAATTGTGAGATATAAAGTCAGAATTGTGAGATATAAAGTCAGAATTGTGAGATATATAGTCAGAATTGCGAGATATAAAGTCAGAATTGCGAGTTATAAAGTCAGAATTGCGAGATATAAAGTCAGAATTGTGAGATATAAAGTCAGAATTGTGAGATATATAGTCAGAATTGCGAGATATAAAGTCAGAATTGCGAGTTATAAAGTCAGAATTGTGAGATATTGTCACGCTGGCCGTGTAGGCGGCAGGAAGAAGACAAGGGAACAGGAATAACAATGAACAGGTTTTAATGTGACAGACGGGTTCAGGTACACAGACACCAACATAATCGAAAACCGACAAACAGTGACGGAAACACAGGGACTAAATATAGTGACAAATGACTGGGAACAGGTGTAGGGAATGACTGATTGATAACAGCTGAATACAATGACGACAGAGTGGCGGGAACAAAACCAAAACAGTGAACACGTGGAAAACTGAGACAGGACTATGTGACAGATATAAAGTCAGAATTGTGAGATATAAAGTCAGAATTGTGAGATATAAAGTCAGAATTGCGAGATATAAAGTCAGAATTGCGAGTTATAAAGTCAGAATTGTGAGATATATAGTCAGAATTGTGAGATATATAGTCAGAATTGTGAGATATAAAGTCAGAATTGTGAGATATAAAGTCAGAATTGTGAGATATAAAGTCAGAATTGTGAGATATATAGTCAGAATTGTGAGATATAAAGTCAGAATTGTGAGATATAAAGTCAGAATTGCGAGTTATAAAGTCAGAATTGTGAGATATAAAGTCAGAATTGTGTGATATAAAGTCAGAATTGCGAGATATAAAGTCAGAATTGTGAGATATAAAGTCAGAATTGTGAGATATAAAGTCAGAATTGTGAGATATAAAGTCAGAATTGTGAGATATATAGTCAGAATTGTGAGATATATAGTCAGAATTGTGAGATATAAAGTCAGAATTGCGAGTTATAAAGTCAGAATTGTGAGATATAAAGTCAGAATTGTGAGATATAAAGTCAGAATTGTGTGATATAAAGTCAGAATTGCGAGATATAAAGTCAGAATTGTGAGATATAAAGTCAGAATTGTGAGATATAAAGTCAGAATTGTGAGATATATAGTCAGAATTGCGAGATATAAAGTCAGAATTGCGAGTTATAAAGTCAGAATTGTGAGATATTGTCACGCTGGCCGTGTAGGCGGCAGGAAGAAGACAAGGGAACAGGAATAACAATGAACAGGTTTTAATGTGACAGACGGGTTCAGGTACACAGACACCAACATAATCGAAAACCGACAAACAGTGACGGAAACACAGGGACTAAATATAGTGACAAATGACTGGGAACAGGTGTAGGGAATGACTGATTGATAACAGCTGAATACAATGACGACAGAGTGGCGGGAACAAAACCAAAACAGTGAACACGTGGAAAACTGAGACAGGACTATGTGACAGATATAAAGTCAGAATTGTGAGATATAAAGTCAGAATTGCGAGATATAAAGTCAGAATTGCGAGTTATAAAGTCAGAATTGTGAGATATATAGTCAGAATTGCGAGATATAAAGTCAGAATTGCGAGTTATAAAGTCAGAATTGTGAGATTTAAAGTCAGAATTGCGAGTTATAAAGTCAGAATTGCGAATTATAAAGTCAGAATTGCGAGTTATAAAGTCAGAATTGCGAGATATAAAGTCAGAATTGTGAGATATATAGTCAGAATTGTGAGATATAAAGTCAGAATTGCGAGTTATAAAGTCAGAATTGTGAGATATAAATTCAGAATTGTGAGATATAAAGTCAGAATTGTGAGATATATAGTCAGAATTGCGAGATATAAAGTCAGAATTGCGAGTTATAAAGTCAGAATTGTGAGATATAAAGTCAGAATTGTGAGATATATAGTCAGAATTGCGAGATATAAAGTCAGAATTGCGAGTTATAAAGTCAGAATTGTGAGATATAAAGTCAGAATTGTGATATAAAGTCAGAATTGTGAGATATAAAGTCAGAATTGTGAGATATATAGTCAGAATTGCGAGATATAAAGTCAGAATTGTGAGATATATAGTCAGAATTATGAGATATAAAGTCAGAATTGTGAGTTATAAAGTCAGAATTGTGAGATATATAGTCAGAATTGCGAGATATAAAGTCAGAATTGTGAGATATATAGTCAGAATTATGAGATATAAAGTCAGAATTGTGAGTTATAAAGTCAGAATTGTGAGATATATAGTCAGAATTGCGAGATATAAAGTCAGAATTGTGAGTTATAAAGTCAGAATTGTGAGATATAAAGTCAGAATTGTGAGATATATAGTCAGAATTGTGAGATATAAAGTCAGAATTGTGAGATATATAGTCAGAATTGTGAGATATATAGTCAGAATTGTGAGTTATAAAGTCAGAATTGTGAGTTATAAAGTCAGAATTGCGAGATATAAAGTCAGAATTGTGAGATATAAAGTCAGAATTGTGAGATATATAGTCAGAATTGTGAGTTATAAAGTCAGAATTGTGAGATATAAAGTCAGAATTGTGAGATATAAAGTCAGAATTGCGAGTTATAAAGTCAGAATTGCGAGATATAAAGTCAGAATTGCGAGATATAAAGTCAGAATTGCGAGATATAAAGTCAGAATTGCGAGTTATAAAGTCAGAATTGCGAGTTATAAAGTCAGAATTGTGAGATATAAAGTCAGAATTGTGAGATATAAAGTCAGAATTGTGAGATATAAAGTCAGAATTGCGAGTTATAAAGTCAGAATTGTGAGATATATAGTCAGAATTGTGAGATATATAGTCAGAATTGTGAGATATAAAGTCAGAATTGCGAGTTATAAAGTCAGAATTGTGAGATATAAAGTCAGAATTGTGAGATATAAAGTCAGAATTGTGAGATATAAAGTCAGAATTGTGAGATATAAAGTCAGAATTGTGAGATATAAAGTCAGAATTGTGAGATATATAGTCAGAATTGTGAGATATAAAGTCAGAATTGCGAGTTATAAAGTCAGAATTGTGAGATATAAAGTCAGAATTGTGAGATATAAAGTCAGAATTGTGAGATATAAAGTCAGAATTGTGAGATATAAAGTCAGAATTGCGAGATATAAAGTCAGAATTGTGAGATATAAAGTCAGAATTGTGAGATATATAGTCAGAATTGTGAGATATAAAGTCAGAATTGCGAGTTATAAAGTCAGAATTGTGAGATATAAAGTCAGAATTGTGAGATATAAAGTCAGAATTGTGAGATATATAGTCAGAATTGCGAGATATAAAGTCAGAATTGTGAGATATATAGTCAGAATTGTGAGATATAAAGTCAGAATTGCGAGTTATAAAGTCAGAATTGTGAGATATAAAGTCAGAATTGTGAGATATAAAGTCAGAATTGTGAGATATAAAGTCAGAATTGTGAGATATAAAGTCAGAATTGTGAGATATAAAGTCAGAATTGTGAGATATATAGTCAGAATTGTGAGATATAAAGTCAGAATTGTGAGATATAAAGTCAGAATTGCGAGTTATAAAGTCAGAATTGTGAGATATAAAGTCAGAATTGTGTGATATAAAGTCAGAATTGCGAGATATAAAGTCAGAATTGTGAGATATAAAGTCAGAATTGTGAGATATAAAGTCAGAATTGTGAGATATAAAGTCAGAATTGTGAGATATATAGTCAGAATTGTGAGATATAAAGTCAGAATTGCGAGTTATAAAGTCAGAATTGTGAGATATAAAGTCAGAATTGTGAGATATAAAGTCAGAATTGTGTGATATAAAGTCAGAATTGCGAGATATAAAGTCAGAATTGTGAGATATAAAGTCAGAATTGTGAGATATAAAGTCAGAATTGTGAGATATATAGTCAGAATTGCGAGATATAAAGTCAGAATTGCGAGTTATAAAGTCAGAATTGTGAGATATTGTCACGCTGGCCGTGTAGGCGGCAGGAAGAAGACAAGGGAACAGGAATAACAATGAACAGGTTTTAATGTGACAGACGGGTTCAGGTACACAGACACCAACATAATCGAAAACCGACAAACAGTGACGGAAACACAGGGACTAAATATAGTGACAAATGACTGGGAACAGGTGTAGGGAATGACTGATTGATAACAGCTGAATACAATGACGACAGAGTGGCGGGAACAAAACCAAAACAGTGAACACGTGGAAAACTGAGACAGGACTATGTGACATTACGCCCCCCTCTAAATAGGCGCGTCCTCGCGCCGTAACAAAGTCCATGGCGAACACAAGGAGGCGGAGGCTTCGGGGAAGGGCGTGGCGATGGAGACAGGCAGCACACTGGGGACGATGGCCCCGGACACCATGGGGGTGTCGACGGGGGGAGGAGCCAAGGTGGAGTCCAGACGACAGGGCTGGCAGAAACCTTGGGGCCGATAGCTGGCGACGACCCCATGGCGCTTGGTGGTGGACCCGGCGAAACTTCTTGGCCGACAGCCCTGGGCGACTCCGCCGACCCGGAAGTATGACCCAGAGCTGCCGGCTTGCGGGACCGAGGCGGCGACGAGGCTCTGACTGACCGGGGTGATGCTAGGGTGACCGAGGATGACGGGGAAGTCGTAGGGAGGGAGGAGCCTGCTGACGCCGTAGGGGTGACGGGTGGTGACGTAGCCGCCATCCCGGAAGTCCGTGGCGGCGGCTGGGCGTCGACCCCCGCAGGCTGACCAGGAGAGACGAGGGTCCCTAGCAGAGCCTCCGGGCAGACAGGCCGAGGAGAAGGTGAGGGAGGCGCGGGCCCAGGCGATGGTGGCGGGTTGACGGGTCGCGGTGGTGACGTGGGCCTGGAGGCCTGACGTGGAGCCGGGGACTCCGCCTCAAGCCGTGCTGGTAGCAGGGGAGCCCGAGGCGCCGCTGAGGAGCCGCACGGAGTGAGCGACGGTAGCAGAGCCGAGGAGCTTACTGATGGCAGACGCGTTGGCCACGGATCCAGGGGGCAGGTTCTGACCAGCGAAGGAGACGGGATCGGGGAGACAGGCAGGCTTCCGAACTGGAACGGGGCAGACGAGGTTTTACGGGCGGAGATTTGGGTTGGGATTGGATCCGCGGCCCACCAGACGATCGAACTCTGGTTGGCTCCTGGCTCTGAGATGGACCCACCAGCGCGCTTCACCACCGGGGCTCCGAAGTCATCCAGCTCCCCCTCTACTTCGGTGCGCACCCCGGGCTCCCAGGCTGGGGCGGAGAAGCTGCCTCCCGGGGCAATCCCCAACAGGTAGCCCAGGTAGGGCCTCACCTCTGGCCGGAGAAGATGCTCGGTTGTTGGTGAGTCCATCTTGATCTTTTTTCTCTTGTTTTTCTCGCAATGAGAGGTCGGTTTTTCTGTCACGCTGGCCGTGTAGGCGGCAGGAAGAAGACAAGGGAACAGGAATAACAATGAACAGGTTTTAATGTGACAGACGGGTTCAGGTACACAGACACCAACATAATCGAAAACCGACAAACAGTGACGGAAACACAGGGACTAAATATAGTGACAAATGACTGGGAACAGGTGTAGGGAATGACTGATTGATAACAGCTGAATACAATGACGACAGAGTGGCGGGAACAAAACCAAAACAGTGAACACGTGGAAAACTGAGACAGGACTATGTGACAGATATAAAGTCAGAATTGTGAGATATAAAGTCAGAATTGCGAGATATAAAGTCAGAATTGCGAGTTATAAAGTCAGAATTGTGAGCTATATAGTCAGAATTGCGAGATATAAAGTCAGAATTGCGAGTTATAAAGTCAGAATTGTGAGATTTAAAGTCAGAATTGCGAGTTATAAAGTCAGAATTGCGAATTATAAAGTCAGAATTGCGAGTTATAAAGTCAGAATTGCGAGATATAAAGTCAGAATTGTGAGATATATAGTCAGAATTGTGAGATATAAAGTCAGAATTGCGAGTTATAAAGTCAGAATTGTGAGATATAAATTCAGAATTGTGAGATATAAAGTCAGAATTGTGAGATATATAGTCAGAATTGCGAGATATAAAGTCAGAATTGCGAGTTATAAAGTCAGAATTGTGAGATATAAAGTCAGAATTGTGAGATATATAGTCAGAATTGCGAGATATAAAGTCAGAATTGCGAGTTATAAAGTCAGAATTGTGAGATATAAAGTCAGAATTGTGATATAAAGTCAGAATTGTGAGATATAAAGTCAGAATTGTGAGATATATAGTCAGAATTGCGAGATATAAAGTCAGAATTGTGAGATATATAGTCAGAATTATGAGATATAAAGTCAGAATTGTGAGTTATAAAGTCAGAATTGTGAGATATATAGTCAGAATTGCGAGATATAAAGTCAGAATTGTGAGATATATAGTCAGAATTATGAGATATAAAGTCAGAATTGTGAGTTATAAAGTCAGAATTGTGAGATATATAGTCAGAATTGCGAGATATAAAGTCAGAATTGTGAGTTATAAAGTCAGAATTGTGAGATATAAAGTCAGAATTGTGAGATATATAGTCAGAATTGTGAGATATAAAGTCAGAATTGTGAGATATATAGTCAGAATTGTGAGATATATAGTCAGAATTGTGAGTTATAAAGTCAGAATTGTGAGTTATAAAGTCAGAATTGCGAGATATAAAGTCAGAATTGTGAGATATAAAGTCAGAATTGTGAGATATATAGTCAGAATTGTGAGTTATAAAGTCAGAATTGTGAGATATAAAGTCAGAATTGTGAGATATAAAGTCAGAATTGCGAGTTATAAAGTCAGAATTGCGAGATATAAAGTCAGAATTGTGAGATATAAAGTCAGAATTGCGAGATATAAAGTCAGAATTGTGAGATATAAAGTCAGAATTGCGAGATATAAAGTCAGAATTGCGAGATATATAGTCAGAATTGTGAGTTATAAAGTCAGAATTGCGAGATATATAGTCAGAATTGTGAGTTATAAAGTCAGAATTGCGAGATATAAAGTCAGAATTGTGAGATATAAAGTCAGAATTGCGAGATATAAAGTCAGAATTGCATTTTATAAAAAGTCAGAATTCTGACTTTATATCTCACAATTCTGACTTTTTTCTCACACTTCTGACTTTATATTTCACAATTCTGTGAAAAAAAGTCAGAATTGCGAGATATAAAGTCGCAATAATCCTCTTTTAATTTTTTTTTCCGGTGGCGGAAGCGGGCTTCCATAGTTTTGCGGCCCTTAACATGCAAATACTCCTCCTTGGGAATTTGTGCTATTGCCACCAAACAGATTCACGATGACATGAATTATTGAAATTTAAATGATCTCATGGATGTGGCTGTTCGTGGTCATAGTGGCACCAGCTGCATTCAAAGGACTTCCACATAGTCCTTTTATATTTACCCGGTTTAAATGCAATACATGCTTCCCCATCCTGCAATATTTTCAGTATTTCTCATGCTTTTCTCATCTGACCGAGACATGAGAGTCATCAAGATTGTGCCATCATGCCTCTTCAAGACAGAAAGTCTAGAGGACCAAACAGATCACACCCAAAACCTAAAGACAAGTAAGCCATCGCCGAAACCATTACTGTTGAGAATTTTGTTTTTCTGCTGATATTTATTAAATGTCTTAATAAATCATTTCTAGGGAGCTTCTTGATCTCAAGAGACTTTTATCACTGATCACAGCTCCAATATCCAAACAGGTAACATGTCCAGATGATTCAACTCTTTCCCAATTCAATTCAACATCAGAATTTGTTAACTTTGTTAAATTCTTAACTGATGCGAGTTTAGCTTCTCTGCTCCCCATCTCAGGTTTCATCTTTGAGTCAATCCAAGGGACGGAAGTCTCAGAACTCCTCAAATGTTCTCGACCACCGGAAAAACGGCACAAACAATGAAGCGTCTGAGCTGGATAACTTTAGGTGCGCAGTTTCCCATGTTATGTATGTATTCCGTTGCATTTTGTAACCAATTTTCATGTCGTTAACAGCTTGACTTACCGAAACCAGAGATGTTTTAGTGATCAGCCGCATCGCAAACTGTTCCTGGACATCTTCACGACCTTGATCAATAACAGACTCGGTTGTAGGTCTGTATTCATCAGTATGACCTGAATAGTGTGGTTATGGATCACTATACACTAGTCTTATTTGTTTTCAGCAACTGGCTGGAAAAGTCCTCCTCAGACAATGTTTTAAGAGTTTTGAACTGCTTGAGATTGTTGATCAGGGATCCTCTTCACCAGGTGAGATCTCAAATCTCTGTTTAATATAAAAATGTATTAGGGTCATTCTGTGTCAACTCAACCAGAGCTAAAAAATTTGATTTTGTTCATCTTGTTTTGATAGAGGAAAACATAATACATTGCTAGTTTCAACATTATATTTTCTTCTGACATTCCCCTTTAAATGCATTATGAAAAGTGAATCACAATTGGTTTTCAACCATTGAAAATGGGTAAAAAATTCAACCATTTCATTTTCAAAGATCCCCATATCTATGGGATTCAACCTTGAAAATGATTTCAAAAGGAAAGTTTGTTAATAACCGAAATCTAAAATTATATCAAGATATCTTCAAAACTTTTTGAGTTACATGCACACAAAATATGGTAAAACTATATTTCTGGCACTCACGTACGTTCTATGCAGTTGTTTTGATGGAAAAAAGCGATAAACATTTCGTTATTTGTTCTTCAGCTGTTCCTCTTTGAAAGAAAAAATGTATCGGCTGTTTGAAAAGTGACCCACATTTGGTGTTTCACCACTGAAAATGTGTTCAATTGAACAATTTACACTTAGAGAGATCTCAATATCTCTGGAATTGAACCATATAGAGCCTTAAAAATATGGAAACCAACAGAAAAGTTTGTTAAAAACCAATGATTATTAAGTGATTTTTAATACTGACTTGATTTACAGGCTTGCAAACTTTGAACAACAAACATAAGAAGTGCTTTTAACCATTTCTGAAAACCGTCACCCGTCGGCATATAATGTGACAAAGATTACAGATTTTACTAATAGTGCTCTGTGTAAAAATAAAATCATTGTCATTGTCACTCCCCTCTGCAAAATAGTGGATTGCTCACTAAATATTCATCCATGACATTTAATATTTTGGCTTCCATCACTATTTATGTTTGTCTTTCTTCAGAAAAAATATGAACAAAATCACAAATTTGAGTCGGGGAAGTTTCTGAAATTTGGTTGATTTGACACGGAACGACACTATATTATATTATATTATATTATATTATATTATATTATATTATATTATATTATATTATATTATATTATATATTATATTATATTATTTTATATTATATTATATTATATTATATTACATTATTTTATATTATATTATATTATATTATATTATATTATTTAATATTATATTATATTATATTATATTATATTATATTATATTATATTATATTATATTATAGCAGTGCTATTTACACCTAGATGCAAATAGATTCTGAAATAAAAACATTCTGTTCTTTCATTTGCTGTATATATATATTCTATATGTTTCCTCTTATAGAAAGTCTTCTTTGAACTGCAAGGTGCTGGGCAGCTCGCTAAGGTTAAGAATTTCACAATGTTTATATGCTGGAAATTCACAGCAGCATGTGGAAATTCATTGTGTCTCATTGGATGCTTTTCAGCGCATGGAGTCGGTCGCCACCGTGTATCTTGAATGCAGAGAACAGACGTTGGAAATTGAGCAGCTGGTTGCAATGACATGTGAGACAGACATGCTACAGTATGTTATACAGTATTTACAGGTTGGAAACGAAGCGGTAGAAGAATAATGTGTTTGCTAAGCTTGTTTCCCCCATTGCATCCCCCATGCAGACATGTTTCAGAAGTTATCTTCTGTTGAGGAACAAAGAAAGTGGATTATTCAGTGTGGCGCACATAAGGTATGTGCATCTTTGGTATAGTGCTCTTTCTTGGTCTCAGTGATAGAGAATTCTTCATTGCTGTCCGTAACTTCAAATCTTCCTCTTGTTCTGTCTCTCATGGTGTCCCACAAGGCTCTGTTCTTGGACCTCTTCTTTTCTATATTTATTAGTTACCTCTTGGTCATATTATCCTTTGTCATGGTCTTCGCTACCATTGTTAGCTTGACTCATTAAATGCCTATATTGCTTGCATCAAAATCTGGTTGAATAACAAATTTCTGAAATTAAAATGAATAAAACCACCATCCCTTTTTCCTTTTGCGCAGACCCTCGTGAAGCTGCTCTCTACGCGGGACAGTAGTGTAGTATTAGGAGCTCTCCTGGCTCTCACCTCGCTCGCTGAAAGGTACTTGTACAACATCAGGAGTACAATTTTTCCTAATTGCATCAGCACGATGGGTTTAATCAATAATCCCGCTTCTCATTTAGTCAAGAATGCAAAGAGAGGGTCGGAGAGCTGTCTGTTGTGGAGCATATTCTAGTTGTATTGCAAGAATATGACACGTTATCGAAAAGGTAAGTTTGACAACTATGCGTCCATTCGTATTTATTTAGCATTCCTGCATTGAATTTGTGACTGTTGATACTTTTATTTACCGTTATGTATTTGCTAATTATTTTTTGCAATTAACATATTGCTGTAAGATAAAACAGACAGAAGTTGTATTTACAAGATGCCATAAAAACGTATTAGATATTCTTAAAACAGTCATTTCGATATTACTTGTCATGGTGTATTTCTCTCAGGTTGAGCGCGGAGCTGCTGAGGTTGCTGTGCTCCGTGCAGAGCATCAGGGAGCAGGTGCGTCAGTGCGACGGGGTGCCGGTGCTGCTCAGCCTCCTGCACTCGGAGCACGTGAAGCTGCTGTGGAGCGCGGTCTGGGTGCTCGTGCAGCTGTGTCAGGATCCGGACACCAGCGCCGAGATCCGGGCGTGGGGCGGCGTGCAACAGCTGCTGCGCATCTTGCACGGGTGAATCTCAGTGCAGTCGGGTCACGTTTTGGTCGAGTTTTAAATGCACTTTAAGTCACGCAAAACATTTTGTTCCAGGGAACGGGTGTATGTGTCCGATCGCTCCACCATAGACACGCTGTCCAGCGCCAACGCAGCAGGCAGGATACACAGACGGCATGTGTCAGCGGAGGTGAGCCCTCGAGAGACGGCGGAGAACACAGTCAATCTGCAGGCAGGTGAGGACGCACAGGAAAACAATTGTGAATTGCGAGATATAACTTTGCAATTACGAGAAAAAAAATCAGATTTTATGCCACACTTCTAGGGCTGTGCAATTAATCGCAATCGCGATTTGAGCGCATGCAATTTCTAAATCGCACAAGTCTGCAATTTTATTTGTTAATTTATTTGTATTTTAATTGAGAATACTGCAACGTTACTGTGCGCATGTTTAAGATGTGAACCAATCAGAGCTCGATCAGCACCAATGAGAACAAAGCAAAGCGGGAGAACGGAATAGGCAAACGGGAGGAAAGAAGAAAAAATATGGATGCAGTTCAGAATAAAAAAGAGAAATTCAACATCAGTCGTTTGAGAGAGTTTTGGAGTCAAACACTGACAAAAGATGCCAACTCGCACTTATTTCACACGAGTTTCTGTATGAGAAATGAAAGGCGGGCGTTGAATACGAGTTTAAGCAGGTGAAATAATCCTCATTTATTTTATGTTGTCTGTTTTTAAGACACTATTTTTTTTTTACAGTTTTGTTAAGCAGTTAATCTACTGTACAGTGTGACTTCATTCACTGAAACACAGTTTTGAAGTTGACTTATTATGACTGGAATTTCAGGTTCGTTAACCTTAATTTATTTTATGTCGTCTGTTTTAAAGACAGTTAATTACAGTTTTGTTTATGAAGCTGTAAATACAGTTCCTTCATTGTGAAACATTTTGTTATGCACTGAATACATTCAGAATGAAGCATGTTTGAAGAAGCAAAAACAATGACCAAAATTGCAAAATAAATCGCAATTGCAATATTCATTAAAAAAATCACAATGGGATTATTTTGTCCGTATTGCACGGCCCTACACACTTCTGAGAAAAAATGCCAGAATTCGAGACGTAAACTCGAAAAAACAATTGTGAGAAGCATTGACTCTTCGCAAACAGTTTGATTGACAGGCGATCTGACCAATCACAACCCAGAATTGGCCATTTTGTCCGTCGAAGCGGTCAGGGGAGTTAGTAGATGAACGTTGGTTGAAACAACATTCCTTCTGATGTTCATTCATGTTTATTTGATGCTATAAATGAACTAGTATGAAGAGATGATCGAGGAGCGACAGCGACACATTAAACACACACTAGACGCTGATTACACAATCCACAATGAATGAACGCACTGACTCCTGTCCCTGTTCCCAGCATGCTGTGCAGCGATCACCGAGCTTGTTTTGGATGATACGACAGCACATAATGTGGTGCAGGTATAGTTCACTTCTCTTTCTCTCTCGTGAATCGAAGACATCGGTTTGCATTCATTTACTCGACATGCATTGTTTTAGGAGAACGGCGTGTACATAATTGGAAAATTGATTTTGCCACAAAGCTTTAAAGAACCTCAAGCAAAATCTCTACAGGTATGTCAGTCTAGTGAATGTGATTTACAGCACTGGTTTCATTTGAAATATACTGTATTACTGTATTAAGAAAGAAACAAAGTTGTTATTACTATTATTAAAGTGTTGTAAAATGTAAAATGTAATATCTCACCCTCATGTCGTTCTACGACTTTATTCGACAATATCTAGTGATGGGTGATTTCAAAACACTGAAGCTTTGCGAATCTTTTGCTTCGAATCAGTGGTTCGGAGCGCCAAAAGTCACGTGATTTCAGTAAACGAGGCTTCGTTACGTCACCAGCGTTTTGCAATTTCAAGAGTTCACGTGGCAGTTCGATACGCGATCCGAACCACTGATTCAAAACAAAAGCTTCATGAATCAGTGTTTTGAAATCGTCCATCTCTAGATATTGTTGAAAAGTCGCTATTTTGGTTTTTTTTGGCTTTATAATATTAAGGTTGAACCGCTGTAGTCACATGACCTGTTTTAAATATGTTTTAGTGTCTTTCTGGACATTGAAAGTGTTAATAGAGACTCACTGAACCATCAGATTTCATCAAAACACTTTATTTGGTAACACTTTATTTTACAGTGTCATTGTTACATATGTTTCATGTATTTACTATAGTAATAACTTGAAATTATGCATAATTATATGCAATTAACCCTAAACCAAACCTTCATCCAAACATGCAATATTAATACTTAATATTACTCAGTACTTAAACATATAATTACACTGTAATACTGACACCTTAAAATAAAGTGTAACCAATAATGTGTCCCTATTACTGTGTAATTATACATATAAGTACTGAGTAATATTAAGTATTAATATTGCATATACTTACTTTAGGCTTAGGGTTTGGTTTAGGGTTAGTTGCATGTAATAATGGTTATTATTTATGGTTATTATTATAGTAAATGCATGTAACGTGTGTGCACATATACACAAAGTATTACCAAATTGTCTCTTAATTTCAAATAAGTATGTCTGAAATGCAGATATTAATGTTGCTCCTTATTTTTTGAAGTGTTATGCTTTCAGGGCCCTACGATTCCTTTTTAGTATGGAACGCAATAGACATCACTTTAAAAGGTATTTATTTACTTTAAAAATTATTTATTTTTATCTACATGACGTTTATTTATTTATGTATTTTTTTATATTTTTTTTTAGAAATTATTCGTTTATTTTTCGTAACTAAATTAAAAGCTGTTTGTTTGTTCCAGACTGTTTTCCCCGGAGCTGTTTGAGATGTTTATCGATGTCGGGCACTACGTAAGAGACATTACTGCGTATGAACCACTGCGGGAGAAAATCGCACTCTTATCGGTAAGATACTGAACATCTTCTTCGGTGAATTACACTGAGCCATCTTCTTCTCTAAAGCAATGACATTAATGGAGACTTAAAAATGGTCAAAACTCTCTCTAAAGTTTGCTCTCGGTGTTTCTGTGTAGGAGGAGGAGTTAGATGTCCTCAGGGAAGGCATAGAGACGGTCAACCAGAACCGACCTCCTTTGAGAGTGATCAATGGTTATGCGGTTTTGGAGCATCTGGGCAGCGGTGCCTTTGGCAGCGTCTTTAAGGTGAAGCTGATCTGTGATCTGTTTATTGGTTTAACAGTTAAATTGAGCCATTCACAGATGTTCTGCTCCCACCCGAAGGTCCGTAAGCAGAGCGGACAGAACGTTCTGGCACTGAAGGAGGTCAACTTTCACAATTCGGCCTTTGGCAAGGACCAGCGATCAAGGGACAGCAGCGTTGAGACGATTGTGTCTGAGCTGACCATCATTAAAGAACAGGTGAAGAATGCATTCTCATTCAGAAACTGGTCATAGGGATGAAAATCACAGATTATACATTTTAGGTCACATTATTTTCTTCGTATCCTCCATTGTTGCAGCTCCTCTCTTCCCAGTCTGTCAGTAACGCTCCATTTAGTTCCTGTCTCTATGAAGCCCCTCCTTCTGAAAAGCACGACGTGCTCTGATTGGTCGGCTGGAGCGGTGTGTTGTGATTGGTGTTTGGGAAATGCCCCGCCCCTTACCATAACCGCCAGTTTCAACACACCACTAACTCACTCGACCAGGCCCCGCCCCTTTATTCTACGAATTAATTATTTAAATGAGGAATATTACGACGTGTTCGTTCCCGGAAGAAAAGCATGTCTTCCCCTCTCCTCAATTCTCATTAATGTCTCAAATCATTTTAATTTGCAAAGTATTTATATATATAAGTAGTTATATATAATTTCCACAGATTTTTATTAAAAAAATCACAATGTGTTTGAGGATTATAGCATTACTGCATTTTACATCATTTTGGTGGTTCAAATGTGATTTATTGTCACGTAAAAAATGAATAAATTTAATTTTCATGAGGCAAAATATAATTGTTTTTTTAATCTTTTGATATGAGAGTGAAATATGACCCTGATGTTCTCACACAAAGCTGAAAGCTCTCATTTCTTTCAGATGTCTCATCCAAACATCGTAAAATACTTCAAAACATTTCTAGAAGGTACGTACTCCTCTGTGACCTTTATATAAAAGCTGTGTTGTGCATATAATGAATTTAAGGCTCCAAAAGTACATGAAACTGCTTCAGTTTGTACATATGTGTATTATAAATATCCATATTTATATCATTTACACCTGCTCTCAGCTGACAAACTCTACATCGTGATGGAGCTCATCGAAGGAGCTCCGCTGGCTGAACATTTCAGCTCTCTCAAAGAGAAACGGCAGACGTTCACTGAGGAGAGAGTCTGGAACATTTTCATACAGGTGAGGAACTCGACACTTACACAGAATATGAAATAAAAATGATCAATTGAGTTCATACGGACACTTCCGCAGATCTGTCTGGCTTTGCGATACTTGCACAAGGAGAAAAGGATCATCCACCGAGATCTCACGCCAAATAACATCATGCTCGGAGAGAGAGATAAAGTCACTATTAGTGAGTTGAATGTATATGTGTGTGTTTTCGGCACACGCTGTACACTTAATAACCCATCTAATCTTTTTTCCAGCTGACTTTGGTCTTGCTAAGCAGAAACAGGAGAACAGTAAGCTGACGTCGGTGGTCGGGACAATACTCTACTGCTGGTACTCTACTCAAATCTTTTATTTACACTTCTCAGATTCCTCCTATGACCAGCGGAGCATTTGTTGGAGTTTGAGGCCAAGCATATTTTCTGTTTGTTTTTTTTTGTGCGTGTCAGTCCGGAGATTGTGAAGAACGAGCCGTACGGTGAGAAGGCAGATGTTTGGGCCGCGGGCTGCATCCTCTATCAGACGGTCACCCTCACGCCTCCGTTCTACAGCGCAAACATGCTCTCCCTCGCTACCAAGGTGTCCGTTTTACTTTAAATCCATCTGAATATGCGTTGGGGAAGAATTGTTCAGACATTTTGTGGGTTTTTTTTTATTTAAATCATACTTTTTTTATCATTCGATACTTGTCAGGTTGATGTTCCTCTGTGTTCTTCGTGTGTTTAGATTGTGGAAGCGGTCTATGATCCGGTGGAGGACAAAACCGTCTCTAAGAGAGTGACTGACATGATTAAATGGTATGAATTCTGCTGCTTTCAGATCCTCTTACTCAGGGTTCGTTCACCCAAACATGAAAACTCATTAATTCCTCGTGTCGTTCTACACCTTCGTTCGTTCATCTTCAGAACACAAATGAAGATATTTTTGGTTCAGTGAGTCTCTATTGACACTTTCAATGACCAGAAAGACACTAAAACATATTTAAAACAGGTCATGTGGTTCAACCTTAATGCTATAAAGCGACGAGAGTACTTTTTGTGCAGCAAAATAACGACTTTATTCAGCAATATCTAGTGATGGACGAATTCAAAAAACACTGAAGCTTTACGAATCTTTTGATTGGAATCAGTGGTTCGGAGCGGCAAAGTCTCGGTAAACGAGGCTTCGTTACGTCATAAGTGATTCGAAATTTCAGTCGTTCGTTTGACTTTGGCAATTTGATACATGTTCCGAATCACTGATTCGAATCAAAAGATTCGTTAAGCCTCATGAATCCGTGTTTTGAAATCGGCCATCACTAGATATTGTTGAATAAAGTCGTTATTTTGGTGCACAAAAAGTATTCTCGTGTCTTTATAATATTAAGGTTGAACCACATGAACCGTTTTAAATATGTTTTAGTGTCTTTCTGGTCATTGAAAGTGTCAATAGAGACTCACTGAACCAAAAATATCTTCATTTGTGTTCTGAAGATGAACGAAGACACGAGGAATTAATGACTGAATTTCTGGGTGAACTAACACTTTAATTATGTCGCATTCAAGTCATATATGTATATAAATGCTCACCAAGGCTGCATTTGTTTGATAAAAAATACAGTAAAAATGTGAAAAATTATTACAATTTAAAATAGATGTTAAGTGATCAAAGCTGAATTTTCAGCATCATTACTCCAGTCTTCAGTGTCACATGATCCTTCAGAAATCATGTGATCATTTGGTGATTAATTATTATTGGTACTCAATTATTAATAAAGTTTCTTAATATTATTGATGTTAAAAACGATATTTGCTGCTTCATATTTATGAATAAAACTGTGATACATTAGTTTTTCAAGATTCGTTGATGAATGTATTTGAAATAGAAATCTTTTATTATATATTAAAAAAAATATATGATATTATTTGAATAAATATAAATTAATATATTTAAATAGAAATCAGTTCTTTTAAGTTGTTCACAAAATCAGTCTCTACTGTATTTTTTAACAAAAAAATCTTAAAGAATTGTTGGACAATTTCATATTTAAAAAAGGAAGAACAAAGGTCGTCTGCTTCCTCATAAATAAATCCTATTTCCTGAAAGTATAATAACCATTCTTCATTCACATTTGTTCATTTTTAGTTTAGCTTTCAGTTTAGATTACAGATTTTATCTTCAGAAGATGTCCCACACTTCTTCTTGCTGGCTTTTGATCAGGTGCTTGACTCCAAATGCAGACGTGCGTCCTGACATCATCGAGGTCAGTTCCAGAATTCCTGATATAATGATGAAGTTTGTGGACGGTCTCTGTACATCCCATAATTCACTAGAGAAAAGGGCAGAGCGAGACAGGAAGAGGGCGCAGAAGTATTTCCTGGAGAGCAACAGGACCAGGATGTGCGTCCCGCTGCATCAGGTTTGAACTACTGGATATTTATTCATTATATCAGAAAAAAAACATTTTTTCTCTTTTTAAAATGATTCCAGCTGAATTCTCTGTACATTTCGTTTTTGATTCAGAGCGTTGGCCTCAAAGAACAAGGTGGTCAAGATCGATCACAGACTCAGAGTTTTGAAACCTCTGCATCTGTTTTGGCAAGTGGAGCAGAACAAAAGCAAAGTCAAGGTGACACGTTGCATTTAATACCTGAATAACATCAGTGCACTTGATTTCTGCTCTAGCAGTTGCTCTAAAACCTGTAACATATTTAGTGCAATGTAAATGCAAAAGCACAATTCAAAATGCAGTGCAAAAATGTGAATACAAACACTTCTAGCTGAGCATTTATATTATATCTCAACTGTTTGATTGCTTGTATAGTCGCAAAAGGTAAACCAGAAGTGGCCAAAAGTGACTATGTATTTTATTGTATGGTAAAATAAAACCTGTAGCTGTAGTTTGCCTTGTTTGCAAAGTAATTTTGTCAGATAAATGCCTTCACCAATGTTTTGTTAACATATTTCTCAAATTTTAATGGTTTAATTGAACTTGTAGATCATTAATCATCTCTTTTGGGCACTGCTGAATATTACCGACCAGCTTTGATCTGCTAAATGCGGGTGGAGATATTAAGATATTAATAGAACATTAACATCATATTGTCTGATTTTGCACACTTACATAAAGTATGTGTCTGACCCGATTTATGACTAAGACAGCACTGCATGTGTCAAACAGAACGTTAGCCTGATCTCTGGAAAAGCCTCATCAGTCATTTATGATATAAATCTATTGTAAGAGAGAAATACGTCATTTGGTCAATTTAGAAATAAGGTGAATTTTCTTTATTTAGAACGTGTAGACGTATCGCAGTGCATGGTGAAGGGTTCTGATGAACTGCTCTGGTGAGCTTGTCTCATTTTTATTTTATACAGTTGCTTAGATGTGCTGTAGTGTTTTTTTTTGTATCTGTCTGACTGTCTGTTCGTCTGTATATGGATGGATGTAACGATGGTTGTATGTAATGATGGATGGACAGATGTAACGATGGATGGATGGATGGTTGGATGTAACGATGGTTGGATGTAACAATGGATGGATGTAACGATGGATGGACAGATGTAACGATGGATGGATGGATGGATGGATGGATGGATGGATGGTTGGATGTAACGATGGATGGATGGATGGATGGATGGATGGATGGATGTAACAATGGATGGATGTAACGATGGATGGACAGATGTAACGATGGATGGATGGATGGATGGTTGGATGTAACGATGGATGGATGGACGGATGGATGGATGGATGGATGGATGGATGGTTGGATGGACAGATGTAACGATGGATGGATGGATGGTTGGATGTAACGATGGTTGGATGTAACAATGGATGGATGTAACGATGGATGGACAGATGTAACGATGGATGGATGGATGGATGGATGGATGGATGGTTGGATGTAACGATGGATGGATGGATGGATGGATGGATGGATGGATGTAACAATGGATGGATGTAACGATGGATGGACAGATGTAACGATGGATGGATGGATGGATGGTTGGATGTAACGATGGATGGATGGACGGATGGATGGATGGATGGATGGATGGATGGTTGGATGGACAGATGTAACGATGGATGGATGGATGGTTGGATGTAACGATGGTTGGATGTAACAATGGATGGATGTAACGATGGATGGACAGATGTAACGATGGATGGATGGATGGTTGGATGTAACGATGGTTGGATGTAACAATGGATGGATGTAACGATGGATGGACAGATGTAACGATGGATGGATGGATGGATGGATGGATGGTTGGATGTAACGATGGATGGATGGATGGATGGATGGATGGATGGATGTAACAATGGATGGATGTAACGATGGATGGACAGATGTAACGATGGATGGATGGATGGATGGTTGGATGTAACGATGGATGGATGGATGGATGGATGGATGGATGGATGGTTGGATGTAACAATGGATGGATGTAACGATGGATGGATGTAATGATGGATGGATGGATGGATGGATGGTTGGATGTAACGATGGTTGGATGTAATGATGGATGGATGTAAGGATGGATGGATCTAACGATGAATGGATGGATGGATGGATGGATGGATGGATGGACAGATGTAACAATGGTTGTATGTAACGATGAATGGATGGATGGATGGATGGATGGATGGTTGGATGTAACGATGGATGGATGGATGGATGGATGGATGGATGGATGGATGGATGGATGGATGGACAGATGTAACAATGGTTGTATGTAACGATGGATGGATGGATGGTTGGATGTAACGATGGTTGGATGTAACGATGGATGGATGTAATGATGGATGGATCTAACGATGGATGGATGGATGGATGGATGGATGGACAGATGTAACAATGGTTGTATGTAACGATGGATGGATGGATGGATGGATGGATGGTTGGATGTAATGATGGTTGTATGTAACGATGGATTGATGGATGAATGGATGAATGGTTGGATGTAATGATGGTTGGATGTAATGATGAATGGATGGATGGATGGATGGATGGATGTAACGATGGTTGGATGGATGGATGGATGGACAGACACATGTAATGATGGATGGATGGTTGTATGTAACGATGGATGGATGGATGGTTGGATGTAATGATGGTTGTGTGTAACGATGGATGGATGGATGGACGGATGGATGGATGTAACGATGGATGGATGTAACGATGGATGGATGGATGGTTGGACGGGTGGATGTAACGATGGATGGATGGATGAATGTAACGATGGATGGATGGATGGATGGATGGACGGATGTAACGATGGATGGATGGATGGATGGATGTAACGATGGATGGATGGATGGATGGATGGACGGATGGATGTAACGATGGATGGATGGATGGACGGATGTAATGATGGATGGATGGATGGATGGATGTAACGATGGATGGATGGATGGACGGATGGATGTAACGATGGATGGATGGACGGATGGATGTAACGATGGATGGATGGATGGACGGATGGATGGATGGATGGATGTAACGATGGATGGATGGATGGATGGATGGACGGATGGATGTAACGATGGATGGATGGATGGACGGATGTAACGATGGATGGATGGATGGATGGATGTAACGATGGATGGATGGATGGATGGATGGACGGATGGATGTAACGATGGATGGATGGATGGATGGATGTAACGATGGATGGATGGATGGATGGATGGACGGATGGATGTAACGATGGACGGATGGATGGATGGACGGATGGATGGATGGATGTAACGATGGATGGATGGATGGATGGACGGATGGATGTAACGATGGATGGATGGATGGATGGACGGATGGATGTAACGATGGATGGATGGATGGATGTAACGATGGATGGATGGATGGATGGACGGATGGATGTAACGATGGATGGATGGATGGATGGACGGATGGATGGATGGATGTAACGATGGATGGATGGATGGACGGATGGATGTAACGATGGATGGATGTAACGATGGATGGACGGATGGATGTAACGATGGATGGTTGTAACGATGGATGGATGGATGGATGGATGGACGGATGGATGGATGGACAGACGGATGTAACGATGGATGGATGGATGGATGGACGGATGGATGGATGGACAGACGGATGTAACGATGGATGGATGGTTAGATAGACTATCTTTCAAAGTTTGGGGTCAGTAAGATTTTTTTTTAAAGAAATTAATATTAATACTTTTTTTCAGCAAGAATGCATTAAATTGATCAAAGACATTTATAACGATGTACAAAAGATTTCTGTTTCAAATCAATGCTGTTTGTGTTTGGCAGTGGGGATTGTCAAAAGTCAAAAACACGACCAGGTAAAAAAAAATAATCTCACTTATGAGATGCTCTTTGAGTTTTGCTTTGATTTAAATATCATTTCTAAACGTAACAGTGTTTTCACAGAAAATCTGGATTTGAAATTGGGTTTCTGTTGTTGTCGTTTTTTTTACATGTTCACAGCATCGGCAGGAATTTGTTTATCTCAGAGGAAAGTTCGACAAATCGACGATCCCAATCAAAGACTTCTCGAACTTCTGCATAAGATTATATTCATAACTCAGGTCATTTGGAGTCCGTTTTCAGGCATTTTCCCAGAATGTTTCAATCTCTTTTATTCATATTGTCTGTTTTTAGCTCCCACCAGCTCCACAAAACAGCTTCAAGCAGCGGGCGATCGAGCGCTTTAAGAAGCCACTGTTCACGTACGGAAGTGACCCGTACAATTTGAAGGTGGAGCTCAATAAGGTAGTTAATCTTCTTTAACTCCAATTTGTCTTGACTTGACTTTGTTGAGGTCAAAAATTATTAGTTTATTCCGTGAACAAAAGTGCACAATAATAGGGGAGTTACTGGAGTTTTTGCACTTCTAAAAGAGTTGCAGAACCAAATTTATCCCTATGAAACTTTAGGCATGGAGATACAATTGTAGGGAACCTTAATTGGGGGAAAAAATGCAACAACTCCCTCTTGTGGATGTTATTGTGAACTTCAATGGAAAATGAATACATTTGAGTGTGCTTTGAGTTGAAAACTGCTTCATTTCAAACCTTTCAGGTTCTTCAGGGAAGTCAAGAGCTGGTGGAGATGTCATCAGCCAGCAGGGAGTGGTGGTCCATGATTCAGTCTCTAAGCTCAGACCCATCCACTGCGGAAAATCGTGGAAGTGTAACTCAAATTCTCTCCTTGATTTGATTCGAAAGCATTACAAACTCACTGAGCTGGTCTTATTTATTTGGTAGGGGAATCCGGTTTCTCCAGTCTTCAAGACGGGCTCACCTATGAGGAAATACAGGTGCTTGTACATTTTTAACTTTTATGAATGAACGCATGAATCATTTTAATGTTATACCGATTTCCGTAATTTGATGAACCAGATCAATCAGATCCATTGGCGATACTTACTGTTGTTTTCCCTCCAAAATTATGTCACTTCCTATCAATGATATCATTAAAGACTTTTGTTAGATAAAGTCGACATTAAACAGAAGTCGTGCTAGTCTTTTCTTCCCTATCCATTCGCTTTGAAACGGCTTCTCAAACAAGAACAAATGTAGGGCGGGGCTTGATTTTGTCCGTGGGGAATTGATTGGATGGTTCTGGTTTGCTATTGGTGGATCTCATGTGAGTGACAGGTGGCCCCGCCCTCGTCATCAGAGAAGAGAAGGGGGAGATATTTTGATTAATGATTACGAGACACATGAATTGATTTGCATGGTGACTTTAAAAGACAAAGAAATTAAAAAGACAAGATATTTAGGAGGACACATGAAAAGTTGATTAAGTCCATTAAATGAATAAGCCCAAGAAAACATGTTTAGTTTGAAACATTTCGATTATCGAAAGAACAAATTATCTGTAATATAAATAAAGAGACAAACTAAAGTTGCGAAATGAGTTCAAGTTCACTTAATGGTCATTATAGAAACCTAACTAACATGATTTCCGTGTTTAAAGGTTGTAAATTTTTTGTCCAGTATATATATTTTGTTTGTTTCAGAGTATGGTGGAGGATGTTCTGGAGGAGAACGGCTATTACAGCGCCGCTCTGAGCAGGTATTTCTGACGCTTTCTGTTGAATTTCTAGTGGAGGACAAAGTATGCAAGTCAAGTACTTGAGTTAAAGTTCAGATTCCTCAATAAATGTTACTCCGGTTAAAGTATCGAGCGCTTATTTTCAATATTACTTGAGTAAAAGAACAAAAGATTTTTAACGTACTTTAATATTAAAAGTCGATGAACTACGAACCATGATTATTGTTTATTCTAGCCAGTACTACTAGATTGAAAATAAGCAAACTTTTTATTTTATTACCAAACATATTATACACTACCATTCAAATGTTTGGGGGTCAGTAAGATTTTTATTTGTTTTTAAAGAAATGAATACTTTTATTCGTCAAGAATGCATTAAATTGTGACATTTATAACGTTACAAAGATTTCAATTTCAAATAAACGCTGTTCTTGTGCTCCTTCTATTGATCAAAGGAGCATCAAAGTTTTCAAAAAAATATTCAGCAGCACAATTGTTTTCAACTCTAATAATAATCATAAATGTAAAAATCAGCTGATTTCTGAAGGATCATGTGACTCTGAAGACTGGAGCAATGATGCTGAAAACACAGGAATAAATTACATTTAATTATTGTGGCGAGCAGGGCGGGCGAGAGCCGTGAGGGCCGGTGACGCGAGAGATAATGGGCGTCACCTGCGCGCTACACCGGTCTCGTGTCTCTCACGGAGGAGCTCCTGAAGCATAAAAGAGGAGCGACGACAGTGAAGGACAAGAGAGGACCAGCCCTGGACTTTATGTTGTGTTTTATTCTGTTTGTGAGGGCGGCAGTTGCCGTGAGGAACTGCCGCCCTTTTACTTTCGTTTTATTGTTTGTTTATTTATTTATTAAAAGTACGTTGAACGCTCGCCGGTTCCCGCCTCCTTCTTCCCATATTTACGAAATGTGTTACAATTATATATTAAAATAGAAAACTAAATTGTAATAATATTTCACAATATTATTGTTTTTCCCCCTCAAATAAATGCGGCCTTGATGAGCAGAAGAGACTTCTTCCAGAAGATTCAGTTCACAACCGTCATGACATTAAATGTGATTTTCGTTTACAATAATCAATACTAAATCTAGCATTAGTAACTCGCTTTTCGCTCCGTTCAAGTTGATTCAGCTGCAGTCGAGTCCGATTCGTGAATGAATCGTTATTTGTGAACCAATTCAACAGGTTCATTGGAAAGAATCGCTCCGTTCGTGAATCAGACATCGCTATCATGTCTCGGCTTGGGTATTTCTTCAGTTCGAAATAACGAGGAAAGAAATGTAATTGAATGGAGTATAAAGTATGATTGCTTTGCAGTGAAAAACACTCTGATAATCTGCAGCACTGTAAATGTCCTCTCTCATCTGTGTGTGAACTGCAGAAGCGAGCTGGATTCAGGAGCGGGAGCGAGTCGAACTCAAACCCCGTGACCCGTCGTGATTGACAGCTGTCATGTCTGGAGACGCAGCCTCTCAGGTCAAACGCGACACATGCAAAGACGACCTCCAATCATAAGCTGATAATGAGCATCTGAAGAACACGTAGATTGCAATAGTCAAATGACCTCGTTTGAATCGGTGCACTTTAATGTGTGTGATCTTCCCTGCTCCTTCTGGTCATTCTTTTTTGTTGTTGACTAAACATACATTCTATTTTTAATCTTAAAAATTTAGTTTTTCCTAAATAAATTATTTCTAGACAATTTATTGCTTCCACTCAGGACGTGTTAAAATAGAGGTACATTTAACAAAATTCAGAGCATTTATATATATATATATATATATGTGTGTGTGTGTGTGTGTGTATTTATAATAACATTGTTTGTCTTTCTATATTTTAAGCATGTTAAGTGGGGTCCAAAAGTCTTAAAACTCTGGGATTTTTCCCCTTTAATCCTGAAAATACTACTAAGTTTAAAACGGAAAAGAAATATATATATAAACAATAACAAATGTAATGTTGTTCATTGTTAATTCATGTTTAATAATTTATTGAACTAATGCTAACGAATGAAACTTTACTGTAAAGTGTTACCTGTTGTTGTTGTTTTTTTTTACCTAACCTTGTTTTTGTTCATTTCATTTTTCACTTGGATCTCAGGATGACCGATGCACTTTACACACATTGGGGAGGAGATAAAGTGAGCTAATCAGCAGTGGGGTGCGTGTCATCTCATGATAGGGGAGGATATAGAGTGAGCTAATCAGCAGTAGGGGGTGTGTCCACTCATGATGGGGGAGGATATAGAGTGAGCTAATCAGCAGTAGTAGGGGGTGTGTCCACTCATGATGGGGGTGGAGATAGAGTGAGCCAATCAGCAGTAGTAGGGGGTGTGTCCTCTCATGATGGGGGAGGAGATAGAGTGAGCCAATCAGCAGTAGAGGGCGTGTCCTCTCATGATGGGGAGGAGATAAAGTGAGTCAATCAGCAGTAGGGGGCGTGTCATCTCATGATAGGGGAGGAGATAGAGTGAGTCAATCAGCAGTAGGGGGCGTGTCATCTCATGATAGGGGAGGAGATAGAGTGAGTCAATCAGCAGTAGGGGGCGTGTCATCTCATGATAGGGGAGGAGATAGAGTGAGTCAATCAGCAGTAGGGGGCGTGTCGTTTCATGATGGGGAGGAGATAGAGCGAGTCAATCAGCAGTAGGGGGTGTGTCCTCTCATGATGGGGGAGGAGATAGAGCGAGTCAATCAGCAGTAGGGGGCGTGTCCTCTCATGACAGGGGAGGAGAGAGAGCGAGAGCAACAGGGATATTTGAAGAAAGACTGTAGAAAGAGATGGATGAGAGACATTACAAAAGAGGAATATCACTAGATAAATGAGGGCAATGATCAGGCAAGAGCTTTAGGATCCGTGTTAATATTAGAAAAGCCATCCAGCACTAGAGAGACCTGAGTGAGAAGGCTAGAAAACAGATGCTGAGGTTGTGTTGCTTCTCCTCCACTCGTAACATTTTGCCGTTGCCACTCCTGCAGTGCCTGTTTGTGCATCTTGGGGGCGGGGCAATGAAGAGAGGGGGAGTGTTTCTTAGTAAATTATTTTATTGGGTAAATAGTACATTCACATGGGTTTTCAGCGCCCTCTACTGGGCAAAGATATGAAGTGCAATAAAGAGGCACGACAACAAATGGCAAGTAAATATTTATTGATTTACTGTATAATGATATATTTCAAGTAGATATACACAACTATACATACTGCACTGTTGTTTGAAAGGAAACAAAAAACATGGACACACCAGAGATGAACAAGGGAGTAGCACGTCATTTCCTATTGGCCATAGGCTCAGAAATGTCCATGTCGTCAAGCTGTTTCCATATGCATAGAGTAAACCGGGAGCAGTGCATCCCAAAATAACTGGGATTTTAACATGGTTTCCCTGCTCTGCTGTTATCACCGGAGAAGAAAAACAAAAAACATGTTCCCCGTGTCCGTAGATGTGGCAAAGAGCGATAAGGCAATCTGTACAAAGATCCATAAATAAACTCCATCTTTTTCGCTTGTGCACGACGCGTACTTTTGATCTCGTCCACTATACTTTCCCGCTGCATAATGGAAGACTTATAACACCTCTCAATATAAAAACATAACTTAAACTCATAAATCCTCTGTTATTATGGTGTCAGGGGAATGCATGCGCAAAACCCCATCTGTTCCTCGACACCTCGTGCAAAAGCATTGCCCTGTTATACAGGTTCAAACGACGCAAACATGCTGCTAGAAACAGACGTACATTCAGAAATTAATAACATCATATATATATATATATATATACACAACACATAATCTTTTAAAGAAGACATACTCTTAATGGACGAGATACGACGTAAAGCTGCTCTTATACGAATAGCCATGCGTTAGCAGCTATTGCACATAATGAAAAGACGATATGCTGCCGAGGAAGAGTCTAGTGTTTTACCAAAAAACGTGAAACGTTAGACAACCTTTGCTTGTGCGTAATGAGCAAATCACAATATCTAATACAGCTTTAAAACCATCCGAAAGTTTCAACTCAAAGCATCTTTATTCTCAAAACGAAGTAAAAAAGCCCGTTAAATACATTCAAGAGTACGATTTACACCCCAGATTGGTCAGACGGAGAGTGAAGGGAAGCACCGTTGGCTTTAAGGTTGGATTTTGAAGGCTAGAAGCTCCTCGGAGTGCATGTTGTTGAGCGAGCGCAGTTCAGGCAGCTTCAGAAGCAGCTTGGTGAAGACGGCCGCTTCGTTCGAGTGGTTCTTCATGATCAGGTTCCTCAAAGCTCTGATCAGCGTCTCCTGAAGGGCCTCCACGCCGCTTACGTTCTCGATGGCCGATCGGTCTGCGGAGGCGTGCAAAAATGTTCAAATTAGAGGAAAGTTGCGTGCTTAAAACCAATAGTTGTGTGCTAAAAATCATTTTTAAATTAATTGATAGTATACTTGTAGTTAAAATGTATATTTTATCTATTAAAGTATTTATATGTTTTAAAATAAATTATTTATTAATAATAAATAAATAGCAAAAATGTATTCTTTATTTATAAATGTATTGTATAAATGTGTTTATATTTTAAAATTTAAAAAAATGATAGTATTTATGTATTTATTTATATTACATTTATATTTTTTCTATAACTGTCTTTATAATTTAATTTTTAAAAAAAATATTATTTTTTTTAATATTTTAAAAAAATATTTAAAAAATTATTTGTATTCATTTAAAATTTAAAAAGTCAAGTTTCATGCGCTTTTTAATTTTTTTAATTAGTTTTTATTTTTTATATTTTAATTTTTAACTATGATTTTAGATTAAGATGGCTTGTCTACGCAAGCAAAAAAAATGAAATGTAATACAATTATTTTCATCAGAATTATTAAAATCATTTTATAATTAATAAAAGCAAAACCAATCTATATCAATAAATAGTTCAATAGAATTACATCTAAACTATAATACCAAATATATGTTCAAATAGCGGGAGAAATTGTCAATAAATTCATTTATAATTTAAAAAAAATGTAAAATAAATAAATAAATAAATGTATAAATCATAAATTAAATCATTAAAATATTAAATTATTCTAAAAATAATATATATAATAATTAAAATTAATTTAAAAAAATATTTGTATTCATTTCAAATTTAAAAAGTGAAGATTCGTGCCCTTTTTAAATTTTTTAATTAGTTTTTATTTTTATATTTTAATTTTTAACTGTGATTTTAGATTAAGATGGCTTGTCTACGCAAGCAAAAAAATGAAATGTAATACAATTATTTTTATCAGAATTATTAAAATCATTTTATAATGAATAAAAGCAAAACCAATCTATATCAATAAATAGTTCAATAGAATTACATCTAAACTATAATACCAAATATATGTTCAAATAGCGGGAGAAATTGTCAATAAATTCATTTATAATTTAAAAAAAAATGTAAAATAAATAAATAAATAAATGTATAAATCATAAATTAAATCATTAAAATATTAAATTATTCTAAAAATAATATATATAATAATTAAAATTAATTTAAAAAAATATTTGTATTCATTTCAAATTTAAAAAGTGAAGATTCATGCGCTTTTTAATTTTTTTAATTAGTTTTTATTTTTTATATTTTAATTTTTAACTATGATTTTAGATTAAGATGGCTTGTCTACGTAAGCAAAAAAAATGAAATGTAATACAATTATTTTTATCAGAATTATTAAAATCATTTTATAATGAATAAAAGCAAAACCAATCTGTATCAATAAATAGTTCAATAGAATTACATCTCAACTATAATACCAAATACATGTTCAAATAGCGGGAGAAATTGTCAATAAATTCATTTATAATTTTTAAAAAAAATTAAATAAATGTATAAATCGTAAATTAAATCATTAAAATATTAAATAATTCTAAAAATAAAATATATAATAATTAAAATTAATTTAATAATAATATTTAAAGAATAATGTTCAAGCGGGATGTCAGTGAATGCCGTACCTGCAGACACCAGCACCACGGCGGAAAAGAGGCTCATTTCTTCCTCGTTGAGCTGCAATGCCACGAGCTTCTCGCTGAACTCGAACATGCAGTTGAGCAGCTCTCCGGCGCCCATGGAGCGCAACAGGTCCACGCTGTACTTCCTCCCGCTGAGGAAGGTCACCGTCCGCTCCTTTACGTCAAACAAAGGCACGAAGCGCACCATCAGAACCTGAGCAGAAGAAACGCAGGAGAACGTTAGGGGTGCGACGGACGCTTTCCGCAGTCCGAAATGCGTCGGGACTTGTGTTGCTTTACCTCGAAGGTTCCCGCCTTGAGGAGGTTAACCTGGTCGTGTTGGGAGAGGTCCTGGAAGCCAGGGATCCGCTTGGCAAATTCCACGACTTCTCGTACAGCGGGGATGAAACTCTTGGAGAACTCCTCCCAGACTTCATGACCGGGTTTGCAGGGGTCCACGAAGGGCGAAATGCTCATGGGACATACCTGAGAGAAGACCGGCAGAGTCAAATTAGACCAGATACGCTTTCGGAATCGGTGCTAAAATGGCTAAAATTAAGGTATAATTGGTGTGCTATTGGAACAATGACTGTTCCAAAACTAAAAAAAGAAAGAAAAAGATACATTCTTCTGACAAAATTCTAAGACAGTATGGAATATGTTCTTCGCAGAGAGAACATATATTTTTTCAACATTTATTTATTTTATCCAAAGCAACTTACAAAAGGAACAAAAGCGCCTCCGTTTTTTTGTGTTTTGAGGTTAATAAGGTCAGAAAAGAAATACAAAACGTCCGCTAATTGAAAGCAAACAAGACTGAATCCAATATTTGATGATAATACCGCACAGCGAGCGCTTTACAAGACCAGGAACACCTCACACCGTGTCCCAACCGGACGTGATGCGATAAGATTCCAGCAAGAAACAATTTGTCCACACCAGACGTGATAAAGACGATCAAAAACGACAGCCAATCAGAAGAGGGCGAGCGAAACGGATGAGTACATAATCAAATTCACCCGGAAATTCGCCGGGAGTTTGATTGACAGGCCATCTGACCAATCACGACCCCGAATCCGCTTTTTTGTCCGTCGAAGCGGTCGGGGGAGTTAGTAGATGAACGTTGGTTGAAACAACATTCCTTCTGATGTTCATTCATGTTTATTTGATGCTATAAATGAACTAGTATGAAGAGATGATCGAGGAGCGACAGCGACACATTAAACACACACTAGGCGCTATTTATTCATTAAACTTCTTTAAAAAAATACGATATTTTAAACGTTTCATACGTCATCAGCGTCCTCTTTGCTCCACAATGTATTTTTCACCGCGTGAAAACATGATGTGTGGCAGGAGAGCGCATAGCAACAGTAACTAAAGGGGGCGGGGCTTGGCCAACGGTCATTTCGTGACACCATTTTAACAGTATTAAAAATGGAACGTGTATTCTAATGTCACACTCGTCTGTTCACAGTGAGGTGAAAGTTTCTTGTTTCCTTTCATTTATTTTGAGAATCCGAGGTGAAAATGTTCATTATAAATATATTGTATAAATGTGTTTATATTTTAAAATTAAAAAACAAATGATAGTATTAACGTATTTATTTATATTACATTTGTATTTTTTCTAAAATTGTGGTTATAATTTAAAAATAATTTTTTTTTATGTTATTTATACATTTATAATAATATTTTTTATATATTAAAAAAATTATTTGTTTTCATTGACTCCCATTAGACGCGTTTCACATTAAATAAAGCGATTACCTAAGATATTTCTATTTCCATACATAGTGTTATTAGGAGGGTGAAGATTTTCAGCTTCGGTTTTAGTGGACAGTAGCGACACTGATCCTGAGGTATTATCGCTAATATTGATGTACAAACGGCAAAAGCTCACTAACCAGATGTCCTCTGTTTCCTCCCGTCTGGATGCTGTTCCGGTGGGAAGGCAAGTTTTCCGGCCGGCGGGTGCAGGGGCTCTGACCGCACCGCTGGGTCACATGGTACCCAGTCACTGGTTCCCTATAAGGTCCTGGCGGGCGGCCCTCGCACCTCTGGTCGTCGTTCCAGCGGTTCCAGCATTCCCGCCGCGGCTCCTCGTCCTCCTTGCCGCTGCGTGTTTCGGAGCCGGCCGGAGATCCGGACGAGCCGTACGCGAACGGGTCCTCGCGGGGAACGCGTCCGTTGTTCGCCGCGTCTTCCTCGCCGCTGTCCGACGAACACGACGACGCGGTGTCCATGGGAACGACCGACTCCGAGTCCCGGGAGAGATCCGACGAGGACCGGGGCGAATCCGGCGGCGAAGAGGAGCCGGAGTCGCTCTGGCCGGCCTCGATGGCGCACGGGACGTGAAGCGCGTGCTGCAGCTGACTGTTGTTCATCATGTTATTCATGGCCGTCTGCATCTCCAAGAGCATCCGCTGCTTCTCCCGCTTGGGAATACGTCCGAATCGCACAGCTGAAAGACAGATCGTTTATTAAAGTTGCTATAATTGCAACTTATTAGTGTGTGTCGCTGCTGTTTGAGCGTGAAAAAGCTCCTCCGGCGGGAGTTCTTCTCTATTTCGGTGCTTCCATTTTGACTTTTCTTCCAGGAACGAACACACGTCGCGATATTCCTCATTTAAATAATTAATTCGCCGAATAAAGGGGCGGAGCCTGGTCGAGTTAGTTAGTTAGCTGGCGGTTATGGTAAGGGGCGGGGCATCACAACACACCGATCCAGTCGACCAATCAGAGCTCATTGTGCTTTTCAGAAGGCGGAGCTTCATAGAGACAGGAACTAAACGGAGCGTTACTGACAGACTGGGAAGAGAGGAGCTGCAACAATGGAGAATAATGAACATTCAAGCATGAAAACCTGTTCTAGTAGAGCTCAAAAACAACATTTCCTCTTTAAGACTCGATCCGTTCAGTTCTTCCACTAGTAGACATGCTGAACTGTTTTTCCGCATGTCGGCATCACAAAAGCGTGCGCTCGTGAGGGATGCTCGTGACTCACCGTCTCGCGACATCCCGACGGATAGACACTTCTTGAAGCGGCACTGCTGGCAGCGGTTGCGGTTTATCCGCAAAATAGTGCAGCTTTCCGTCTTCAGGCATTTCTTATACTGAATGTTCTGCTGGATGCTCCTTCTGAAGAAGCCCTGGGAAAATAATCCGTGTTTATTATTATCGATATACTATTATACTAGGACTTAATCATGTTTTGTTTTCATTTTAAAAGCTTAAGTTTAAAGTATAATTCGAATTTTAGTATTTTTTTTTTTTTTTTTTTTTTTAAATAATCCAATATACCTTTTTTTTAATTTCAGTTTTAGTTTTAATTAATAGTTCATTTGGGGCTTTTGTCAACTTTGGGGTTTTTTATTATCTAATAATAATAATAATATTTATATATATATATATTCAGCTTTATTTCAATGATTTTCAATAGTTTTAGTTATTATAATAGTAATAGTTTAGGGCTATTATAATTAAACAAACTAAAACCATAAAAAATAAAATAAAAATAATGCAAATAAAATATTAAAACAAATAAACTTTTTTTTTATTTCAGCTAGTTGCCAATTCTCCTTTTATACAGTTTAACTTGATGCACTAAAACTAAAAATGTATAAAAACATTCTTTAAAAAACGACTCAAATTGATAAAACGCAACAATATTACGAAACCTTTAAATTGCTAACAAAAAAATTCTAATTCTAATTCTAATCAAAATCATAATCGTGCCTAACTGACATTAAAATAAAAGCAAATTTTTGTGCTTAGAGAGAAACCCATTTTCTTTTCGCATAAGCGAAGCACAAAAAATATATGACACAAATAAGGGTGAAACGGTGCGTTTCGGGATGGCACTCTCTGGAAAGTAAACCACGTTTGACATGACTAGATTCGAAAGTATGCATGCAATGCGGCTCTAGAATTTGACTGAAAGATTCGACGTCGTGGATCCGCTTTCACATTGAGAGCGTGCCGACGATGCCCTCGAACGCTCCCTTGACCGCACGTGAAAGGATCACTAGGTTTTGGAACAGACCCAAAATGTTAGCGGATCCTCACCTTGCAGCCCTCACAGGCGTGAACACCGTAGTGGAAGCCCGAGGCCACGTCTCCACAAACTTTACACAGCAGCACCATTCCGTTCAGCTCTGGAATAACGCATGAAACAGAGAGTCACAACCGGTACAAGGTACGGGCGAAATGATTCAGTGTGCAAATCCTGCCAGTTTTGTTTAGTATCAAAATGACAATCGAATCCCATATTAAAGCAGATTTAATCTTCGACTCACTGGTGATGCCACTCTTGGCAGCGAGGGTCTTGTCGCGTGGGTGAAGGCGCTTCGGCAGCAGTCCGGCGGCGGGCAGGTCTGTAACACGGCTCGGCTTAGTGGGCAGAGGCGGGGAGGATGACGGGGAGCGGCTGTTGGAGCTGTCACTCAAGAATGACTCTGGGCTGGAGGCGGAGCTTGAGGAGCAGACGTAGGCTATCACGCCCCCTTGGAAATAAAAAGAGGGACATTTTTAACATGCACACTCAAAAAAAAACATTTACAAACGTATAAGCAGTTATGCATAGCACTAAACATGCACAAAGTGATATGCAAATATGCATTTCCTAGATAAAAAAAAAGAGAAAAATTGGAAATTTTGTGCTACTGGTATAATTGAGATGTTCTTATTTTTATGGAATCTTGTGTCGCCCACTGAATAAAAAAAGGTAAATTGATACTTTTATCTCGCGACCACAGAACTGTTTACATCTCGCAATTTTGACTTTCTCAGAATTCTGATTTTGCATCTTGGAATTCTGACTATATTTCTTGGAATTTTAAGTTTACGTCTTGGAATTCTGACTTTTTTCTAGGAATTCTGACTTTACATCTTAGAATTCTGACTTTGTATTTTGGAATTCTATGTTTAAATCTTACAATTCTGACTTTTTTCTAGGAATTCTGACTTTACATCTTAGAATTCTGACTTTATATTTTGGAATTCTATGTTTAAATCTTAGAATTCTGACTTTTTTCTAGGAATTCTGACTTTACATCTTAGAATTCTGACTTTATATTTTGGAATTCTATGTTTAAATCTTACAATTCTGACTTTTTTCTAGGAATTCTGACTTTACATCTTAGAATTCTGACTTTATATTTTGGAATTCTATGTTTAAATCTTAGAATTCTGACTTTTTTCTAGGAATTCTGACTTTACATCTTAGAATTCTGACTTTATATTTTGGAATTCTATGTTTAAATCTTAGAATTCTGACTTTTTTCTAGGAATTCTGACTTTACATCTTAGAATTCTGACTTTATATTTTGGAATTCTATGTTTAAATCTTACAATTCTGACTTTTTTCTAGGAATTCTGACTTTACATCTTAGAATTCTGACTTTATATTTTGGAATTCTATGTTTAAATCTTAGAATTCTGACTTTTTTCTAGGAATTCTGACTTTACATCTTAGAATTCTGACTTTGTATTTTGGAATTCTATGTTTAAATCTTACAATTCTGACTTTTTTCTAGGAATTCTGACTTTACATCTTGGAATTCTGACTTTTTTCTAGGAATTCTGACTTTACATCTTGGAATTCTGACTTTTTTCTAGGAATTCTGACTTTACATCTTGGAATTCTGACTTTTTTCTAGGAATTCTGACTTTACATCTTAGAATTCTGACTTTTTATTTTGAAATTCTATGTTTAAATCTTCGAATTCTGACTTTTTTCTAGGAATTCTGACTTTACATCTTGGAATTCTGACTTTATGAATTGGAATTCTGACTTTACATCTTGGAATTCTGACTTTTTTCTAGGAATTCTGACTTTACATCTTAGAATTCTGACTTTTTTCTAGGAATTCTGACTTTACATCTTGGAATTCTGACTTTATGTATTGGAATTCTGACTTTACATCTTGGAATTCTGACTTTATGTATTGGAATTCTGACTTTACATCTTAGATTTCTGACTTTTTTCTAGGAATTCTGACTTTACATCTTAGAATTCTGACTCTTTTCGAGGAATTCTGACTTCGCATTTTTGCTTCCACCACGGAATAAAAAAAAATGAAAAAGATAATTGCAACTTTTCATCTCCCGATTTGAACTTTTCCCTCTCAGAATTGCGAGTTTAGGTCACAATTTTGAGTTCACTGAGCTTTATTCTCCGAACAAACAGTTTGAATTGTGAGCAAAAAAGCCACACTTACCTTTTCATTCATTTTTTCTGTGGCTTCCATATTATATACGGTTCCCTATCTTATACAAAACAGACACAAAAAAACCCCAATCCTTTTACAAATGACGTTCACGAAGATGTTACATTCGCATATGGAATAACTGCGTCATGTAAAGTAACATCAGTGGGGTGAAGAACTCACAAAAATGACCTTTTATTGTCGACACGAATCCAGAATTATATCATCTTTTGCCGTGCACATATTTTGGAAGCCCATGATGACCCAGTTTTTAAATGAATGAAACTTGCATCACACTAAAGCTTGTACCACTAGCATGGTATATGAATATGGTAATCGTCCAACAATATTAGAATATTGTGTAAAGCAGTCAAACATGTACACTATATTTAACAGTTATCAGTTCCGTTTGTATATAATGCATAACTTCCACACCAACACAGCAATGACCCTCAAGTTTCCCAGACCCACCCACACGTGGACCGCTCGTGTTTTGTACGGGAAGCATATCTAGGTCACTAGCTGTCTACTCACGTGGTACTGCAGAGAGTCTCGCGTCCGGGCAGTGTGCTAAATTATGCAACCGCCTCGCTTCGACCAATCAGGGATCACGCATCGGGCGCGTCACGACCAATCAGCGGCCGAGCTCCGGCTCCTCGTACACACATGCACATGGCTAGACTACGAGAGCCATGTGAGCTCGAGCCTTCTAGTACTCGGAGTACTGTTTGCGCGTGACGTCACGGGCACTCCTAACCCACATCCACTGTTTGACGCGCGCGACGCTGCAGCGAGCGATGGAAAGCATGTCAAAGGTGCTTTAAGACGAAATCAGAACAGAAGTGCACATCTACTCTCCGATACAGTTAAAAGAGGCTTCAAGAAGATGTCAGATCCTTTACACAAGTCATGCATGGCTTAAATGTAGATGCGTAAACTACATTAATGCATTTAATTATTATTATTATTATTATTATTTTTTTTTGTAGCATGCACATAATACAATTATTTTCGGCTATTTCTATCTGCTAAAACAACTGAGAGGAGCACCGTCTATTTAAATGACAGGCTTATTCCTCAATATCTGCCGCTTTTTCATGACAGTGTTATGCTATATATATATATATATATATATATATATCAAAATATCAGCTAAAAGCATGCGCATTGTAAACGCCTTTCCTTTCTTCAAATGACAAGAGTAAGCGTGGTCCATAGGTGATATATAAAAGTACGAATTATAAATAAGTATAAGCGATCATAAAGACATGTCTCACCTTGCTTTGTGGATTGCATGTTGTCAGTCTTGTCGCCCGATAATCCCAGCTTTATAGTGTGTCGAGCAGGTCAGAGCTTCAGTGTTCCATCTGAAGCGCGTTCACTCACAATGGAACGGTGGAACGGAACTCCCAGGCTGCGCACGAGCGCTCAGAACTGAATGTTCTCGAGTTGGTGTTCCGTGGCTCCGCCCCTCCGCTGTGCTCGCTTTAACCCAGTGACACAGTTTCACCCGTTCGGGGGCGGAGCCCGCATGCACGAGCCCACCTACAACAACGTGAGTCGCGATTCTGGGAAGAACAGGATGTTTTTCTGGGAGGCTGCCAGTTCCCATTCAAAACAGCATAATATGGGGACAAGAGTTGAACGTTCATTCGTTTTAATCCAACTAGTAGTGTTTTTTTAGGCTGAAGAGTCCCGCTGAAATCAAAATGTGTTTTTGTTGTTGTTGTTGTTGTTGTTATTTTTCAGCTTTTAGCATGAATATGAGGTTATGAATAAGCTGCTGCGTTCCAAAGCAATGACAAAATTCGCATCCCTTTTCTGTGACGGGAGGTCTAAGACATTAAGCGCTGCATGTGTTCATAGCATTCATTTGGCACATTTGTTTGAGGAACATTGGGCAGGATGTGCAATAATGTGTTTTTGTCAATAAAATAATTAAAACAAAGAAAATTAGGATTTTTATCCGATTAATCGGAAAAAATAATCGGCCAACTAATCGATTATCAAAATAATCGTTAGTTGCGGCCCTACACTGCACCACACGTCACATAATCAGGTTATATAAATACAATATTTCCCTCACATTGATGGTTTAATTGAATTAAAAACATATATCACTTTTGGCCTCTACTGTACAAACCAGAGCTCTTACCACAAAATTCAAACCCAATCTGCTAACTTTAAAAAATAAAATGATCATGGGTTTTGTCCAGTGCCGATAGTGCTAATGCCGGATATTAGAAGCATACAATACAGTGTTACTTCACCCATAAAATACTATTCAGTCATTAATTCCTCTCCATCATGTGGTTCTACACCCGTAAGACCTTCGTTCATCTTCAGAACACAAATGAAGATATTTTTGATGAAATCCTAGAGGTGTATGACTTGTTCACACTTGTAGTTCGGTTCGTTTGATTCGGACCAAAAAACAAAACATCCAGTCCTGGTCCGCTCAGCGTTCACACTGGCATTTTTAACACCTGAAGTTACCGAACCGAAGGCGCAGGGATACGGTCACGACCTGATTGGTCGGCTTTTATGGCGTATATTTGGCGACGGAGTTCGCTTACCGAACATTCAGAACAACACTGAGTTCTGGATTAAACGCCATCATTTCATGTGTGAACGTTTTTACCATCTGAGAATCACGAAGAGCTCATCAAATGTTCAAAACATTCAAAACAGCTCCAGGATTTCCTCCGTTCTTCACAGAAACAGAAACTTCACCTCCCCGTCGCTCCACGACTCATTTCGGATACTCCGATCTTCCCGCGTCGTCAAATCAGTGACTCGTAGCGTCGCATCTTGTGACATCACGTCCTGTTTTTGGTTGGTTTACGAGTCTTTGGTCCGTGTCGCGTTCACATATCAGTCGAACCGCACCAGAGTTGGTTTGGAAGTGGACCGAGACCATCTTTTCCGCTTGTTTGGTGCGCACCAGGGTTCGGATGGCAGCGGTTCGCACTAACTGAGCGATCGCACCAGAGTTCGTTTTAATCGAACCGAACATGGCGAGTGTGAACGCTAAAATAGATCATGACATCACCGCGGACTTCAGTTTCTCGTCACATCTTCCGTCCAATCAAATGCTTGCTAGAATCTGACTACACTTTGCGAAATCGATCACACATTTATGGACGGCACATTGAGGACAGGGAACGATTCAGACAGAGTATAAATATGCTTTCCATTGCTATTGGCGTTAGTGTCACGTGAACCGCGAACCGTTCAGAGACGCGAGAACACAGAGCGGATCATTTGCTGACCACGATACGTTCGCACACTTTTGAATTCTACAAACAATGCTGTGTTTTAAAGCAATATTGAGGAGAAACGGTTGGAGATTATGAGGAAAATTTGGTTTTACGAGCTCTGGCCGAGGTGGGATCTAGGCGAAACACTATTGGCTATTTTGAAAAAGGGGGAGGAGCTTATAGATATATCCCACGCTGTTGGTCTGTTTCATTAACAGTGAATGAAGCTGCACAGTTAAAGTGTGTATGAACAATTTACTCAAGTACACTCTTAAAGCAACAGAGAGTTTTTCACACTGAAGAACGATTGACTCTTCGTTAACAGTTTGATTGACAGGCGATCTAACCAATGATAACGCCGAATCCGCCATCCTCTCCGTCAAAGCGGTCAGGGGAGTTAGTAGATGAACGTTGGTTGAAACAACATTCCTTCTGATGTTCATTCATGTTTATTTGATGCTATAAATGAACTAGTATGAAGAGATGATCGAGGAGCTCCAGCGACACATTAAACACACACTAGACGCTATTTATTCATTAAACTTCTTTAAAACATTACGATATTTTATATATGAAACTGTTTCTGTCCTCTTTGCTCCAGGATGTGTTTTTCACTGCGTGAGAACATGATGTGTGGCGTGAGAGCGGCCACATAGCAACAGTAACTAAAGGGGGCGGGGTTTTGTGAAGGGTCAATTAGCCACCTCGTAAAATATTTACAAATTGGTTGCGTTGGTAATTCTGTCCATCGTGTCTCGAATAATTGTAAGTTTGTTTGGTCACACTTTAGATTAGTGTCCAATTCTCACTATTAACTAACTATGACCTTTGCGTCACTAAAATCCTAATTACTGCTTATTAATTGGATATAATAGCAATTAGGAGTAATAAGGTAATTATTAATCCTACCCAATACCTAAACTTAGCTACCTTACTGAGTGCCTCTGACGCAAATAAAACACCGCTCACCAGTTAGACGTCTAAAAGGATCATTTTAAAGAGAAATGACGGAGGATTTCGTTGTAAGAAGAGGAGCTTGAGTTTGTTGAGTTTGGTTGAACCTCAAGCTCTCAGGTTCGAGGATACACTTTCGCCGGACAGAAGTTTGTTGGAAGCTGGTTATTATAGTTTATGTAGTTTTAAAAACCCTGAAATTTATGAAAATCGCCCCATTCAAAAACGTACATACCCTTGAATCTTTACGGTCCTGTCATCACTGGATGATCCACGACTGTTTTGTGATAGTTGTTTGTTGAGTCCCGTGTAATTGTAAAAAAGATAATTGAGACTTTTTATCTCACAATTTTTATTTTTTATTTTTTTTTCACAGAATTTGGAGATATAAACTCGTAATTGCAAGTTATAAAGTCAGAATTTGGAGATGAAACTTGCAATACTGACTTTTTTTCTTGTAATTGTGAATTTATATCTCAACTTCTTTGCTTGCAGTTCTGACTTTTCTCAATATTGTGAGTTTATATCTCATAATTCTGACTTTTCTCAATATTGTGAGTTTATATGTCATAATTCTGACTTTTCTCAATATTGTGAGTTTATATGTCATAATTCTGACTTTTCTCAATATTGTGAGTTTATATCTCATAATTCTGACTTTTCTCAATATTGTGAGTTTATATCTCATAATTCTGACTTTTCTCAATATTGTTAGTTTATATCCCATAATTCTGACTTTTCTCAATATTGTGAGTTTATATCTCATAATTGTGTCTTTATAACTCACAATTGCAACTTTATATCACGTAATTCTGAGAAAAAAGTCACCTTTTTTGCGTGTTACATGTTTATTAGTATTCCAAAGTATTCTAAAGTATTTAGATGAAGTTACTAAACTTGAGTAATGTAACGAAATACGATACAAATGACTTTTTAAAGCATGTATTTTGTCATCTGTAGTGAAATTTAAAATTTGGAATTTCAAAAGTAACTACCCAGCCCTGAATATGGATTACTTTTATGATGGATGGATGCACTTTTTTGGGGCTTCAAAATCATTTTCTACCATTATTAAGCTCGGAAGAGCCAGGACATTTTTTAATATTTACTTAATTGTGCTCATCTAAAAGAAGATCATATACATCTAGGATGGCTTGAGGGTGAGAAAATCATGGGATAATTTTTATTTTGGGTGAACTTTTCCTTTAATGTGCTTTACAAGTACTAATTAATAGCCAATATCCTAATATGCATGCTAAAAAGTGAGAACTAAACTAAAGTGGTACCGTTTTTTTGATATTCCTGTGGGTTGTAGAAGTTTAATGTTTTTTGATAACGTGGAACATGGGGATTTTGATGCCTGCTTTATCCCGTGTGGCCTCTTTTTCAGAGTTCTGGAATTCCGTATAGGATGCATTTTATGGGCATTGATTTGACTATCTTGTACACTTTTTTCATCGTCAGGACAGCAAAGTATTTATGAGCCGTATACACGACAGCATCATAAATAGGGTTGTGATCGTTTTGCGAAAGAGATCATAAATTGAATTACAATAACCCGATTTAACAAGCAAAGTGTCTAAGAAAGAAACACAATGTACCGTACACCACAGCCTGAACATTTTTCTCTAGTCAGATGACTTTTTGTAGAACACGACGTCCTGTACTGTGCAAACCAAGCGAGGAAGGTGTGGTTAAGCACTCCAGAAGAACATCTAAAAATAACCATTTGGTAATAGGTTTATGGCATGTCATTTCACCAGAACCCATCAGTTATTAACCAGATCTTGATCTTGATCTCAGATGATTGACTGCGTTCATCCACTATATATCTCAGGCAGGATGGGTTATAATATACTCATCATTTTGATCCTTTTATCACAGTCTGTACTGAGTGAAATGGAGTTGCTGCGCACACTATCCGTCCTAAATGGTTTTTGAAAATACAATTAGTGCATAATTAGTGAAGTTAGAGTTCCAAAAATACCCGGATGCTCTACTTTTTCAGGTTAAAATATGAAGTGCAGATCCGTTCACACTCTTATAGCCCATCGAGGATAAGTTTAGAACTACGAACACGAATAAAAAAAACTACAAACATGGCGGACTTGACGGGCCAGTTAGAGGATGCACGTGTCTAAGCGGCAGAGCGTCGCAATTTTGACGAAGAATGCTTTGCTTCACACTCGAAAGTACTTTTTCTTCACAATAACAGGACATACTTTTAAGGCACAGTGTAAGTGGGTGTTATCTGGATGTCCTGCACTATAAACAGACAGTCATCTACTGACACCTAGTGGACAGGCTTGATTCCTACAGTCATTCTCTCATGATGAACAAATGGAAAACAGGTGATTTGTTCTCAGAAGCTGAAGTTATCACGACCCGGGGCTGTTTGAACTCCTCATCTGGTGTAAATATGAGTCAGGGTGTCCTGAAAATATACACATCTGCGTTGGGAGCAAATATTACTGCTCTGTTATTAGATCTTGTTAACCTTTACTAAGCATATTACACATTATTGGAATGATAATGATTATTAATAAATGGAGCAATTCAAATAGGGCCCTAAATATAGGCCTTATCCGTTAATAATAATAATAATAATAATAATATGTGGTCTAAATGTCTGAGGCTATATTAAAAGCTGTGATTTTTTGATGTAGAGTTTTACACTGTAATGAATTACTGTAAAAATGACAGCATTATTTTACAGCCGCTGGCTGTTGTTTAATAATACAGCATATTGCTGTAAACTGCAATGCATTCTGGGGTCACGTGTTGGTTTGACTCAAATTTACAGAATATTGCTGTAAACTGACCCTTCGTCATTTAAAAAAATACAGTTATTTACTGTAATCAGAGAATACAGGGAAATTCTGTAAATTAAATGACAGTAACACTACTGTAAATTTTAGAGTAACTGGCTGGCAACCCTGCTGCCAGTATTATACTGTAAAATTTACAGTAATTTTTTAACAGTGTACTGTAATGAATTACTGTAAAAATTACTGCATTATTTTACAGCCGCTGGCTGTTGTTTAATAATACAGCATATTGCTGTAAACTGCAATGCATTCTGGGGTCACGTGTTGGTTTGACTCAAATTTACAGAATATTGCTGTAAACTGACCCTTCGTCATTTAAAAAAATACAGTTATTTACTGTAATCAGAGAATACAGGGAAATTCTGTAAATTAAATTACAGTAACACTACTGTAAATTTTACAGTAACTGGCTGGCAACCCTGCTGCCAGTATTATACTGTAAAATTTACAGTAATTTTTTAACAGTGTACTGTAATGAATTACTGTAAAAATTACTGCATTATTTTACAGCCGCTGGCTGTTGTTTAATAATACAGCATATTGCTGTAAACTGCAATGCATTCTGGGGTCACGTGTTGGTTTGACTCAAATTTACAGAATATTGCTGTAAACTGACCCTTCGTCTTTTAAAAAAATACAGTTATTTACTGTAATCAGAGAATACAGGGAAATTCTGTAAATTAAATTACAGTAACACTACTGTAAATTTTACAGTAACTGGCTGGCAACCCTGCTGCCAGTATTATACTGTAAAATTTACAGTAATTTTTTAACAGTGTACTGTAATGAATTACTGTAAAAATTACTGCATTATTTTACAGCCGCTGGCTGTTGTTTAATAATACAGCATATTGCTGTAAACTGCAATGCATTCTGGGGTCACGTGTTGGTTTGACTCAAATTTACAGAATATTGCTGTAAACTGACCCTTCGTCTTTTAAAAAAATACAGTTATTTACTGTAATCAGAGAATACAGGGAAATTCTGTAAATTAAATTACAGTAACACTACTGTAAATTTTACAGTAACTGGCTGGCAACCCTGCTGCCAGTATTATACTGTAAAATTTACAGTAATTTTTTAACAGTGCACTGTAATGAATTACTGTAAAAATTACAGCATTATTTTACAGCCGCTGGCTGTTTTTTAATAATACAGCATTTTGCTGTAAACTGCAATGCATTCTGGGGCCACGTGTTGGTTTGACTCAAATTTACAGAATATTGCTGTAAATTGACCCTTCATAATTAGAAAAAAATACAGTTATTTACTGTAATCAGAGAATACAGGGAAATTCTGTAAATTAAATGACAGTAACACTACTGTAAATTTTACAGTAACTGGCTGGCAACCCTGCTGCCAGTAATATACTGTAGAATTTACAGTAATTTTTTAACAGTGTATGATTTTAAAAATGTTAAAACAAAGAAAGCTTTGCTACGTAAAATAAGTAATACATATTTAATATAATTAATAAATAAATATATAATAAATAATATAATACATATGATCCAATGTCAGTAAATTAGGTGCACTGATCATCTAACGCTTCAATTTGAAGATGATATGTGTCATTTTATAGACTGTTATGCCTTAATATTATATTTATTTCACATTTTGTTCAAACTTTTTCATTTTTATTAGTTTTTTTTAAAAATTTATATAGATTTTATTAGTTTTTTTCTTTTCAGTTTTAGTCATTTTAGAAGACCCACTTAAAGCTCAGTCGCCAACATTTCTAAGTTTCTTTTAACTTTTTGGGTTATGTTTTTTTTCCCCATCTAATATTTATTTATTTAAACTTTATTTCAATTACAGAAACAATTTGTAATAGATTTAGTTAACAAAAACAACAGTGAATATACAATATTTAATCTCGCTAGCATGAGTCACGTGGGCAACGTCTATCGTAGCCTATACTTTGTTCTTTTTTTTACCTTGGCAGTCGTGTTTTATTAGCAAAAAGATGCTTGGAAATGTACTTTTATGCTCCACGGGGAAAAAATAACGTCACAGGGAAAGATAAGGAAATAATCGGCATTTTCATTTTTGGGTGTACTGTTCCTTTAAGACAGCTGGCCGCAATCGCGAACAACTGAATCAGCTTGAGTGAATGAGAAAGTTTGGCATTTTATGATTTTGGCTGTGAAAGCGGCAATGATTGACCAACTCTTTGGCATTTGTGGTGAGAATGTGTTGCTCATCATTAAACTCTCCAACAGCTGATAGATGAAATGAGTGTGAAAGGTTAGTTTGGACACCATCGTGATTTTACATAGAAAGTGAACTGTGAACTCATGACTAACATAAAATACCAAGTGGACGATTTCCTCATTTTATCGCTGTGGATGATTTATTAACCTTTTTGGTTGATGTGGGGTTGTTGGTTAACGTTAATTGTTAATAAACGGCGCCACTCGCTTATCCAGACTGATTTTTACGAGTTCATAGGCACCATTTTTAGGTCAAAATTATTTTAATAGAATACAACGTTCAATAAATGGTAATAATAATAATAATAATAATAATAAACCGTTTTCGCTAATGGACTTTGCGGTTGCTACGTAGCAACGGCTCGTTAATAAAATGGGCGCGGTCGCAAGTGCTTGTCCAATCAGAATTTAGAGCGGGAACTTTGAAATAAACTTTCTTCCATAACCGTTATGATATCTCTTCAGCGTATTTGCCTTGTGAGAGTTAATTTTGCTGTAAAAAAGACGAATATTTGTAAGTTTATTCGATGATAAAGCTGCTTGACAACTGAGTAACAATTATCCAACTGTCTATGGAGTGTACAGACTATAAAAACGAACAAAAAATGTTGTTAAATGACAATTTACAAGGTAAGTTAACTCATGAATCAAGAGTTATCGCCTATAAGGAATGTTACATTATTTTATTCCAGTGAATATTTTACAGGGTGTTTATTTATGTATACATTAATTGATTTACCATTAAAGATACTGAACAGGATAATATGACCCGTCGAATTTGTGACAACATGCCCCTAAAAGCTGCTTCTACTATAGGAACCTCCCAATAATACACACTTTTAGCTAAATCTACACCGTAAAACGAATACAAAACACCAGTCCACCTCAATTTATCTTGAAACGTTAGTTTGGAGGATAGAATTGACTTAAATTATAATTTGAATACCTACATTTTTTTAAAGAATAATTTACATAAAATGCAGGTAATCCAGATGTCATCCTGGAAAGGCGTTCATGGTTGTTTGTAAATGCAAAATGTACAAAGCACAAGTAGTGTTATGAAGATATTCGTAATTGGACTATGAAAAGCTCTCCTGAAAGTCTCAATTGAGTTTATTTTTCTTCTAGGGAATGGGATCAATCAGGAGGATCCTCAGGAGGATCCTCATGAGATCCTCAGGAGATCTTCAGGAGATCCTCAAGAGCTATTCAGGAGATCCTCAGGAGATCCTCAGGAGATCCTCAGGAGAACAGGTAGTGCATCAACTCTGATTCATTCATTTGAAACCTACTTCTGTCTTTCATTAGTCTTCATTTTGACTTTGAAATGTGTGAAAATTTGTGCATCTTAATGAGAAAATTAAGCTCCAGAGACCGCTTCAATTCATCTATAGATTTCTCAAAAATGGCAAAAACATTTTGTGAAAATAAAATAAATAAAGCAAGATTTGATGTGGTGCAAATAGAAAATGTGGAGTGCCGTAGCTTAGAGTTTGCAGACAAAAGATTGTATGTTTGACAATTTCCTGGTTGTTTCCAGGGATGCTTTTACTGTTCTACTTTTGGATGAAAAGGATTAGTTCTCTTCAGAATGAAAATATCCGGATAGTTTACGCTCCTCCATGCCATCCAAGATGTTTATGTCTTTCTTTCTTCAGTCGAAAAAAGAAATGAAGGTTTTTGAGGGAAAACATTCCAGGATTTTTCTCCATATAGTGGACTTCGACAGTTACCAACAGTCCAAATGTCAGTTTCAGTGCAGCTTCACTACATGATCCCAGATGAGGAATAAAACCATCGGACATTTTCTAAAATAAAAATTAATGGACATTTTTACCACAAATGCTCGTCTTGCAGGGCACCACACGTCACATAATCGCGTTGGAAAGATCACGCGTGACGTAGGTTATATAAATAAAATATTTCCCTCACATTGATGGTTTAATTTAATTAAAAACCTATATCACTTTTGGCCTCTACTGTACAAACCAGAGCTCTTACCACAAAATTCAAACCCAATCTGCTAACTTTAAAAAAAAAAAAAAAGATCATGGCTTTTGTCCAGTGTTGACAGTGACATCGAGAGCAGGGAGCTAATGCCGGATATTAGAAGCATACAATTAAAGTGTTACTTCACCTATAAATTACAATTCAGTCATTAATTCCTCTCCATCATGTGGTTCTACACCCGTAAGACCTTCGTTCATCTTCAGAACACAAATGAAGATATTTTTGATGAAATCCTAGAGGTGTATGACTTAGGGTGCATTCACACGTGTAGTTTGGTTCGGACCAAAAACAAAACATCTAGTCCTGGTCCGCTCAGCGTTCACACTGGCATTTTTAACAGCGAACCTAAAGTTACCGAACCGAAGGCGCAGGGATACGGTCACGACCTGATTGGTCGGCTTTTATGACGTCTATTTGGCGACGGAGTTCGCTTACCGAACATTCAGAACAACGCTGAGTTCTGGATTAAACGCCTTCATTTCATGTGTGAACGTTTTTACCATCTGAGAATCACGAAGAGCTCATCAAATGTTCAAAACATTCAAAACAGCTCCAGGATTTCCTCCGTTGCTTGCAGAAACAGAAACTTCACCTCCTCGTTGCTCCACGACTCATTTTGGATACGCCGATCTTCCCGCGTCGTCACATCAGTGACTCATCGCGTCGCATCTTGTGACATCACGTCCTGTTTTTGGTTGGTTTACGTGTCTTTGGTCCGTGTCGAACGTGAACGCACCCTTGGACAGCGATATAATCAACACTTTCAAGGTCCAGAAAGGTACTAGAGACATGGTTAAAACGATCGACGGTTCAACCTTAATATGATGAAGACACGAGAATACTTTTAGTGCGCAAAAACTTTATTCAAAAATCTCTTCCCAGTCATTATCCTTACACAGTTGAAGCACCGACGCGTCCGTGTTTACGTCTGAATGCCGGCTCAAATTTGCCGCCTTTAAATTATTTTTTTTCTTTTCTCCCCTCCTTTTTCCAGTGTTTCAGTACTTGTTTTTATAACTCTTTATTTGGTACGCATTACAATCAGTATTTCCCTTTTTTGTGTAAGTGTGTATATGTATGTCAATAAAAAATAAATAAAAAAAAGAATATAATAATAATGGCCAATAATGAGTCGAACTTGGCAGAACGTAAACGGTGTACGAGAAGATATTGTTGAATAAAGGCGTTATTTTTGCGCACATTCAGGTCGATCCACTGCATCACCTCGACTGTTTTAACCCTGTCTTTAGTTCCTTTCTGGACCTTGAAAGTGTTGATTATATTGCTGTCCGAGTCATAAAACTCATCGAAAATATCTTCATTTGTGTTCTGAAGATGAACGAAGGTGTGGAACGACATGAGGAATTAATGACAAATCTCATTTTTGCACTTTAATGACAGCAAATACTAAGAATGGTAAAATTGCTGACTTTAAATATGATATTTTAAACATTATTTGAAAAGAAAATGTATGTCTTAACAAAGCTGTCAGATTTATAATCTAAATATCGTTCAGGCAAACATGACTGCTAGTTTTTTTTTTTTATTAAAGAAAACCTATTTTGCCGTGTGACCGACGCTTAAACCGCTCGTGACGAGCACGGGACGTCCCGCGTAACACCAGAGAGAAAAACGCTGAACATATGACGCTGCATACAAGAAACGACAATTCAGCCACAGTGTTTATTTATGGTGTTTTTCATGAAGCAAGTGCACAACAGTCCATTCTGGCCAGAGGTGGCATGTAGCAATATGTACACATTTGTTTTTTTTTTTGTTTTTTCCTTTTCATTTTTTTAAATTCACAAGCAAGCCTATCGTCAAGTGGCTGCCATGACTTTGAGTTTAAAAAATACATACAAACAAAACAAGAGGGTCGAGTTTGGAATCGGATGGATGCGATTCGACATCCAATTACATGCATGGAAATTTTTTACTGACTTCTAACAAAAGGAGAGAGAGAGAGAGAGAGAAAAGAAGAAATACACTATATGGTGATGAGAAAAACCAAAAGTAGTTAATAAGCTGTATTTGTTCCTGATGCCACTTAAAAAGAAAGGATATACATACATTAAGGACAATAATAATAATAATAATAATATTCCTTTTCACCTACAGTAAGGTAATTCAAACATTCAGATAATTGGAAAATAAAGTCCCAATCTACTCTTTGTATAAAAAGAAGCTTTCAAGTCAACAAGGAACAAAGGACAGTTTTCTTCACAGAAAGGTCTACAGGAAGTTGGAAGGAAGAGGGGCCAGATCTATTGTTGCACTTGGTGAGTGTGCTTTCAGCAGACGGGGAGAGGTAGAGGCACAGTAGGGCTGAGGGGGGGTATAGTGTGTGTTTGTGTCGAGGAGGGGGGCGATACCGTACGGCCCGGTTTATGTGGCGTATCTCTTGGTCCACTGTTTAGCTATTCTGTCATGTTCCGTTCTGTTGGTCAAGTACTGTGTGGCGATGCTCCCGACCAGAGGATCCGCTGCGGACACAAGAACAATCGTCAGCCGAGTGCGAAACGCGCTAAAACTACCGCTCGTACTTCTGACGTGTGTGTGCTAAAGTTTGCAATTTAATGTTTTGGAAAGACTCGCATCAAAAATGGTGAAATATTATTACAAATAACTGTTATGAGTGAATGTATAGTGAAGTGTCATTTACTCCATGATCCTTCAGAAATCGGTGTTGAAAAGGGTTTTGCTGCTAAAACCGGACGTGTCGCCGACAAGCAAGCTGTGTTGAGAGAATTCAGATTGGTAGACAACGTGGCTTTTACCGTAATTTCCTGCCTTCTATCAGCAAATGGCGGCCGCTTTCGGGAGAGCGGGTGGAAGGAGGATGTGGATCGTGGCGTTTTGGATCGCATATATAATAGAAGAAACAAACAAACAACATGGCGATGGAGTACACAGGCTTTGATTAGACTTGGGAGCAGATTAAGAGACTCTTTCTCATTTGGTGCACGCGTCTGTATTATGTTTCCGTACGGTAAATGTGTGCGTGAATGAAAACTGTACAACCCAGTGTCACAAAAAGACCGTTCGGGATGTTTTCATCCACTATGGGGAATTTTTGAGTCTTAATTTGGCCGTAACTTTCTCCGTGTTTCAGCAAATGGAATGATTTTTGGTGACAAACCTTATTTTGACACATATTTTGGGAAAATGCTTTGAAAATTTTCAAGAACTCAACAGTTCTCTGTGGGCAAATTCACGACGCTTTCGTTATGATTTTAACTGCTTTAAAAATGTATCAGATAAATATTTTTTTCAATTTTTTTTTGCTTAAATCTATTAATCAACCTCAGTCCTGATCAAAACTACTAAATGTAAAAAAAAAAATAAAAAAAAAAAATCAGGATTTTAACTCTTTAATTGCCAAATTCATAAATGATGTCAATGATTTGGGAAAAAACGTGTCAAAGATTAGAAACAACATTGTTCGTTTTTGTGCAGCATCAGATTTTAACGTTTTAAACAGTTAAAATCCTGAATTGTTTTTTTTTTTTAAATTAGTAGTTTTGATCAGGACTGAGGTTGATTCATAGATTTAAGCAAAAAATTTTTTATCTGATACATTTTTAAAGCAGTTAAAATCATAACAAAAGGGTCGTGAATTTGAACAATGCACAAGGGTTAATATAGTTGAATTTATGTTAGATTCTTTCAGTCATCCTTTTCTAAATGGAAAAACAGAATTTCTTTTTTTATTTTATTTTTTGTCTGTTTAAATTGTTTACAAACTCACCATACATATTAATGGTCAATAACTAATTTATTGAAAGCCTTTTGTTTTCTGAAAAAGAAAAAAAAAACATGAAAACAGGCTATTTTAGCTTTAGGTTCTAAAGGGTTAACATTGTGGAAACAATGATGCCATTTGTGGAAAGATTCAAAAAAGACAGGAATTAATACTTTTATTCATCAAGGATGCTTTAAATTGATTAAATCTGACAGTGAAGATGTATACTGTTACAAAAGATTTCTATTTAATAGATGCCGTGTTCAAAAACTTGGTTTCTGAAGGATCGTGTGACGCTGAAGACTGGAGATACGATGCTGAAAATTCCGCTGGAATAAATTGCATTTTAAAATGGAAAACAGCTGTAATGATATTTCACTGTATTGTCGCTCAAATAAACGCAACCTTGGTGAGCACACGTCTTCCAAACACATTGAAAAATGAGTAAACTAAAGAATCGACTCGCCGACGGTGTGCGTAGAGGGTTGAGCTTGGCGTCGCTTTAGCAGAAGAAGGGTTCGAGTCTCACCTGGGTTACAGTCTGTGAGTAGAGAGCAGATGGACAGCAGCACCTTGGAGATGGTGAGGGCGGGACTCCAGTTGTCCTTCAGGATGTCCAGACAGATCACACCCTGACTGTTGATGTTACAGTGGTAGATCCTCGTACGAAACGTTACCTGCGAAAAGATAAGAGATTCTCTGGAAGTCTGACAGGATTAATATCATCTTTTGCTGTCTGAAAAACTACATTAAAATTCTATATTTAAATATTCATAAGATTCTACTTTCAAAAAGGCATCATTTCGGTTAGATGGGGAAAGCTTTTGGCTTGTCTCCTGAGGCCACAAGAGGGCACAATGAGCAAAATATTAATGCATTGCATTAAATTGTTGATTCAAAGCAATGAAATGACTGTAAACAAAATGCATAATGTTTAAACTAACGATTATAAATTTAAACGGCATAAACAATTATAAACATAACAGCATTATGTATGCATAGTTTATTAAAGGTCAATGATGTGACGGGTCTTTTTTTTGGCTTTAATAACAATAACCTTTTGTCTAGTTGGATGTCATATCTTTGTTTTTTAATTATATTTTGATATATATATATATATATAAGGTATTTTAAAGATTTTGAAGTGTCAAAAGGTCATTCGGTTTAACCGTCCAAAGGCCAATACACTCATATCATTTGAGATTAAAATATCTTAAAATGTAATGAATGTATTTTTTTATTCTGGCATGATTTTATAACACCATATATGAACATAGTGCAAAATGTTATTAATCAGTCCCTCCAGAAAAACACG